>VXAC01000831.1:0-121155 GCA_013399225.1 Rhipidura dahli
AAGGAAAAGAAAAGAAAAGAAGCAGATTTCTATTTATTCTGGGTTCTAAGACCTCATCTAGATGTTATGTATGAGTATCCTGTTATATTGTACTCTGTTGAAAGCACCAGAATGATGAGAATAGTTCTGAGGTGGTGAGACTGAGGGGGGATATTACCATGACCTGATGCCCTACTGAAGGAACTGAATATGCTCCTTCTCCAGGGCCTTTATGTGAAGCTCTCAGAAAATTAATAGGACTGTAAATTGCTCTAACAGTGCTTAGGAAACCAGAGCTGAAACCTGACTCTGAAAAGCAGTTTAGTAGTAAATATTTTTAAAAAATTAAAAATTCAAGAGGACACTAGAAGATTTCTTTTCTCCTGAGACAAATTTTTTACAGTAATCTACATAATCACAATAGCAAAAGAGAATAATTTAAGAGCTTCAACACAGAGATAATTCATGAAAAGAGACATGATAGGTTCTTTTATATGTACCACTGTGGCTTCAGAGGAAAAAGTTCAGAAAACAGTCTGATGCAGTAGAAAAAATTCTGATTTTATTTTTACTTTTCAAACTTGTATGGAAATTTGCAAGCTTAGTTTTTGTTTACTTGAAGAAACTTGAGGAAAACAATATTTGGGATGGGAAGAAGGCCTGTGAGCATTAAACTGCATCAACTACAAGAGTCTGGTAGGACATCTCGGGTGAAAAAAAGCACCTCAAAAAACTGTTAAAATAAGTTAAAACACTCCAATCAAAAGAATCCTCAGCAGAGAGCTTATGGTGAAGAGTGAAGGATGAAGAGTGTTGAAATATTCTATATGAATACTATATACTGTGTCTTAAATGTTCTTCTACAAGAATCCAAATGAAAGCAAAACTACAGGTGATGGAAATCAGGTACCTAGATGACACCCATCTTGGGTTACTGAGCAAAATGGATTTCCAGGATTATCTAGGTATTCCTATTTAATACATTCTCTATTAATACATTAATCTGAAATGCAAACAATGTGATTCATGACCCCTGCATGAATGGCTTTTTTGAGGCTTTGAGGGGCCTTTTATGTTGGCTTTTTTGAGGCTTTGAGAGGCTTTTAATAAATATCTGCTAAATTTCTTTAATGTGAATGAGGAAAAGTTCTGTGACAGGCAGGGAGCTGTACTTTCTGGATCACTGGTCCACATTTTACAGAGCAGGGACTTGTCTGTGGAAGATGGGACTCACAGTTATAGAGGGTTCCTGGAGTTTCCATTAATGAAAGTGAAAATGAAATATGTTGAGGGCTATACTACATATCTATTTAAAGTATAATTCTGTAGTATATTGTTGTACAATTCACAGCAGTGCAATTAGGGGAAAGTGAAATTAGTAGCATTTTATACTCATTTTACGCTACATTAAGAAAGTTCTTAGGTTTCAGGAAAGAAAGGAATGAAGCTCCTCACACATCTCTGATAAAATAGGGGAAATAGAAAACTGAAAACTGTGATCTGAGACAAAGCATATTTGATTTTCACAGTATTCACATAGGTCCATCAAAGTAAAATGTTATTCCTACAGTCAAACAAGATTTCAACCATTTATGGTTTTTGTGCAAACAGGAATTCTGAGTCTCAGTTGTTACTGAACCACTGAACAGTTTAATAGCTTGTGATTTTAAAAAGTACTCATAACCTGTTTTAAACCGTTTGAATACAGCATGACAAAAGCAACTGAATGTGATCACCTCATTTCACTCATCTCTCATTTTATTCTCCCATTTTGTGTCATTGAATCACTGGAACTCGCTCTGTAATAATTTATCAGGAACCTGATCAAAGACTTAAATGCTCTCATATTCCTGGGCCTGGAGGAAGTCAGGAATAAGAAATAATTTATAAGAAGCATTCAGATCTCAGAAAAAATACTGGTGATACTTTTCCCAGAGTGCCCTCTTCTTACAGGTGATGTGTTTTTAATGTTTAGTCTAAACCAAAATTACTGGGTAATTCTACAAAGAAATTTATAAAGATTTTATGGCATTAATGAATCATCAGGAAAATAATATCAAAGCACAGCTGACTGGGCTCCTATTCAGCATTTCTGAATCACTGCTCATTGAGCAAAGCAATCACTGGACAATGGGGGTTTTGCCTGAGCAAAATGTGAGTCAGGGGACCTGGACCCACATTGTCTTCACTGGGAGTTTTGCCTGCATATGGAGTGAGCTGAGACTTCTGGTGAATGGGAGCCATTCACAGAGTGGCTCAGCAAAGCACCCAATACATCACCATTCTGAAGTTAACACTAGGTGGTAGACATAACTGGAAGAAATACAGACATTTTTGGAGCCATGTGAAAGACTAGAATAAAGCAGCATTTCAAATGCATTGTCTCTTATTTCCCCTTATTTTGGCCTAAATGTTTTTGTTTTGAAAGATATCTGGCTGTTCACTCCGACATTCCCTTTGGTTTAACAAGTTAATTAAAATAATTTCCTTTCTGTACGCAGTTTGTAAGCGGAAGAGACACCCCCGTTTGTAAGGGAAGAATTGACATCCTTGCAGTTTAAAAAAGGAAATCTGTTCCACTGTCCATAGCCTCCATCACTGCTTTTTTGGAGGAGGGAGAGGTTTCTCACTAGCCAGTTTTCAGCATGCAGCTGTATGAGTGCATACCCACTGTCTGTAGAGACATGCCAGGCTATATGTTCATGGCACAAGCTCCTCCATGAACCCACATCAGTGTGAGACCTTCAATCCTGCTTCCAAACCACTGAGAGCTGGTATAAGAAAAACACAAATGAAAACTGAAGGTGAAAAAGAAGATACAGTGAACTAAAGAAAAATAACAAGATATCAGGACAAAAAAAAAAAAAAAAAGAGTAAGAAAATAACATGAGAGAACAGAGAGAAAAGGAGTATTACAGGCTACACAGAGAAAGCTCGTAAAATAAAGAATGGAATGGGCATCTAAGAATCAGATAGGGCCAAGGTCTAACTTTCCCTCAAAACCTGGGTTCATTGATTCAAATGAAGACAAGACCTATCCTGAGCCATTTTTCTGTAACTCAAAGGAAATGAGTGGTGGACTAAAGAGTAAAAGTGGAGATAGAGTTAATGGAAGTAAAGGGAGAAGGAGAGCAGTGAACCTGCAAAAACATGGAGAGTAGCTGTTTTACCAAGGAAAAGAGGGCAAGGGGACACAAGGACATTAAGTTAGTATGTCTTGGGGTAGAAGTTCAGAATGGAACAGTATGGGTGGAGTAAGTGACAGCATGAAAACAAATTGGATATGTAATGTGTAGAGAATCTGTAAACAAGGGATAGGATGCCATATTATAGGAGAGATCTTTGATTTACATCTTCCTTTTAACAATTTCTGGTCTGAATGAAAGGACTATTCTTTGTTTTCTTTCTATTGATGTATTTATGATAAATATCAGAAAGGCTCTCATTGTATGCCACACAAATCTAAATAAAAACAATGTACAGTGTATCAATCCTTCATCATGTTACAGAGAGGCACCATTAAAATGCGAACTCAATGTATCTTTTTTCATTATTGTAATTAATTTTTAATTACAATGATCTGAATTTCTTTTGTACAACAATAATATCCATATCCTTTCAGAAGCTGAGTGAAGAAATGAGTGCTGACAGAACAAATTGAGGTAATATATTACACCAGTGATGTTCCTTTGAAACATACTTGTTCACAATCTTAATCCGTTAAATTGTTCACAACTTAATTATCTAATCCTTAATTTTTCTATATATGATGACAGGCATTTGATCACATTTGAAGAAGAACAATGAGTAATAAAAATTCAAGGACAATTTCTGTTTTAAGCAAATTGCTGATTAGCAATGAGTTCTGTGAACTCTGGATCCCAACAGAGAATGGAATTTCAGAATGAAAAACACAGCAAGAAAATAAATGCTGACCACCATGCAGCCTGACTGTCTGGATGCCAGGGATACTATGAAACAGATATTTTGAGATCTTCCATGGTATATTAAACAGAGATCCTACAAAAGGACCTAATTACTTTAAATCATCCTAGCCTATGTGAACTAAAGACATAGAAGCAAAACAGACTTTCTGCCACTCTGTTTTGCAAACCTGATGCTGCTTTTTCCTTTGCTGAAAATTTGCATGTTTTCTCAGAGCCTGTTTCTTTCTCACAATAAACAATGAAAAACCCTCCTGCCAAAAAAATGTCCAAATGCTAAACAGTTGCTATTATAGTCGTTATTATAGCAACAACTTTGAGCTGCGTGCTTTTAAATTATAATTATTTTTACAAAAGATTTTTGTGTGTCTTGATTGCAGTAATTATGATTCCATAGTAGTAAATGTCTATTTAAAAAGTCACGTTAGCTTACTGCTCCAGATAAATTAGTTTCCTTAAATGAACTTCATACAAATGAGTGGTTTTCTCTGTATTTATCTTACTTGCTATGCTAACAACAAACTAGGATTTATTAAACAGCGGATAAATCACTGTTTCATTATTAAAATAACTACGGACAAAGATGTCAAATGAAAATATCAAATGTTTTATTTGAAAAGCACTTCATGCAGATAATATCATATTCTAATTCAGGAATGTCCATTCCTCTTTAGTCCTGTTTCTCACCTATCTGCCTTTGCTTCGTAAGGAAGTCATGCCAAGAAAAAAACAGAAAGCAGTGGAAAAGGAAAAAATAATCTGAGACCAATCTGTTGTATAGGCTAGTACATCTCCTTGTTTAAAGAATGTCCAACAACACAAGATCCAGGAAATGGATCTTCTTCAACAACAGGTCTCAGAATTAAGACAGAAAACAGTTCAGCCAGTGGGACACCCACAAATGGTGCTCTTATCCCAAATCAGGACCCATGTGGGATCATTGCTCTGTTGCTACCCTGACAGGCAGGGATTGGAGCTCACAATTTAAAGTACCCATGGCAGTGTGTGCTCTCTGCCAGAGCTTCCTCAGGGCACTCTAATGAGCTCTGTCGATTCACAAGCTACCAAAGTTTAGCAGCAGATCAGAGAAAAGGCTTTTTTATAAAAAAAATCAGGAAGAGGAAACCCAGGGGGACCTGAGTGACAGGGAGCAGCAAATTTCTAGCTTCAATACTGTACTCTTTTACAGCTAGCCACAATACTATATCAATTTTTCAAAAGAACCTCTCTCTCCCTCAACACCCATTTAAGAGGTTGCCACTGGCTGTGGGAAAGCCAGTGAAGCCATAGTGCACACTGTGTACAGTGTAGAGCTGAAGTGCTACTGGCTGTCGACAAGATCCCATTAGATTTCTTACAATGACATTGTCCCATCCCATCCCCAATCCTTCCTTAGACAACCTTGCCTATTATTCGGTGAGAATCGTCCCATTGTACATACAGGCATTCACATCCTTGATAAGACAGTAAGGGGAAAAGTTCACAAGCCACATCCTCTGCTGTATAACTTCATTTCCCTTCCCCCTCCTCCCAGGAATGAGTGCTGATCTGACTCCCTGTGTTGAAAGGAAACAAGGTTGTCTATTCAGCTGCAGTCAGACATACAGTGTGTGTTAAGGCCCAGACAGCCCATGATGCTGAGTGGAGATACTAAAGGTTCGTGTTTCTCTGCTGGGAATTTTCACAGAGCAGAAAGGGAATGCCGTCTTTTTTGTGTGTAACTTCCGACTGACTACTGACAGAGCTCAAAAGCGTAAAATCACATTTATTCTCACGGCACAAGACCTCGAAATGTTTGAATAAAAATGACCGAGAGGATTTGTTGGCTGGCTTGAGTGAGCAATGTTAAGTGTAATGGGACACTAAATAGAAACACAGAAAAAGGTCACTGAAAAATCGAAGTCCTGCTGGCTATATTGGCCTGTACTACAAATCATTCATCCTAATCTTAGGCAAAAAACTTTGCTTTTGAAATGTTCTTTTAGCATTTTCTAAAATAATTTTAGCATTTTCCGAAATAATTTAATCCTTACCCTCAACAGACCATTTGAACACTTTTACACTTTTTTTTTTTTTTAAATGTAGATGAACTCGTCCAATTATTTGCAACACATCAAAGATAAACTGTAATTCAGCATGACCAGTAGAGGAAACTTCCTCTAAAAATGACCAACACATGTTTGATTCATTTCATGGAGTGGTCTTAGACGGTGTGAACTGGATTCCTTTAGGAGAAACAAAACCAGATCATACAGTCTAAACACTAAAAGGTGTTTGGGGCACGAAACAAGGTTAGAAGCAATTCGGTGTAACACTCCTACTGTGCAGATTCTGCAAACGTCATCCTCAGAACCAGCTATGGATCTGCTGATCTTTTTCTGCAGCTCTTCATACTGACTAACTGAACACAGCCTGTGGGGTTTTTGAAGATTCTAGTGTACATGCAAACATGTAAGTCACAGCACAATGTCTTCAATAAAGCTATGTAATAACTTTCTGTACATCAAATCTTAATAGAAAATACAGTACATTTTTCACATTCGGCTTGCCAAAATCAAATTCCCCTCTGATATTTGAAAAGAAGCAAACCCTAAACCTCAATTTCTCCTCCTCATCTTAGCATGCTCAAAGGAGCCAAACAAGTATCTCAGAAAGAAAACCATGCCATCATCCTTTGGAAATATTCAGGAGCCTAAGGCTTAGCTCTGCCAAATATTTGTTAACTTGTATGGATTAAATTCAACCACTGAGAGACTCAGCTTCTTCACTGATACGACAGTGTATAATGGTAATAAACAGTTCTAAGATGGATTGGAGCTTGAAAGGGAGTCATATATTTTCTTATTTTGTTCAACTTAATTGAAGTCTGGGGACATACTGACATGCCATTTACCATGAATAAACGTATTTTTTCACAAGAATTTTACTACGGTTTTGCCAGTGTGTTATCAACAGTATTTCTTTGAGCTTCTAACTCAAATTCCAACATTTCAGATATTAAGCCAATATTGATTTATAATGCTGACTTACTAATGTGAAACGTGCTACTTTGAATGTTAAATTTTATTTCAGCTGGGGTCCACGCAGTCTTATACCACATTTATTGCTATCTGGGAAATTAAAGGATATGTTGTTTCATTTCCACTTTTTGCATTTGCTACAACTGGCTTCCCTAAGTTTCTGTTTGATAGCTCTTGTCAGCTGAAAATAACAATACTTTGTGTTGGAACAGCAGCTTCCACTCTAATACCTCCACTTATTTCACAAAGGCACTCAGATACTGTGAAAAGCACATCTACTGGCTGACTTAGTTGGCCACAACCAAAAGGGGCTTGGGTTTGCCACAACACAGGATTTCAGCTGGCTGAATCCACACTGCTTGGGAGGATGAAGTCCAACTCATAGCCAGTCCTTGCCCTACACTTGCACTTTGCTGCTCTGCAAGCCACCTTGGGCATTATCAAAGGGCTGAAACTGGAGCCCAAAGCACACATTAGAGAGCTGAGCTAGTATGTCAACACAGACAGGCTCATCCAGACCTTCGGTCATTCCTTGTCAATTTTTATGGAAAAAGATACCACCCTGAAGCATGTAGAGATTATTTCATCTATGTAAAATTGGTGGTTGCACCAATGGCTGGTACTTTGTGTTACTCTACAAAACATAAAAATGGTTTTGTACATCCTTTGCCCTGGCTGATGCGATCTAAAGTCTACAGGGTGTCTAACTTCTAAATTGTTCTTCTTAGAAACTAAAACTGCTGAAAATGCTACAGATAGAAGAACATAGCCAATGACATTTTAAATTTGCCCTACTATTAAATACTGCATACTGAACCGGTTAAATCTATTGTATCTATTAAGGATATTCCAGTGCATTTGAGTTGCATGTCATGTCTTGCAGGTTGACACCATGCTTTGAACTTATTTGACTCATTTTTTTTTTTGCTATCCAGGGGTTTCTAACATACGTGAGGTTTAATAATGCGAAGAATAATACTCTTGGAAGTTGAAATCAATAAAATAAATGTATGTCAGAAAATGAAGGAGAGAGGAAAAAAGACAGAAAAATTTTAACATATTGCCATAAAAGCTCTTAATATTTTGTTTTTCTAAGAGCTGTGTTATAATATCTGTTGTTCTCTTACAGATAATAAAAGTATCACTGCTGAAGTTAAGTTGAGCTGTCGAGAGATTATTGTTTATTTTCATTTTGTCTCACTGAATAGCTAATTCTCTCACAAGACTATCCTCATTTCCCATCGACTCCAGTATTTATGAGAACATTAAATAATGACATACTTTTGGATCACCTCACTTGGGGCCTGACCCTGTTCCATTAAGTCAAGTGGATCATTACTATTCATGTGAGCAGAAGGCAGAACTATCTGGGAGGTTTTGCAGAAGGCAAGACATACTCCAAAAAGAAAGATCAAATGAGCAGATTGCTAGGGGCCAAAGGCTAGTTAAAAGGTCAGTCCCCATCTACAGGAAAAAATGGTGAAAGTATTTGAAAACTGCACCACAGAAAATAAAAATGAGATAGAGATTAAAGATGCCAGGTGCAAGAAAATATAGCATGTGTTTCTGTCTTTGCAACACACGCTGACAATGATTTTTCTTCATTTTTAAAGTAAATTAATATGTTAATTTAGATGTGTCCATCCTTAAATTGGATAACAAAGATCAAGATTCAATGGTACACAGATCAATCTCAAACCTACATTAATCATAATCAATTTTGAAATGATTGCTAGATTATTATTCTCTGCATTACACATCATTATTTGAATCACATTCAAATTGGAAAACACTTTAGCAAAACCTTTACTCTGACTGTGTGGAAGCAAATCTGCTCTTAATTTTCTTTGTACCTAACTACTCTTTTTGTGTCTAGTACAAAACTCTTTTTCCTGTATACTTAAAATGACTTCTCTGGAAAAGAATTTAAATGTCAACATCATCTATAAACCAATCTTTATAGATGAATATATAGATGAATTATATTTTGAGGATAAGTTTATATAAATTTCAATTGACAATATTTATAAGAAAATAAATCCCAGGGAAGATGCAATATAATTATGGAATATTTTAATCTGACTTTACCAATGTTTAAATTGAAAGTGTTCTTCTAAAAATGAAAGTTTTTTGGGAATTTGCCTGACTCCCATCAGCAAATATCTTTTCAACAATACATATTTTGAAATGTTAGAAAAACTGAAAGCCACTTATTTCTCAAAAGTGGGCATTTTACACTTTTCATTCATTTATTCTCTGTTATTGAAACAGGCTAAATGGGACTTGCTATCAGTGAGTTTAAATTGCCCAAAAAGAGGCAAGTTTTACTATTATGTATTTTGAATATCTACAAGAAACATACAAAGAATTATAACTGATCATGTTAGAGAGAAAACTCTTTCCTTGATAATGCTCCATTGCTTGTGAAAGATAGGTCTGGTTCCCCACCCTGGGAAGAGTAGATCTTGAATAGCTGTCTTTAAGAATTAGAAAATACGTGATAGCTTCACACCGGGCCTGTTTTTAGAACAAAGTAACATGCTCAGATATTTTATCACTTATTTTTAAAAGCATAGTGATAAAAAGATAGTGTTATATAATTATGTTTAGGCTTTTCAGATGTCCAGTCTGGAATGTCTAATAAAGAAGCCCTCCAGCCTCCCCTGCTCTGTGTGTGTGCGATCCTTCAATTCTTCCCGGATCCTGATTTTGCATTTCTAACGAAGCTGAACTGACAAAGCGTGAAAGTGGTCTAAAGGGGAAAACAAAGAAAGTGACCATGCTTTCACTGTGCCAAGACTAATCAATATTCCAGAAGCCCCGCTCTCCCCTCTCTGCTGATGTGTGGTTTGGGGTGGGCTGGTTTTGTCTTTTTTTTTTTTTTTTTTCCCCAGCGCCGGGCTCGCAGTCTCCTCCCCTTTCCTTAAGTTGCAGTGATAGTAAGTTGCCGTATTCCGGAGCACATGCAGATGTCAGTTTTCTCCCTGCCTCTCGCTCCGCTCCGCAGCTCCGTGGTCTCTGCCGGGAAGCCCCTGCTTTACCCACCGCGCTCCTAAAGAGTACGGGAGGTCCGAAAAGGTGAGCCCATCCTGTCCCTCCGCGCGGGTTCGAGCGGGAAGTGTTCATTTTTCACTCTCTGCCTTTGTATCTTAATTAATGTAATGATCCTTTTGGCTGCACCCATATTCTTTCCTGATCTTGATGTAAATTGTACTGGACAGATTAGCTGCATTAAACATCCTGGAAAGAAAGACACTGTGAACGATAGTTTGTTGTTTTTTTTTTTTTTACAAAATGCTTACATTAATCGATCAGGAAAAAAAAATCTTGCTTCCACACAGCAGTCTTGTCCACGGTAGAAAACCTAGTAATTTCAATATTTAGCTCGGTCTCAAGATGTTTCCACTCCCTAAAGCAGCAAAATTTATAGTGTTCTGTTAAAATTCAGGGAGGACATTGCACTAAAGTGCCAGTCTTGAAACATATGGTAAAAGCAGTGATCAAAATCCACCGAAATAAACTTGTTACAGCATGCAATTTTGTTTAAAACTTGTGGCTGAAGCCCCTGTGTATTTATATTTTAGGTGCTCCCTAAAAAAAGAAAAAAAGTTTCTTCGCACTAAATTTGTTAAAAATGAGATGTTAGAGTTGAACTGGCTGCAAAGAGAGACAAATTTCAGCAGAAGCATCTAGCTTTATCTGTTTATTCATTTCTAATTTCTTAAAAAAGTATGTCAGTGTATATTAACTAAGACTTCAGACAATGGGATTCTCAGTCTGGAAAATACCTTTGAGGAGGCTCCGTAATTAAACAAACTCATACCCAGCAGTCATCAGAACAAAAAAAACCCAAACTACCATCTAAAATAAAAAGTAATATCTTAATGAAGACCTTGTAATATTAGAACAGTTTAAGATTGATTCAGTGTGTAATTTCTTAAAATCAGACATGGTGTGATTCTTGGGTTGTCCTGCACAGGGCCAGGATTTGGACTCAGTGATCCTGATATGTCCTTTCCAACTTAGTATGGTCTGTGATTCTGTGATATATGCTCATAATTGTTGTCAGGACAAGCTAAATACTACTCTGCAATGTGAGTTGGTGTTACAGTCTGAAGCAACAAGTTAAGTGGGATATTACTTCTGATATTTTACAGATGTGGTTAGAGTAGTTTATACAGCTAAAAGATGAATGTTATCAACATAAAATTGTCAAAGGCATATCTTCTAAATACTGGTTGAGGGATAAATAAACTATTGCTGCTGCCTTTTTCCATGTGAAAAGAAGGATTTGAGCCAATACATTCAATCATTTAAAAAAATCTGAAATGTAGAACAAGTTAAATGTACCAGCTTGAGCAAAATATTTCTCTTCAATGGTTAATGTGAAGGTGAGCTAGATTTTTTTTCACATAACAATGGCCTGATAAAAAGAACAAAAGCAAGCCTGACAGATAGTTTTAAATGTCATAATGCCATTAAGTTGCTATGATTTGTACTGATTTACATTTGTGTATCAATAGCAAATATTTTAAAAAGTTACTCCTGGGTTTTACAGCATGACAACAGCGCTGGTTAATCTCTGAAGGCACAGGACATTTATCTGAGCAGTCCATATAATCCTTCTTTCAAAGACACAGGGGCTTTGCATCAAAAACTGCTTAGATATTATGAACAATACAAGCTTTACTGAAACATGAAGGATACTTGCTTCTATGTAAATATATAGCTAATCATTCCTCTAAAGTCTTACTGCAGTGTTTGATATTTCTTGTCTTGCAGGTTTCTCCAGTGCCTCCCACTGAAAAGAGTCCTCTGCTTTTCTGAAGGGATACTGACAGAAGTTCATTCTAAAAGAAAGCTTTCAGCAAGATAAATGACTAAAGGTAACGGAGAAGATCCAAAACCTGGAAGTAGGATGGAACGAATTCAACAAGGAGTCCGGAAACGTACACTTTTGGCAAAAAAAAAAGTGCAGAGCATAACAAAGGACGATGTTAAAAGTTATTTAATGAGGAATGCCTTTGTGCTCTTCACCGTTGTTGCTGTGATCCTTGGTGAGTAATTTGTTCAATAGGAATATTCTGTTCTCAAGTACATTTGACAATGACGATGTGACTGGGTGATTTGCATTACAAATGAGTTCCCAAATTCTTCTGCACTGATAAGAGTGTTCTGGCTTGGAGAGTTTTGGCTTTGACAGTTGCATGAAGTTTAAGGAAGAGCCATTAAATTATTCTGGTTATCCCTAAGAAAAATTTTGCTGAAAACAACCAACCAGAACAGCTGTTTTATGAATTCTTCTCTTAAAGATTCGGATAAAATAACTGAATTGAGTGTTTTCAGTTGTGTGTTTTCCAGCCAAAGTCAGTTGCAGCAAAATGCCCAGGAAGTAACTTTTATTTACCTAAAGTATCAAAAAATTAACACCTTGCAATGATGAATAGAAATTGCCAATGAATGAAATGAAGAGATATTTCTAAGCAAAGGCATGTAATAAATGGAGTCTCAGTCTTTCCAGTTTTCCCTTGATGAATGAAAACCTAAGTTTATTCTCCCTCAGTCACTCACAATCTTACACATGCATCTTTCAGATGCAATTTGGGCAACAATGACAATGTTACTTACTCAAAGGACTGAAAGATAGCACCTGATTAAATGCCTTTTAAGAGTATATGGAGAGGAATCCAGTACATCAAACAGCCTTTAAATTTGGAATGCACCAAAATGTAAATTCAAAATATTGCTACATACTTTGAATTAGCACAAGAAAGAGTATTTGATGAGAAAAACATGCAATTTTTTAAACTAGTTTTTCTTTAAATGATTACATGATTACTTATAATTTTTCTTTAACTAGAGATTTTCAAGGTTGCACCCTCTTTCATGAAATAACCACTCGTTACAGGGTGAGCAAGAACTTTATAGCTTTACTGTATGGCTTTCACTTTTCTCATTAGTTTAAAATGTGAAATTGTGAATCTGCTCATGGTGATGTAAGTACCTAAAGATAATCGTATATATCCTTTGCCTAGGTAGGGCCCAATGTCCTTCATAATGCTGTTCTGCAGAGATCTGCTGGCTGTGTTTCTGCAGCTCTTCAGGAATTGAAATTTTAGGATTATGCCATTATTGTTTGATGCCACATCAGCAGTGTTACTTTAAATTAATTTCAGATTTGATGGTCTTTTTCTAGGAGACATTTATATTAATTTGCCTATTGGTAAAATAAATTTGTTTGTTGCTAAAGCAGTAATGTTGGTTTCTTATATTTATAAACAGTATTTGATAGTAAGTGGTTTTAAATCTTAATTACGAATTTTCTCAGTGTAAAAGCCCTATTAATATGAGGGCTTAAAAAATTAGATGTTTTTTCTACAATGGTCAGAAAAGGGAGAGCAAATTAAGGAAGTTTTGAAACACTGTCTAACCTCAAAGAACGCAATTCTTTGGTTGTTACTTTTCTATACAACGTGTGACAAATTTTTCTGTTATTGCAATTTTTTCTCTCTCATCTGCCTCCAGTGTGGTTCCCACAAAATTGTCAATGTGGGAAATGAAATGTAGACTGCACAAGTGGTTTTGCTCTTATTACTAGTTACAATTAACTTTGGATGACTGCTACCCACTTCTCCACTACCACCTACAGCAATGGCAGAGGATCAATAGATACTGGAACACAAGTTGGAGAGCCAATGAAAATGTGCAGCCTGGGATGCGTTGGCTGCTCCAGTTCAGCTCATGAACCTCTAGACATATCCAGTGTAATATGTGGAAGAAAAAGTCTCATTACTACCAAAGAATGCTCAAATTTTTTCTTACATTTGTTATTTGCGGTGAAATTTTGTGGTACACATGTATGATTAGAACAGTACTTTCATGGTTAAGAGCTCATTAAAAGGTAAGATTTGGGGCTTTTGAGAGTTTTTTGCTGTTGTGGAAATATGCAGAAGTAGGGAACAGATGGCTAAAGAGTTTGGAAAACACTCACTAGTTGAACTCCATCTGTCTAGTTTGGCAAGGGCTAAGCTGTTATCATCACTTAGCTGTTTGGTGATCTGTGGAAAACCAGATGGTGGGCTTGATCCCTTTCCTAGCAGACAGTAATCAATGTTGCAGAATTAACCCACCAATTAGCACTACTGGCTCTCCCATTTGAGATGCTTAGATGTGAGTCCAGGTGGAAACCAAACTGTACTCAAGCCAGGTTGAATCATTTACAAGAAATAATGCTTAATGCTCTGTAATCTGACAGTTTTTAGAGCTGTCAGTTCAGAAGTTTTCTTAGAGACCAAACCCAAGAAAAGGAAGATTTTATTTAGAGAGAGCAACATTTCTTCAGACACATTTCTTTCACATCTCTTTTGTCAAGAGATAGACATGAAAAAGCCTTTTTTAATACAGCATTTCCCATTTCTTTGTTAGGGAGGTAGAGGTTGAGTGATTCTGGTAGAGGTTAAGTGCCTAGGATCTTATCTTAGTTACAGTACTGTAGTTTATAATGGAGACTTGGGCTTGTGTCTGGAAACTTGCACTTTCTTATGAAATGGGTAACTACAACATGTAGTTCTTTCTGATGTATACAGACATTTTGCAAACAGAGTGAGGTTTTTCTGGCATTCACATGACAAGGTGAAATATAGCCATTTACACTAACTTGTGTTGTTACTCTGCTTCTAAACTGAATTCTAAACTAAATTCACTAGCTGCTACAATACCAAGGCAATTACTCATTAAAATCCTATTGATGAAGTTGCAAGAAACCATAATTCATGTTGATAAACACTTAGAACTATTCTCTATTTCCTAAAAATTGCATATAATGTCCTTTTGATTACACCTGCACGGGTTGAGTCTGTCTAGCACATTGTCATAATCATTGTTACTATTTTTAGTGAAATTTAAACTTTTTTCAAGCCCTTCAAGAAACTTTGAGAAAAGCATAGTCAATGAGTAAATTATGATACAGTTTTTCACATTCTTCTTGTACACATAAAGATACTATAAATTAATTTTCTGCAGTCAATCTTGTCAAGACCCAATAGATGAGAAAAATCATGTGAGACAAATTTGTGAGGTTGACCACTGGTAAATTGAGAATATCCCAGGAGCAATTTAAGGTAGGGTAGGGATCATGGTGGCTCATGGAAAATCAGCAGGAAGTCTCACAAACTTTGAAGTGCTAGCCAGATTACTGGCAAAATCTCAGGCAGTGGCCTCTCTCCCACGGTACTTAGAATCATCATCCTGTCCCCAAAAACGCTTTCCTTTCAAATACACTTCCTTTATCAGCCTGTCTTCATTGTCACATCCCATTTTCTGAAAAATGGCACAGGAACCCAGACTCTGACAAGATTCTAAATGTCAAATAATCTCCTGTGGGTTCTGAACTTGCACTGAAGGAAAGACCAAGACGCAGAAAGCTGCTGAGCAAAGATCCTCAGAAGCTGTCCGCAGAGAAATGTCCTTTTAATTGAGGGGCTCAGTGAAATAGTCAGCTTGTGAAGCAAGTCCTATGAAAAGCAGCTTCTGAACAGTGATTAAGCTCCAATTTGCTAGCTAAAATCCTTTTGCCAGAGATACATGCTGCAGTTTTCTGCTGGGACATTAAAGGGGGAGGGGCATGCATCCAATTCTGTTTTCTGACTACCTGTTTCCCCCGAGGGAAGAGGGAACGAAAGCCTGGCTGTGTCATTGAGGCCACGCTTCTGCAATTGCCAGCAATCTCACAATAGGTGTGAAATGTAGATAAGCCCATAAAACCTCTATTCTGCAACAGCATGCACCTTGTGGAAGATTCCAAAACTCCCCAGCATGTTTACAAAAAACCAAGTAGTTAAAAGTGCAGGAAGAAGACAAGGTGAGATGAAGGCCTTGCCAACGAGCCTTGTCCCTGAAGAAAAAAATTAAAGATAAATAAAGCCTTAAAGGATCCTTCATGACACAGAAGGCGAAAAACCCACAAGGCCCTTACAATACCTGAACAAGGCCCTCACAATATCTGTGAAAAGTTGTGCAGAGGAGCAAGGTTTTACGACTCCAGTGAAAAATCAATTGTGCTAGACAGATTCTTTAGGAGAGCACTAAGACAGAGTCAGCCTCTGAGTTCAGCATAAGATTTCTCTTTTGCTGTAGCCAACTGTCTTGATTTTCTTGCATATATCTTTTTCTTTTTCTAGTATAGTTTCTCTCTCCATGTTTCAACATGTTCTTTCACCTAAAACTTAGGTCCCCCAACTGTTTAAAACCTTCCTAGGTAATACTCTGAAATATTTGCTAATCAAAACATTTTAATTTTTCTTAAGTATAAAATCGTTATAGTTTTTGAAGGAGAAAAAACATAAACAGACACAATAAAACTCAGAGTGACACTTAAAACTTCAGAAGAGATTATTCTTTTCAAAAGGAAGAAGATGTACAGAAATGCAAAGAACTTTAACTCTGCTGTTAAGAAGAGAGCGGTAAAAGTCAGACTGTGGAATATGAACAGTGTTCTACTTTAACAGTTACTTGCAAAATAAAATAATGTTAATATATTATCACAATCCAAATTTCTGACCATTCATTCTGGTGTTACTGAAATGAAACAGCAATGTTTGTTGGACTGCCATACATGGCACAGAGTAGCAACAATAAACTTGGCTACCTTGCGAATAACAATTAAGCATTCTGAGGAGAGCAGCTGTGCATAAATGCACAGAAAAAATGCAAAATCTGCCAAATATCTACTTCTATCCTAATGCTCTAAATTGTGTAATCAGTGGACTTGCTAAGTGGTATTCAAAAATACTATGTCTGGATGGTCATAAAACAGTCCAGCGAAACGTATGTTCACTGCACTCTTCATACAGATTGTCAAAAGGCAGTTGAGATTCTCAAAATTATCTCTAGAAGTTAAAAATAATTATATTTATGTAGTACTGCTTCTTAAAAGGCTATCCTATTTCAAGGCTATTCTAGGCAAAATGCATGGCAGTAACTGCATGAGACATTTAGGATGTGGTTTCTCAGAGATTTTACAAGAAAATTCCCTGAATGCCATTGGAGTATGGCCATCATGATGTGAGAAGATATGTTACGACTGAAACAGTAGTTTTCTCAAAGATTCTCAAGAAAACTTTTTTGTGTTGACCCTGAAAGGGGACTGAAAAGACGTTTCAACATGAAATAAACTAGTATTAGGGCTTCCCAACCCTTTCCATTTTTCAGTAGACAAGAAATATATATTTTGTGAAAAGCAGCACAAAATCATAAGCAAGATGCCAATGATTTGTATGCTGAGTAAATATTTAAAATTGTTTGATCCTCACTAGCACTTGTAAAGCCAGAACAAGCTGTCAGTGGAGATTAAATGCTTTTGAGCTGACCACAATGAAGGTGTGGTTGAAGACTATATGTTCAGCTGTTCATGAATTCCTGAAAATTTCATTCATTTAGCTTAAACTTCTCACACAATTTCTTGCAATAGCCAGGCATCTGAAAGGTTCAAGGGATTGTATTATACCATAGAAAAAATGGTTTTACAAAACCCTTATCTTTTTAAGTTATCTTTTTATATTTTTTAATTTTAAAAACTGTGCAAATAAATCTAATATCAAAGAGAAAAAAACAAATGGGCTAGATATCTTAGATGTTAACTGCTACAAAAAAGTACGATACAAATGCAGACATTGGGATAATTTGTACCATACTGTAGCAGAGACTTCTAGATCAGTAGCTGAGACATACTGACTTTTTTTTTCATGCCTTGTTAAAGGAAAATCAGATATTTTGGAACCACCAAAATAATATAAATAATCCATGTAGTCACATAGGTTGTGTATATCCTCCAACCATCCTCCCAAATCCTTTTGTTTACTATGCATTTCCTTAAGATTTTGTATTTCATTTCATTTTGGATTACAAACCAGTAAGCTATGGTAAATAAATTTACAACAAGGCAGACACTGAGGTGCTGGAGCGAGTCCAGAGACAGACAATGGAGCTGGTGAAGGGTCTGAAGCACAGGGCCTGTCAGGAGCAGCTGAGGGAGCTGGGGGTGTTTAGCCTGGAGAAAAGGAGGCTCAGGGAGAACCTTATCACCCTCTACAACTCTCGGAAAGGAGGGTGCAGCCAGGGGGGATCAGCCTCTTCTTCCAGGTAACAAGGGACAGGACGAGAGGAAAAGGCCTGAAATTGTGCCAGAGCGTGTTTAGTTCAGATACCAGGCAAATTTTTTCATTGAAAGGGTTGTCAAACACTGAAACAGTCTGCCCTGGGAAGCAATGGAGTCACCACCCCAGAAGATATTTAAAAGATGTATAGATGTGGCACCTAGGGATGTGGACTTGGCAGTGCTGGGTTAAAGGCTGGACTTGTTATCATAGAGGTTGGTGATCTTAGAGGTTTTTTCCAGCCTTGATGGCTCTATAATTTGATGGGATTTGGCATATTTCAGAGTAGGTTTTTTTGCAACATATTACAATTCAGTTTAACTGCAGCTTTGGATCAAGAAGGCAGTGCAAGTGATGATAAAAAAAAAATACTTGGAAAGGAGCTAAGAAATTCCCCCCTCCCATACCAATTACTCTGTCTCTGTTGTTCACAGAATATGCTATGGTGTCTACCATGAATATTAGAGAACAGCTAGGTTCCTCACCAAGAAGTCTTAAATTATTCATGGATACAACAAATGCAGTTGGAGTGGGGAAGAAAGTATGGAAATAGCAAAAGTATAAATGGAAATTATTTCAGAGAAATTTTACTTAAATCTGGATTATTGCAGTTATTATGTCAACCTATCAAACTTGAATATGTGTTGATAGTGTTTGCACTTTCAGTCAACACAATGAAACCATGGTGTGTGTAATCCTTTCAAATCCATACAAGAGGAATTTATTTTGACTATAAATTTCATGAGACTTTTTAAAATCAAAGAATCAAATAATAGGTTTGACAAGTTCTGCAACAGTAAAAAGGAAAATAATAAAATGCTGGAAAAGAGGCAAACAAAACCAGAAGGATAACAGGAGAATTGGGACAGTAACAAAATACTACTCCTACACATATTCCCTGGTTGTTCTCCTATGTACATTCTTTTAACATCAGTTACATTCACCTTTTTAATCCTTGTTCAACTCTCTCCATTAAAAAAAAAAAGGAATATCTTGCTTTAAATTTGACATGTCTATATATTTTCTTTTGGCATGGATAGAAGACCATAAATAGAAAAGAGCTTGAGAATTACAAAGTGTGTGCTTGTTTTTCACCTTTTACTGTAACTTGGCATAACTGATCATTGATTTATTCAAAACCAAGTCTACAAAATATGGGGCCTCAGTTTTAAGCATTATTTACACTGCAACATAATCTGGCCCTTCAAACTGGCATTTACTGAAATGCTTTGGTTGTACCATGCAGAAGGGCTAAATGAAAAAAAAGGAGTAGGAGCTGCCTTTGTATTACAGGACCAATAATCAGGAAATTCTGGGAGTACTGACCAAAGCTAGTGGACAAATAAGTCAACTACATATATTCTGATGTCTTTAAAAAATATTTTGACTTGAGAATCCACACATTAAACAAACGTGAATGTGCAATCAAGTCCTTCAAAGCCTAAAATGCAAGCAAAGGAAGCTACCTATGGAAACCAAATCTCAGTGCTCTGTGTCTTTGCATGAGCTAGATCTAGGAGACTCAACAGGGTAACCACATAAGTCGACAACCTAAGCATGTAACTGCCTAAAACTTGCCAGGAGAAATACAGACAGACAAACAAACAGGTTTGCATTCTTACTCCCACTCCTTTCTGAGTCAGGACCATGCCAGTCATTTTCACCCAGTGAAGATCCAGAAGCCAGAAAGTCCTCACCTTGGAATGGTGTCAGCAGCCCTTGAGGAGATATGGTATTCTTTTCCTCTCAAAGGGCAAGTTACAGGAGCAGGGAATTCCTCTATTCCTTTCAAAGCTGTGTTACTGGGCAGAGGGAAATGCAAGGCTTCTAAGGACAAATACATATGCCAAGAGAGCAAAAGGCAGCATTGTGTTTAACCTGACTCACCTATAACAGGAAGCTCCAGGCTGTAAAGTGAACCTTTGAGCAAGAACAGACACATGGGGTATCCCAAGTCCAGATAATTCTGTGCATTCTGTGTGACAGTTGTGTTCATTTGTTAGTCCCTCAGGACTTAGCCTGGAATTAGGCAAATAGGTGTTTAGGTCATGGCAGCTCTGAGAAAAACACAAACAGAATGGTGAGAACTGAGGAGTCTTCCAAACCAAATGGAGCAGTGCCCATTAACTTTAGAGATTTCCAGAACTAAGCTTTTTTTATCTGGAGGGACTTTAAAGGTCACAGTTTGGACTCAGGTACTTACTGTGTAATTAAGTATTATTCCAGGTGCTAATTTCCCTTTGCCATTTTTGTGACCTTTAAGATAGGAAAATTCTACCACTCTGAATAACTCCTAAGTGAGAAGAGAGGTGTCATCACCTATACGGAGACTACATCTAAATTAATCATCTATGCTACAACATATCTTTCGGATAAGTTAATTCACAAGAAGAAAGGCATGATACCTCTTTTTAATCAACTGAATAAAACACTTCTGGAAATCAATATGTTGGAAGAGGCTGTTGGCAAATAAAGAAATCAATCGAAGGCTCTATTAGGAGATATTTTCACAATCATACTGAGGATTTTAGGGATGAGGTGGCTCATAATCAAACAGCTAGGGACTGAAAACATCCTAGTTACCTCTTTGAAAAGACAGTAACATGATTCCATGAATTTCAGCCATGAATCCGATTTTCCTATGGAAAGAATTCACTGAACAACAAATCAGACATTAAAAGAGGCGCTAGGGTAAAGCTTACACCTGATTTGGCAGAAGTCTTGTATTCTACAACAAGATGTGTTCTCTCTCAGATTGTCCAGGTTGTTTGTATGTCTCAGCAAAATGCTGGACAAAAAAGATTCTTTAAAATCTTTTAACAAAGTCTGCCATGTGATACATTCCATGATCCAAATAGTTCTGCCATGGGCATACCTTAATTCAACAAAATATTTAAACCTCAGTGTCAAACAAGTCATTTACAGATTTAGAGTATCAGCACTAAGCTAAATTAACAGGTGTTTTTGTAGGAATTAAGAGGTGGACTAGTTCCATAGAGATATGAATGTATAATTTGAATGTCCCGCTAATGATGATACAAAACTGCATATTGAGACAGTCCAGCCTAAAATGAGCTCTTTGTCTTATGTCTAAGCTGGAATTAAAAAAACAAAGGCAGCTCTCCATATCTAACTTCAAGATCTCTGTCAAACTACACTAGAAGTTTCTCAGAGTAGAGCTCTGTTTTCTGTGTGTGTTTGCAAAAAATTCTTGGTCCTGAGTGATCTCAGTCTCACTGTCTGCAAGTCCTTAGTGCTACTATATGGTAAAAAAGACAAAATAACACGGATGGGCAGCTGAAACCATAGTAGGGAAAAGTAGAATTCAGTGCTGGTAAGGAATATGTCAGCTTCCAGCTGAGGAAAATAGGAAAGAAAGAAATATAAAGGCAGGAAAAGTACCCTATGAACTTTCAGAGCACAGGTTTTTATCTGTTTTGATCTATATTTTGTGGGAGTAAATACAAACACTTTAGTCAAGAATGAGAAGCAACAAAGTAAAGCCAGGCATGAAAGAAATAGTTATTACAGTAACTTTGTAAAGTACTGAGTAGTACCGTAATACTAAATACTACTTTATAAAGTAGAATCCGACATATATTGTGACTGCCTGAGCTCTTGTATATGCATAGTAAGAAATTATTCCTATATGTTCATGGAATTATTTGCTCTTTTTTGCATCAGAAGTATTTTTAATGTAGTTTAGAGACTAACAAGAGTACATAAACTTGGCATAGTTTGTCTTTCAATGAAGTCTCTTGTCTGAGGATGAAATCGGGAATAATGTTCATATTCCATTAAGAACAGTCTGCTTTAGTGCCAGCAATGAAAACTCTTCTTCGTTCCAAATCCTCTACTAATGCCCTGCAATTACTTGTCTTAAAAATAAAATTTGAAAAAAAAGAAAAAGGAGAAAAATCAAAGATGGCAAACAAGGGATAAATACAGAAACAGTTCAAGGAAAACAAGTGAAAAAAAAATTTAAAATATTTAAAGACAAACAGAAAAGTTGAAGTTGGATAAAAAGAGACCAATTTTTTGGACATGTTTTCAAAGGAAGAAAATTACCTCCTAATTGGGGAAGACAGGCAAATGAGCCAAACAACTAGAGACAAAAGGGAAAAAGTGTATGAGTCTAACAGAAGGGCAAAGAAATAGCAAAGGACAAATTTCAATGATTTCTAAAAAGCCTTTTTAACAGTTCTCAAAAGCTGTTACAGCCTTAGATTTGGTGTCCAGTTCAGGCAGCATCTGATCAAATGGTGGTTTTACTCATTGCTTAGTTACATCAGTTCTTACAGCTTCAGACTCCCATTTCCACTTACATGCCTTCTGTCCACAAAATCCAAGGAGGAGATTCTTAGTCTGCAAGTAAAACATCATGCAAGTGCCCAGCCATAGAATTTGTTTCAAGAATTTGTTTCAAGAATTCAGGCTCCTCCAGAGTGGGGCAGGTGAAGTGTTTTGCTAATTTTGAGCTGGGAATTAAGTGCCCATGTATCACTGTAAATCTACCTCTGAATGACCCCAATACACATCTATTATACAACACCTCTGCGTCTTTGCAAGTTGTAACTGAAAGCTGGTGCTATAAGCCCGGTGTGGGTCTTTTGGGAAAATAATCCCTCTTACAGGATAAAGCAAACCTTTGGGGTCAAGTTCAAGGGGCAGGTGTTCCTGAGGTACTGTGACTGCAGGGCTGTGGTTGTGTATCTTCCCAGCACAGCTGTGAGCACCACAGCACTCCTGTGGCCCCTGAGCAAAGGTAACACAAGGACTTCTCTTCTGATGCAGTGGGCAACTCTCTGACATCAGTGTGACTCTTACTTAGCTATACACTTGCTTTTCTCTCTACACATCTCTTTTTGCAGATCCCAGATCTTTTCTGGATCCCAGTCATGTCTAGGATATCTAGCTCTTCCACACTATTTCTCCCGTGACTCCTCTCACGGTATGTCTCAGGCAAAGGAGAGGTAGCTGCTTGTGTCCAAATTAAACCATATTCCACCTCAATAAATAATCTAATAGAGTAGCTTGGAGCACAGGTCCTTAAGCTCTCTGCTGCGGTGTCATCATGCAGTTAAAACCTG
This sequence comes from Rhipidura dahli, assembly GCA_013399225.1. Lineage (NCBI taxonomy): Eukaryota > Metazoa > Chordata > Aves > Passeriformes > Rhipiduridae > Rhipidura > Rhipidura dahli. Next base: position 23,187 of record VXAC01000831.1, read on the forward strand.
GTATTTATGTTCAACAGAATAGTTTCAAAGAGAACATGCCTTCCTACCTACATAAGAACAACCAGAAAGTAAGGAAGGAGGGGTGATGTATCAGATATACCAGGGGGTGAAGAGTCAATATAAAATTATGGAAAAAAAAACACTATGAAAATGAAAGTCATGATGAGCAAATTGTGTGATTCTTGTGGCAAGGAAAGAAATTGAGAAAGGAATTTTGTCGGCAACTTGAAGTATTTCTTATCACTGGAGAAGTAATTTACCTGTTTGTCTCAAGTAAATACAGTTGTAGACTTATCTGAAACTGGCTGTTAGAAGAAAAGGTGTCAGAACAAAATGGTAAATTAAGCAGAAACAAATGACCCAAAGAACAAAAGCAGTCATTCCAGAACTCTGCAGGAATGTAGGAATGGAATGGTTGTGCAGCTAACAAAAACATACAATGTCCCATTAAACTGGTAGAAGCCTGATTCCCTTCATGGCTCTTGCCCAATTGCTATTATAGAACAAAATGTTACTTGCTTGCTGGTTACAAGATTTTCTGGAACTGGACTATTAACAGCTGTTAGTTTAGAACAGCATTCTACTCAGTGTAAGGTATGCTTTTTACAATTATTTTTGAAGTTTTCTATTTCCTGCTAGAAAAGCAAAGGTAATTCTATACCTCATATACTAAAGAAAAGGGTATTGATATGGACCTCATTTAACAGTGTTCTGAGATTTACATCAAAAAGCAGAAGTGTGTATAACTCTCAGTGGTGTGTTCTGATTGAACTGGCATGCACTGATAAAGAAAGAAAAAGCAGTTCTTGCACCATCTTTGATATAACACATAGTAATTTCCTCTTGAAATTTGGTCAATTGAGAATTGCAACAGTCAGAATTTTGTACTTCTTGCCTGAAAATACAGCAGAGAACATGGGCATTGTAAAAAATGTAAGTTTGAAATAATGGTATGGTCTTAATTCCTGGGTGATTCTGAAATAAGATATAGACCAGAAGCTCATTAGAATTCATTTCAATAAATTAGTCTTAAAATAATTAATTACTTGAAGTAATGAAAAAGGCAATCCTCTCTCTTTTTTCTATTATATATAAAAATTTTTTTATATATAATTCTTCTAACTGGGCTGGAAGTATAGATTCAAGCTTTCCTGAAGTTCTTGAATGAATGTTCAGATGTGGGTAAAGCCCCATCTCCCTTCTTCTAAGAGTTACGGTTTGGGGAGTTTTTTAATTGATGGGTTGTTTTAAACTCATATGTAGGTATGCCACCCATTTTATATATGCAACACAAAGAGTCATGTGAAAGAACCCTCCACTATTGTGACAGCAAGGCATTTTTGTGACACAATTAAGAACTTCATTTTATCCAAGGAGGATTTTGAAGCCCATTTTCAAATTCAATTAAGTAAATTGTGTGAATTTAATTTTTTTTTTAAAAAACAGCCATGTCCATAACATATATGTTCCAAAAAGCTTAATATTACAGAAGAAATTTTGTCTTGCTACTTCAGACCCTGATTTTATTGCTTCCTGCATCACACTTTGATGCTAAAACATTTAAGACATTTTTAATGGAAGGTTGTGTGTTTCTTAGCCATACAGGTATATCCATAGTTTTTAAAGCTTGACATGAAGACTTTATTTTTTACTTTCTGGTACCCAGCATCTAGAAGTGAAGACTGTAGGCATTCATCAAGGTACTCCTGTTTTTGTAATAAAGAATTCCAAAATGTACCTACAATTTTGCAATTTCCGTCCCATTGCCCTAACTGCCAGTATTATTTTCACCTTCTGCTCCTTGTAAGTTTTAAATCCTCTCTTCACTGTATTCATTCATATTGAATTTTATTTTGAACATCTACATTGGTATAAAATCAATGCAATAAAATGGTTTATCTTGTTAGATTGTTCTGATTGTCACCAGGATTATCTACAAATAAATTTTTCCATAACCTTAACTGTATCACTGACAAGAATAGCTCAAAAATCCTTTTGTAACTCTAAGCTGATTTGCTTCCTCATTTTGAACTGTATAAGTTATTTAACAGTATGTTTCAGTATTTCACTGTACACATGTATAGAATTCAGCTTGTTAACTTAAACAGGCACTACTTATTTTTGTCCAGAAAAAGCCTAAATTCTGTTGATAAATCTACTCTTTCTTGCAGTGCAGAAATGGTACACTATTAACCATTTGAGAAGTCAGGCTCTGATAGTGTTGATTAGCTGATCTTTTCTGTTACAAAGGGTAGACAGAAACCTGCACAACAGGTTGTGGGAGCTTGTTTCACACAAGGCTTTGTCTCATTACAATTTTCAGAATTACCTGAAACTTGAAACTTTTACTGAGAAAGGCCAGTTCCAATACTTAGCTTTCCCAGTCTTGGTTGCGAACAGTACAAAGCACTAAAACTCCTGCCATGCACAAAGTAGTGGACGGTTGTTGGAATACTGTACACCTTCCAAAGGTTTAGTGCCTCCTACCAGGTCTTGGTTCAGGACTTTATTTTAATGCTTTGTCACTGTGCCTATTTTTAAATCATCATTATGTGTTGCTATCTCACTCTTTCAAGCCTGTGAAAATTAGTTCGAAGAGGCTAACTCAAAGAAGACAAAGCTACCATGCCAAATTTAACTTTTCTGTTTCAAGAATTTTGTTAATTCAGCTTTGCCACATGGGATATTATGCCCACTACCTAGTTATTCAGATTCAGAACAGAAAATGAAGCTCAATCTTAATTTATTCTAAGATTGAGAGGGACTGGCAAATCATGTTGTTCTGCATCATTATCAAACCCTACAATAAGGAAATAATTCACTTAAATTTCTTCTTGAGCTACTAAGATGACTGCATCAACACCATAAATTTTCAGAAATATCTGTGAAACAACTGCTACTGTGTCTATATTTCAAGCAGGGAAACTGAGTCAGAGAAAGGTTCTCATGTCCTGGACATGACTGCCTACAAATCAATAACAGTGCTAAGATTGAGGCTGAAGAATTAGTATCTGTTGTGTGTTGACCCATTTCAACATAATACACTACCAGGGCACTTTTTTTTCACATTGCAGAAATTCCTTCTGTAAACTGCAGTGCTGGGTAACCCTGTAATTATGCATAGAGCACATTAGGACAAAAAAAGCCAATAATTTTTGGCTCAACAGGTTTACATGGAACATCAAAAACTCACTTTCACTACCAATAATGTTCATTCAAACAGCCATGTTAGGTCACTTTGTGTTGCTTGGATAGCAGTGGATCAGATAATCTAGCCCTTATAGCATAGCATAAGGACCAGTTCTTATAGTAGCCTCAGAAACCCTTACCAGCCTCAGTAAGGCTTTGTACTAGTGCAGGGGTTAATTCATGTGGAACTAATTGCAGGACTGTGGCCTAAGTAAGAAACCAGTCTAGCTCTATTTGCTTGTTACCCAGTTGTCAAAATGTAGAGCTCATTAAGTGCAGAAACAAAAGATGCAGATGGATTCTTTATATCTGAGAAATGTGTTTCTCATATAAAAGGAAAATAATGAGTAACGCCAAAGCAGAACTGAAAACTTTGTTGAAAAGAAGAGAAACTCTTAGGCAGGTCTTTTAAACAAGAGTAATTCAGATGCCCTTCTTCTATGCATTTTATGATGTAATTTTACCTAAAAAAGAACAATTTATGCAAAATGCTTTTAGCTACCTGACACTACAGAACATGAATGAGTCTAAACTGAATGCCTTCCAGTCCTGCCACTCTCTTCCATGGCACGAACTCTGTGCTTGGTGCCATTTTCATGTTAATCACTTTTCCCTCCATCCTGTAATACTATTCTATTTTCTGTTCTAAGCAAGATATTTCTCACCTTCTCTACCTTAACCAACCTGCTGAAGTCCCTAAATCATGATCAGACAAACAGAGGACACTGAATTGAGAGTTACAGCTGTTTCCTTTTACCTGCAGATGTTAATAATCTAGCGTAGGAAACATGGCAGCATATTTTAGCTAGCAAAATTCAGCATGAAAATATTATCCACTCTATGGAAGTACCAATCAAAAAATCTTTAAATAAAAGCAAAACCACAAATTGCTTAAGAACTGGAACTAGAGTGGTTGTCAAAATTGCTGAATGTTAGAGCTCTTTCAGGATGTGCTCAAATTCTAACAAGATCTAGAATGGAGCTGGAATGCTCTGCTGCCTCTTGCTGAGAAGCAGATTCATAAAACATTTTAAGAAATCGGAGTCTGTCTATCTTTCAAAAATGGCAATCCCAGTTTTCTCCAAGGCACATTTCTACCAGTGTAAGCACCAACACCTGTATAGCCATACAAAATAATTGCCTCAAGGAATTGACCCGGCTAAAAATTCACCCAGTAAAATAAATTCTTTTGCAGCAGGATCAATCCTCTGATCCAGCTTTCTACACAATCACAGTTAACTCAAGTGCCAGACAGTCAGGAAGACCATGGAGTCATGAATGGAAAGGAGAGATAGTTGAGTTTCACCATCTGTATGGTTAATGAGTTCCAGATAAAGCCATGTGTTATTTGGCTGGGTATAGAAGACCTACATCAGATAGGCACCAAGATATTTAACAATTTCAAATTGCAACTGGTCATGTCAGCTGACCAAATAACTAAACAAATATGCAAACAAAGCTGTTGGTGCCAAGTACAGGGCAAAATCTTCAAAGTTGTAGCTGGGAAATTTAGGTTGCCACACATCAGCCCATCTACAGCTTCCACTTGTAAACATATCTCAAGCATCATTTATCTGTTCCCAGCAAGATAAATGGATCCAGGTATTCCTTTGCTCCTGTCCCTCAGGCATTGAAATCCACCACTTAATTATCCAGGAAGGCCTTCCAACACTGATCATCTTTTTTTTTGCAAGTGTCTGTATTCCTGAAGGTAGGCGTGTGTGGAGCTGCTTACCTCCCACTACTTTTTGACTCTGTAAAGACCAAACCACAAGGAGATTCTCAATTACGTCTGTCCTGGTTATCCCCTTCAATCTGAAGCACATCTGCAGGATCAGGCACCACAGAGTAAACAGGCATGGACAAGACTTCTGAAGACTGGTAGTTAGTATGTGTATGCATTGCATATATGATTACACTCAAAACCCCAGAACTCAACACCCTTGGCCATAGTAGCAGAGAGTTGTTTCCTTTTCATTACTGCTCAAGATATACCTTCGACATTAATACTTAATTAATAGCAGCACAAAAATCCTTCTGAATAACTGTTCTGATTCTGGCCAGAAGAGGGTTAGTTTTTGCAGTAGCCAGGAGGGGGCTTGGCTAGGACACAGAGGTTATTCTATATCATCCGACATCATTTCTGGGGTGAGGGGAAGGGGCCCCTTCCAGACTGGAGCATGTTGGGGATTTCTCCATGGTGAGCGCTTGTGTGTCAATCGTTCGCCTCTTGTACACTTTGTTACTAAAATTATTACTGCTTTTTGTCTTATTTCAGTGCTGTCTCCAGTAAATTGTTCTTATCTCAACGCATGATGTCTACATTTTGTGCCTGCAGTTCTCCTCTCTATCCCACCACAGGGGAGAGGGAGCAGGGAGCTGGGCAAGGTGCCCATGGTTTGCAGTGTTTCACTGGGAACACCATTCCTAAACCATGACAATAATTTCAAGTTTTCAGTAGGACTACTCATAGTAGTAGATGATACTGGAGAAAGTAAATCAGTGTAGTAAAAACTGTTACAAATAAATATGTCAAGTAAGTGCTCTACAGATGGTCACATTCAGATGTTCCTACTACTTTAAAAGAATAAGTAATGATTTTTTTTTTCCTTCCTTTAGGTGTAATCCTGGGATTTTCTCTTCGATCATATAAGATGAGCTATCGGGAAGTGAAGTACTTTTCGTTTCCAGGAGAGCTACTCATGAGAATGCTGCAGATGCTGGTCCTGCCACTAATTGTCTCCAGTTTAGTCACAGGTAAACAAAAATAAAACAAAACAAAACAGACCCACATTTTTCTGTTCTTTTAAATAATTTTATAAAGATGCACACACCAAAATCTAAAAAGTAAACATTCTATATTCTCTAAGTGTTATAACCTGCAGAAAGACATAACCTTGCTATTGCTATTTTAGAGACAATGTAATAAGACATTTGAATTAATATACAGAGAAACTGAAAGATGTTTTTCCAAATTTCGAGACAGACTAACTGTACAAGTTACTGTATGTGATTGCAATGAAACTGACTGTACTCCACTCTTTTCCCTTACTTTCTGAACAGATATTTCCTCCACAATGTCCTATTGTTATCAAAGATAACATATCTCAAAAACACAGTGCCAAAACCAAAGAAAGTTAAAACTGTTGATTGTGGGCAATAACACACACCTGTAACCACAGATATGTAAAACATCTGTCTGCTTCCTGGTGTTCCAGCAATAGATTAGAAAAAATGGAATCCTATCACAGAATGGTTTGGGTTGGAAGGGACCTTAAAGGGCTTCTGGTTCCAACCCTCCTGCCATGGGCAGGGACACCTTCCAGTAGACCAGACTGGTCAGAGCTGCATCTGACCTGTTCTTGAAAACTGCCAGGGATGGGGCATCCACAGCTTCTCTGGGCAGCCTGTGCCAGTGCCCCATCACACTCAGTAAAGATTTTATTCCTAATATCTAATCTAAACCCACCTTCTTTTAGTTTAAGCCATCTCCTCTTCTATCACTACCAGCCCTCATATAGGCCCTTCAGGTACTGGAAGGTGTTCTAAGGTCTCCCTGGAACTTTCTCTTTTCCAGGCTGAGCAACCCCTGTGCTCTCAGCCTGTCCTCATGAGAGAGGCACTTCAGCCCTCTGATCATTTTCACAGCTTCCTCTGGACCAACTCCAATGAGTCCATGACCATAGGTGATAAATTGGATAGAATGGAAAGTTTGGAAGAAACTTAATTCCATCACTTCTGTTTCATTATCTTCTGGTCAGCAATTCTATTAAGCTTTGAGCAGTCTTTACCAAGGTTGTTCCTCTAACTAGTGATATATTTAATTTCTTATTATGATATATGCCTTGGCATTCCACCTGAAGTTCATGGAAGACCTCTCAGATTTGTAGTGAATGTTCAGGATGTACCTGTGATGTATTTATTCTATCAGTTTTCTGAAGAAAAGGCATGCATTTTAGTCTATTAACAAATTAGCTTGGAGAGCTTAATCAAAATCACCCCCTGTGCTGTCCTAGGATCTAAAACACCAAATACACTACCTTGATTGACAGAGGATCCAGAGATTTTTTCTCTACTTTATTGATTGTCAAATTTATTAATATTAAGATCTCTTAAAAATTCAAATGAGCACAGAGTCATATTTTCACAGAAACCAAAGGTAGTATGTATGAGTATAAGCTGTTAATGCAACAGCAGAAAACTAGGGTATTCTCAATTACAAAATTGTTTACCTCCTTGTACTCCAAGGAAAAATCAAAGTTTGGTTCTGTGCACACACATTACATGGATACTGAAAATTAAATCAATGCTAAAACTAGGGAGTGATTTGTAAGTTTTGCAGGAGAAATGGTGGTAGGTTTTATTCCCAACCAGTGCATAATTCTGTTACACATCATACTTTCTCCCATCTTCTTGTCCCTTTCACCTGTAGAACTCCCTGGGTTGGCAGGACACTGATAGAAGAACCATTAAAAGTAGAAAAGGAGAGACATTTACCTTTTCTCAGTGCCAGCTGAGACTGGCACTGCTGCTCAATTTTGCAGGATGAATTTTTGCAGGAGAATTTAACTGATGAATTCTCAATTCCTTATAACTCTGTAATCATACTGGTTCTCTCAGAGAGCTCAAGGTAAATCAGGAAAACAGGTAGATCATTCTATACAAGAATTTGAATGATTTTTAATAATCTAAGTAGAAACACTTCTCTCAGGTAAAGATCAGCAAATTACCTTAGAGAGTCACAAGCATCACAAGGAGCTGGACTTTTGATAAAGCAAGCTCATTTGCTGTGTCACCAGGTCTCAGTAGAGATTTTGTGAAATACCAGAAAAAATAGTTTCCAAGTAATCCTATTCTGAAAAGAATCTTCATTGTCTGGGTTCAAACCATACCCTTCTTTTTGACGTGTTTTTCTTTCCTTTTAAAGCCCTTTATCCTTTTTTACGCCTTTTTTTCATAACAATCGTGTCCTTTATTATAGAAACGCATTTGACAAAGAGAAATCTTCTCTATTGGTAAGATTTGTCCTATTATCATACAAGTGCCTTGCAATATTAAGTGGATTATTCTTAGAGTTTCCCTTTGAAGTAGAGACAGTAATTTTCAAGGTGAATAACAACATTTTAAGCTTCTTGAGTTGGGTAGGGAGCAATCAGAGAAAACTCAATGCAATTCACAAATAGGAGATTTAATTTCTTTTTAACAATCATTCAGTACAACAGGACTATGTCCTTTTTCATGGGAATGAAATACTTTTCCAAGCTTATTCTAAAAACTGTGGAGAAAACCTGTTTTCTACACTGACCAATACCTCATTTAGCATACAATTTTTTTTTTTAAAAAGGATGTTTTTACGTATTTGCTGCAGAATCCTCATACACAAATGAACATGCAGGTATTAGTGAATATCTAAATAATAATTAAATGTAACCTTTATAGGCATACTACTGTACCATACATTTGACGTATGGTTGGATTATTTTTTCACACCTTATATAATTCATTGTGTAAAAGTCTAATATTTCTCAAGTCAGTCTTAAGACCACTCAGTATCCTTAAGCCAAATCTCTTATTTCCTGTATTTTGTTTGGCAAAGCGAAGTGGATGCCTCTAAACTAACCTCGAAGTGACTCGTCCAGGTCTTCATGCTGATAACATACTTACTTCTTCCAATTGTCAATTATTTGAATAAATATTTTGCTGTTTGCAGGAGCAACAGTGTCTCCTATATATGATATTCTAGGTTTCCTTTTATATTTATACAAGAGTGATGGATGTAACTGAGGCAAAACCATAACCCATGATCTCTGTGGTAATAGAAATAGGCTGGGGATGGTTACATTCCCTTGCAAATTTTGTGAATGTCAAAGAAATTAGAGTAAAATCAAATTAATAGTTGATGGGCTGTTATATAAATAAAAGATAAATTGAGAAACTGAAGATTTCTACTATACAGGTAAACAGTTCTGATGGTTATTTACAGACCTCAGGAAAATAAAATATCCAAGGTGAAGTCAACCCAGTCACATTTCTTTACCTCTTGTTTCTGTATTTCATGAAAGAATCTATGCAGAATCACATTCAGAGGCTTTTAGTCACCTTTGCTTTATGACTTACCATAGCTGCACACGGTTCAAGCAGGTATGCAGCTTTCTCCAATAGATTCTATCTTCTGACATGTGTGTTACCAGGCATGTACTAACATCTGCTTGGGAGAAAATTGAGGTTATTTGCATACCATTCACCATCTTTTCATGTTTATAGGAAAATATTATTATATGCATGTCTATTATTTATTTTTGTGGTCTAGACACAAATTCAGCTGCGTACTCTACATTGGGCTTTATTGTCTACAGTCTTTAAAATGAGAGAACTCCTAACTCAGCATTCCCAATTGGGATCTTGTGTAAAGTCAAAGGCAGAATTAAAACATGGTGTATGAGAGGAAATATAAATAACCAAATAAATAGAATAAATTCCCATTTGGATAGTATTATGGCCAAGTCTTTAATATTAATTTAAATATGAATTCTTATACGAACAGAGGACTGAAAATTTTGCTCTGTTTCTGTTTTGAATTTGCAACAGTTATAGGAGAAATAATATTTTATGTTTTCTCATTTCATTATAGCTTGAAGCATCTGACATGAAAATTGTTTGACACAGTTATTTTAAAATACACATTGTCCCTAAATGGTATATAAAGTAAGTATATATGCATATGATAACAATTCAACTCATCATGAAATTGGCATAGCCAGAGAAAATTGCGTAAGAGCACTATGCATTCATATTTTTTGAGCTGTTACAGCAAGATGATAGTGAAATGATGGCAGTCCTTTAAACTAGACCACAAGTTTTTTTCTGCATCTTTCAGTTATTCACTGAATATAATACTGCCACATGAGATATCTTTTCTTAACAAAAACATTTATTTCCTGAAATCCCTTCCACAAAAAATATTCACAACCAGTCTTTATAAAAAGAGCATAACTCGAATATAACATTTGTGAGAAATATAAAAGCTAGAGAAATTTTATAAGGGTTATTTGCAAATACTTTGCACAATTTTAGTCATAGTTCAGTTTAATAGACAGGTCCTTTTCCTTCCACAAAATTTTGAGAGCTTGGAATTTAGTTTTATGGGGACCACATTTTAAGTGCAAGGGAACAGGGTTTAAATTCTCTGCTATTTTTTCAAATATCTTTGTCTGGTAAATTGTAGCAGAGCATAAAAAGCCCATTCGAGACCTGACACTAATTTTTCCTGCACATTGCAGAAACATTAAATCTACAGTTTATTTAGTAACACACATCAAGATGGGAAAGGAGAATAGTAGTATAGAAACAGTGAAACTGAAGTCTGCTGGCTCACCAAATATTTTACAGAGGTTATAGAATCAAGCAAAGATCCCACTTGTGAATACTGTGCACAAGACAATACCAGTTGTCCAAGCAGTTCATGGGAGTAACACTAATATGGTGCAAATGAGTCTTAACCACTTACCAGGACTTTTTGTGCAGGATTCTGTACAAACAGATGGTGAATCTCCTTCCAAAAAAAGAAGACTGTGTGGAAAAACAGTGTAAAAGAATTAGATTATTTATTTCAAAGAAGAAGAGCACTTTAATATGCAGATCGTATAATGTCTTAGCTTATATTGACTCCCCTTTCTAATTCAAATAATGATGTAACTTTTGTTAATGGGTTCTGGAAGACACAGAAACTTCCCTGCCTCTATGGGGTTTCAGTAACAGTCCACTGCAGGAGGCACAAGTGATTTTTTGGGGGCAGACTCAGAGACATAAGGTTTTGTCCCAAAACTTTATCAAAATGTTCACAGTAGTTACTGCTACAAAAACTATAGAAAGTATTAACAAAGAGCAGAGAGTTGGAATTTCCATGAATGGGTGCTTCCTAACTAACCTCAGATGTGCATATGATGCTTTTGGTTTCAGCTATCAAAGGAATGCAATGAATGGTGCCTGTTAAAAATATTCAGTAAGGAATAAAGTCTATCTCCTCAATAATATAAAATAAAGGCACACAAAGTAACTTAAGTAATAAAACATAGCATTCTCAGGCTTAACAACTAACAGACAAGTTGTAGCTGCAGTTTCATAAAATTGCCTGCAATGAAATAAGGGTAATGTTCAAACAACTGAACTCGAGACACTCACCAAGTCCCTCCCTTACCTAAGTGAGGAAAAAGGCAGCATCTGGACATCAACACATTCAATTGCAGAAAAGCCAGTTTTTTTCCCAATGCTACTTGCGGATGCATAATGTGGAAAGTCAGTGTTGTGAGACATTGTATAACCTCAGGCAAATCATGTTTTCCTTTTGTACCTCTGCTTTTTTTCTCCCTTCAGATGTAGTGCTGGTGGAGTGTTGTTGGGGTTTTTTATAGCTACTAGACAGAAAAGAAGATGACTATATGTGATGGAAAAGCTCAGCAGATGCACATGGCTATTTTAGCTATATATATTTAGGATTTAAACTAGGATGTATGACAGGGGACTGTGATACAATGGCTCAGCCTCCCACAGCCAGATAGCAGATGTACACTGCCTTCTGTAAACACACAATTCTAGGAAACGGTCTAATGTTATTACACTTGAGAAATTAAGTTTTGTATTTGTCTTTCTAACATTGAAATGAGACAGTAAATGATCCATCAAGTGTAACTAGATGCAAATGCTGTCAATCATATCAAACCCCTGTCATCTAGTATTTTTTTTTTAATTTTGGCAATGGCAATCTCCTTTGTTAACATATTAAATTAATAGCTGTAAACATAAAGGGCCAGAATTTCTCTTTTATTCTCTTAACCCCTCACATCAGAGCACACAATAGGGAGGTATCATAAAGAGTCTTGTGCATTGCCTCTTCAAAAAAGAGGCTGTGAAACCAACATGTGTTTAGGTTTGTTGAATCCATATAGTGCTCGAAGCCTCTAAGCAGCTCCTGTGCTCTCCTGTCTACTGGCTGAGAATTGTACTGTGGAAAAAAGGCTGTCACCTACTACAAGGTCCCAGGTGCTGTCTCCTATCAGCTACAATATTTAGGGTAATTTAAACAGATGGCAAGTCTCTCATTCGGGCAGAACAGACCTGTGGAGCCAGTTATCATTATCTCAGGGAAAAAAAATGGAGAAACCGGCAGTAATTCCCTTTAATTCATTCTGTCAGAACAGACAGATAACCAGTGCCTGTGGAAAATCTTGGTACTTACAGTTGAGCTGGAAGGTAAAAACATTAACAAAAGTCAGTTCTACGCTGCTGTGTTTAAGAAAATTTTAAGAAACACAGCGTTCCTTATTCAGTTCATATAGTTCATACACAAAAAGCAAGAAGCAGTTAAGCAGTGTTTGGTCAGTCTAGCTGATCACCAGAACAATTAATCCATTTTCCAAATTTTAAAAATTGGCATATTTTCTGATTTTCCCAAAATTTTGATTTTTGTGAGGTCTACAGAAAGAATTTTAGAAGTCAGAATAATAAATATTCACCAAATCAATGAAGAGTTTTACACTGATCTCAGCTGACTCCAGTTATAGGGAAAAGAATTAACACATTCTGTCTGAGTAAAGAACTTCTTGGACTGTCAGGGCATTTGAGCTGCCTATGTATTTGTATTAGGATCTCTCTGCAGAGGAATCCTGTAGACCTCTCCTGTAGTAGTAATCCTGCTATGAGTAACCAATCCATGGACATCCTAGGAGTGTATTATTTTTTTCATTTATGGCTTTCCTTTAATGCATAAAATATTATTTTAGAAGTAACTTACCTTCTTTTTGGCAAGTGTTCCCTCTCGCTTCTCCCACCCATAGCTTTATAAGCACATCAACATTGTAAAAGCTGAATTGCACAGCAGATTTAATTTTATGCACTTGTACATTTCATGCACACATGAGTTCATGCATTCATGTAGGTATTTGCATATGCAATTTACATAACTGGATGACACAGTTATTTAGTCTGAACATCCACCTACTTTTTCACACAAATGAAGGAAAACTCATGCTTTGATCAGTGTGTGTCCAAAACAGAGACTCTCTTAAAATGTGGGCATACAAACTGCTCAGTTAGTAGAGATCCAGTTATCTTGTAAACAGAATACCCTGTTGGGTTTGGCCAATTGAAGAAACATTACAAATACTGATCCATGTTCAGAAACAATTTCATCTCAGACTAGCATCTTTATTGTAGATTCAGGCCAACAGCAGCTAAAAATGTACAAACACAAAACTGGGACGTGACTGTTATAAAGACCTTCCCTTCAGCACCTGTATTTTGGTATAAAACAAATGTGTATCATGTCTGGCATATAGCCTTTAATAATCGTTTGTATAGGCACTCAAAGGTGCAAAAATTGGAACCTTCTTATACTTTTATATCCCACAGTCTTTAAGGGAATGTGGGCAATGTATGTTTCATAATTTTGCCATGAAATTCTGAAATATTTTGGACAAATATTTTTTGAAGTTAAAAAACTGAGTTTAAATAGCAGGCAGCTACATTAAAAAAAAAAAAAAAGAAAGAAATACATGTAGCTTAGGCAGCATTCAGCACCTAGAAACATCAACTTTCATGTCAAAACACAAAAGAAATGATGTGCACATTCTGAGCATGCTGACAATTAATTAGGAAATAAATTATATCTAGCATTTTGCAAGGCATGGATGTTAGAAAATCATATTGAAATGTCATGAGTATTTGCACCAAAAATATATCTTTGAGTGCAACCTCTTCCTCAAATACTGTTACACATCCTAATCTGTGCAAATACTAAAAGCAAAGACATTAGAAAAGTTCTTAAAATTAAATTATAGCTCATTATTCCTGAACCATTTCTGAAACAATTTGGCAATAAGGGATACACAGAAATCTGTCTTGACAAGAGCCTAAGAGATCAATTCTAAGTGAGTTCTTAGTCAGATCTGACTAAGAATTAAAATGCAATAGCAGCAGAGATTAAATTCCGGCATAAAATTACGGTCTGTATAAGATAAAATTTGGTTATACCATAAAAAAGAAAACCTAAGGAGGACAAAGAGCATGCAAAAGCAGAAAGTACATAGCAGTGTGGTTTTTGAAGTCTTAGTCTCTGCAAGCAGAAGTGCACAAACAGCAGGGGTGTTCAAGAAAAAAATCTGCAATACTAAAGATAGTAAAACTAGAAAACTCCTCTAAAATAATTCAGTTTTGCTAGTGGTCCTTAATTGAAGGCTGATTTAAACTTCATTGCAAAGTATAACTTTAGTTGCTGCCCAAAGTATTGAATTACAGGTTGTTATACTTTTATTCAGTTTGCATTCTGCATGAGATTCCAGCTGAATTGACAATAGGGAACAACCTCCCACCCACAAAGACTTAGCTTTGCTTTTATGTCTTAGTTCAAATGCATAACATCAATACTTTGTTTGCTGACAAAACAAAAGTCAAAAACTGTTTGAACGAACACACAAGAATTAAATCATCTTGCCTGAGCACTGGTGGACCATTGTAAAACCACACTGCCTCTTTCTTAACATTTCAGTCAAGGGCAGAAGGACTGAAAATATATTAAGGAAAACTCAAAACATTTTTTTGAGTTTAATAGAAATATGTGTTGGTTACAGAAAAACACCAGACCTGAATATTAAAAAACTCAAAAATATTACAAAATGTAAAATCAGCTACATTCGTTTGAAAATAGAAAAGACTTGGTTTTACTTTTTGTACAGTAAAATGTCCAAAATGCAAAACCAGCTCTCAGCACTTTGAGAATTAGGGCACTGAGAGCAAGCATTTTGTTCAGGATATTGAAGACTGAAACTGTAAAGAATGATGCCTTCAATAATGAATTAGTCTGTGAAAACATGACAGGTGAACTAGAATGGTGCCAAGTGCAAAGTAATACACCTGGGAAAGAGGAACAGGCTACACCTATAGCACACCTAATCACGAGTTCTCAGATGGGCTTTAGTACAAGCAGGAGTTCTCAGACTCACTGTGAACAGCCCAGAGAGAGTGACAGGGCTTATTACTGGAATTAAGTTCTAGTAAACCACAAGGAAGAATTAAACAGACTTCATTTTTTGGCTTGAAAAAGATACAACTACAGAAGTTGCTGCAAAATTCCACAGAAATCATTAATCCTATGTAGAGGCTTAGATGGAGTAACTATATTTATGTATCCAAAATATTTTTCATAATACATGAAAAATAGCATGTCCAATGAAATAACAAGAGCATGCATTTATATCAAAGAAAAGGAAGGACTTCTTCACATAACACACAATTCAATTGTGTTATATAGCTCCACAAGCCAGAAGTTTATAGTTTGAAACTAAAATTAGAGGCTTCACAGATACAGTCATCACTGGCTATTAAATCTGTGGAACTAGCAATTTAGCAAGGCCCTAGATCCCACTCCTCCCTAGTTGCAGGGAGGGCAAACAAGGGCAACTAACTCTATAGATATTTTTCTGTTCCTCACAGTCTTTCAGAAGAACCTGTTGTCAGATAAATGTGAAGACAAATGGGTTGGCAGATCATTGGATTAATATATTTCCCACAGTTTAATTTTGGTTCTGCACTCCTTAGAATTTCATATCCAATAGACAGGATCTCTCTGTTTTCACTTGCTAAGATTTCACCTACCAATTACTCTGGGCATTGACTACTGTCTACAATTTCAGCTTTCTGACACACACAGCTCTTCAAGAATCAGTTCAAAACCAAGGAAAAACCATTCCAAGATTTAAGAATCATCACACCTTCAACAGACATTAACTCACTCCATTGGCATGAAATTAGACTTCAAAATAAAAGAGCTAAAGCAAGCCATATATCAAGGAAATACGTACAACAATATCAGCAGCTCTTGGGAAATATACAAATAGCAACAGTGTAAGAGCCACTATCAAAATGTGACAAAAAACAGCCAGAAAAATTGTGAAGAATTCAGCACATCACAGTTAAGCACACAAAGGCTTCTTTCAGGCTTTATTAGCTTTTGCCTTCCTACTCCTTTCACCTCCTTAGCTCTTCCTTGAACACCATTATCTGCATCCTCATTTCCTACATGCAAATACAGCAGAATTCCATCATATTTTCCTCCTTGTCAGTCTGTCTTTGCTGTAACTGCTTGTGAAAACTGGAAGAATCTAATGAATATAGTTCCTGAGGCTGGATTTTGGGAACTCCAGGAACATTACTGGAAGTACTTCCACACCAGAAGAACTAACACGTATGATTGTTTCTTCATCACTGTGAAATGTGACAGAATACACAGGACTTCATTAATAACTGCATCAGCTACATAGGTCATTGTAGAGCATGCAGAAGGTTGTAACTTTCAGAAACAAGGTTCTGTAAACCATCATATGTTCCTCTAACCTTGTTTTCACTCTGATTTTCTTTTTCTGTTTTTTTGGTGATGGATAGTTGTTGACCTATTTCCACTTAATTCTCAAAACTAATTGCTGTATCTCCTACATACTCTCCTTCACACATGTATGTGGATTATAAACTTCTATAAGGCAGATCCATCATTATCATCATTACTGGAGACAGAGGTACTGAAAGCCAGTGTCTTGATAGCATTGGTGGAAATTCCACCTGAATTCTGAGCAAGGGAAAATGAGGAGAGCCACAATGGACTACAGAACCTGCATGACTCAAGCCTTGGGTCTGGATTGCAGTAACATGTTGGATTGTCTGGAAGAGGAGAAAGGCTTCCCAGGTAATTGTTCATCCTAGTACTCCAGCCACATGTCACAGCTCTCACTGGTGGAGAATAAGATGGCGAAAACAGAGATACTCAGAACAAAAATTTCTAATAATTTGTTGAGGCCACAGATATAACTAAGGACTAGCAATATCTAGATTTAACAATATCTAGGGATTTGAGTTATGTGTCAAAGAGTTACAAAGCAGTTCCTGCATCTGCTAGAATTCTTTTCATCCCAACACTCCTGGTAGTGCATATTTTTTTCTTTACTTACATGTTGTTCCTGAATATATTCTATATCCTCCAGTTCAGATCTTAAGAAATGAATTTAACAGAAATATAAACGGTGCTGTTGTACATGGAGCAGAGAATGTCTCTAAAGATAATCATTGCAAATATATAAGAGCTGAGCCCATTAATAGGAGTGCTTTCTATTTCATAGTCCATTTTTATAGTTGTTAACCTCTCACAGAGACATGGCTACAAGAGGTAGAATATCTTTTCCTTTTTCCTTTGTTGCCACGTTATCTCCGAATGAATGCCCAAGACAGTCACGAACATGGCAAAGTGTTTGCTGCAGCCTAGAATCTCCTCACAGAATTGCCAGTATTTTTTAATTGGGTGGAAATTCTCTTGGCGTAAACTTTTCAGACTCACACAGTCAGATCTGTTTTTCTTCTCACAGGTGAGTCTAGAGTTCAGCTGTTACACTGCTGAAGTGTGATGAAAAACTCTTGTGACATAACACCAGTCCCAGAAATTACTGGGGTTTTGTGATGGTGGCTTATTCCAGAGAGCAGCAGTTTGGACTTAGTCTGGGCATACCCTGCCACTTTTATGCACTGCATCAGATAGTTCACATGGCCCTCCCTGATGGCACATTTCTCCATGTCACAAGGTCTTTTTCCTTTGATTCTCTCTGGGACTTGATCTTCTCAGAGAGATTTGACTTGATTTGACTGAATGATGCCACTGATACGCACTGCAGCAAAGCTACATAAATTTATATAAACTCCAATCTATTACTCTCAGCAAGGCAGCAAGTGCCATCGAAATTCCAGAAATGGAGAAAAAGAAATTTTACAGACCTTCACCTGCCCTCAAGGTAATCCTTTGTTGAGTTGTCTGTCTGTTTCTCAGATCAACAGAGTTTGTATTTCTAGTGTTTTTGATCTTGGACAAACGCACATCATTGCATTTTCAAAGGAAAGAGGGATATGCCCAAGGAGTACAAATGCTGATTCCTCGGAGGTTTGCACACTTAGTGAAAAAAGACAGTTTAGTAGTCACCAAACTTTCAGTTTTTGCTAGTATATGAACAGTCGTATGTAGCAAACTAGCAAGAAAAGCACCTGGAATGGCAACCTCTCTAATTTTGTTTTACTGGGTCACTAGATACAGAAGTTCTGTGTATTCCTTCTATCAATAGTATCTTGAAAGGACCTTTTTCACTGCAGGAGTCTGTCAAAAGAAGATAGACTAATGACGATCTACAAAGACAAGGAAAAACTACTGGAATACAGAGAGACATGTGCAAAGAAAAAAAAAAGAGATTAAAAAGAACTGCCATGTAGAAAAGAAAAGATAAAGTTCTTTACAGCTTCCCACAACTGAATAGCAATTCAATTCTAATAGTGAAGGATTAGCATGCAAATAAAGAAAATTCAACATTTGTGCCAACAGAAGCTTTCAGGTCTTAATGCTGTTCTTAAAGAACCATCATCTCTGCAAGTCAAAAATCAAAGCAAACTAAAGTCCAGAACTTCTGGTTGTAGAAAGAAGCTCACAAATAGATCCTAACTATATTCTGAAAACTCAGGAGTCACACATCAAAGAGTATTTGTTTGAAAATTTTTTGGGGTTTACCATATTCCAGTATTTGGAAAACATGACTTCTGGTTCCTGGTTTTCAGATCTGGTATTAAACTTCCAGCAATATTCATCTTCTCCCCTGAGGAGACTGAAGTGCTTCAAATGAATCACAAGTTGTGAAGTGGTTTTTGGACTAAGTACATTAACACAAATATTTATTTAGATGCCTCAGTTCATCACATTTTCAGAATCAGACCTTGGTTTGTTATAGTTGTATACTTAAACAGGGTTAACTCATCTTCAGATAAATGCTTTTCTTCATCTTCAGACAATAATACAAGTAGCTCCTTAGTGGTGGTAGATTAAAAAAAAAAAAAGTACAGAAATACACTAGAAATTTCTAGTACAGAAACACTAGAAATACACTATTTGCACCACAGTTAACAAATTGTTTCTTTCCTTCATAAGCAGCTCTCACTATTAGAATTTTCTCTTTACTCACATGAAAAGCTAAATACTTTGTCCTGTTGTTTCACCACCCACTTCTAACTTATTTCTGAATACTTAGATAATATCAGAGCTTCTCCAGTGAATGTAGTTTCTTTTCAGAGCTAGAGAGAGAGTAGGTTTTGGTCAAGAGTTCACCAAATGAAAGGCTATTTCATTAATGAATACATTCTTGCCCTGAAAATTAGCTTTGTCCAGATTTTACAATTTCAGTATGTCCTAATTCCCCGAAGTCTGAAAACCAAGTTAGAGAGTATGTGCTTACTAAGCCTGGCTAACATCTGTCTCGTGGCCAATGAACCTGTGCAAAGGACCACCATCCATTAAGAAAATAAATCTTTCTAATTCATGGTAGGATGATAACTAGTTCGTTAAAAAAATAGGCTAGTTTTCTGTTCTACAGAACATCACAGTCCAATAATAAGAGTAACCTAAAAAGCCTCTTTTCTCTTTCGCCTATTTAGTTTGAAATCAGCTGATATTTCCTTTGATATCTCTGACCTCTCACAGAAATTCATATTCTGAATCTTGCCAACAAGCAGCTAATGCCCAGATGGCAACTGTATAGCACTTGAATTGTGGATGCCAAACCCTCTGCTTCAGCTGTGTACTTAGCACTGCAACATCCAGAAAAAAGCATAATAATATTATTAAAAAGAACTGATTGCTACTGTCAGGCATTCCAGAGAAAGTATTAACTTCTTTCCATTGCCTCCTACAAGTCTGTAAGGTGAAGAAATACAAAGAAAAAAAAGTACGTCTTTGATGTTGCAAGGTTGTAACTGAATCAGTGACCCAAAGTTCAAGAGGTCATGGAAACAAAAGAGAGAAAAGAAGGAAAACAAAAGCCTGTTCACATGAAACTCCAATTCCACACTTTCTTAATGAGTTCTCAGAAGAGCCTTAACATCATTACTGAATTGTGAAAAAACCCCACCAAATTATAATGACAATTTAAAACATAATAGACTAATTGCAGCTGAAGTAATGACTCCTTAGTATTGGTATGGCATATTACCAGAGGACCTTAAATAGAAACTATTTTTTACTTAAACTTGATTTGATTGTTACTCATTAAATTCTTGGGGGGAATTTGGAGGGTAATTAAGTTCTGATTTACTCCGATTAGAAAAAGGAAAAATAATATGTTATGCATTAAGATATAATCATTTATTATTTAATGTATTAGGTAATCGTTTATAAGTGGTGTTTTTAAGTGCTACTCATTCATAAATTTAAAGTCTATACTATTTTTTTCAAATGAATTCTTCATCAGATCCCATTCTCTTTAAACAGACTTGATTATATGTGATAAAGGAAGTCTCAGATTGTTTCTAGATTCTTCATCAACACAGGATTCAGTTTTTGGTAAAGAATCTTATGTGCCTGATTTCTTTTATCAAATGCAAGTTCTTGTGATTCTTTAAAAATAAGAACCCAAAAGTAGTCTGTATTTTCTAATTAGTTACTGCTCTGCTGTTTCTTGATCAAATAATGACTTAGAAATATGAAAGAGCTCTGTGTATTTCCTTTTGACATGGATAGATATCGTGTAGTGGTGCATCTTGTTTGTGCCTGAACTCTCAGAGGAGCTGAGGCATCACTATATTAGGTCCTGAATGAATGTCAGTGCACGCTTGGGCATAGTGTCTTTCAGGACAAACCTCCTCAGACTGAGAAGATGTTATACCAAGATCCCTGTCATAAAGAGATAACTCAGATAACTTTTATTGCTACAGGGAGCAGAATAGCAGTGGCACAATGGAATTCTACTCAAAGGGATTTTTGTTGCTACAATGCAGATAGCACCTCAACTCAGTGGAAGTTAAAATTATACTTCAAGTGTGAAAGGAGAAAAGTCAGCAAAGTGTGAATCCCTCAAGAACAGTGCATGTAATCATACACAGTGCTGCAAAATAGAACAAACTGAAAAATTGCATGGCACATGGGGAGGAATGTAATAAACTAAAAAGATTATGAGGACATGTAAACACCAGCAGAGTGTGTGCAACACAGTCAAAAGAAAAGCACTAGATCCATGAGCAGCTCATGGAAGATCAATGGGTAAAACAGCAGCAGATGAGTGAATTGCCAGCTGGAAAGCAAAACGAACACTTAGAACTTTTAAGCTGGACACAGATGCACAAATCAGTGTTGTATCACTGACAAGATTTATTTAAAAAAAAAAAAAAACAAAGCAGAGTTATTTTGATTATTAATAAATTGGTGTGAGAGTAGATTGTAGCTCCTGCCACAAAAGAAAACATGTAGGGTTCTTTAGTGAGAGAGCAGTTACTAATGCAACTTCAGATTACCCAAAAAAAGCAAGTCTCACTATACATACCTAAAGACAATATTACTCTCTTTGTTTCCAAATTATCTTAACATTGTTGAATTAGCAAAGAATGATCTCAAGGTTTTAAAAATTGTGCTAAAATTAAAAATCCAAGCAGAAATCCAAAGACCAGGTTGTTGCCAGATCCATTAGTCACACACTACCATCAGTTCAAATTTTTATCAAGTCACATCCAGCTGGGCAAAGCTTCCTTCCAAATGACAGTTGCTGCATGAACTCTATAAAATTAATTCATGTAAGTGTCTCTCCAGGCACTTGTTACATATCCAAGATGTAAAAGAAAATTATTTTTTACACTTGACTGCACTACTGGCTACTGCTCCCTTATGGACACCTCTAATCTCCCATTATTTTTTCAGTAGCAACTGATGTACATCCCAAATGATTTAGTATAGTAAACAGTTTGCAGCTTCGTCACACTGTTTAGAGCCAGTCAGATAACAGAAGCACTCTACATTTGCGGAGTGTTGTTTAATAATTGCTGCACATAAAAAACCACGTCTGTCAGGAACTCCAGGCACAGCCTGACAAAACTCAGACCAGCATTTTAGCAAATTAAAAGTTTGCACATGTGTTTAGAGAAATTGCATCATGGATTTTTATGGAGCACTAATATGCTCAACACCATCCAGAAGGCAAAGGTTACTCTATCACTTGTATCTTAAAAGGATGCAGTGCATTTCATGCTTAAAGCAGGTATTTTGGGCAGTATATTCAGAATAAATGGAGACTAATATTTCATCCTCTGGGAATAGGATAAAAGTCTTACAACTACTAGCGTATTTATTTCAGTCTTGCTACAACATGCACTTTTAAACTAATTTAATGTGCTTTGGCTTATCAGCTACCAAAATAAACTTGTTCCCTGGTTAAACTGAAATCATTTACCATGTTACATTATGCTTTTTTATAAACAAATATACTTATTTCTTTCACTCCTTATACAGAAAATAATCAGCTTTATGCCCAACATAAGAATCCCATTTCCAGGAAAGCTTAGTCCAAGTGTCTGGACATAAAAGGATGTCTTTTTAGAATTGCGCTGTGCAGGTAGCACCAGTGTTTTGTTACCAAAAAAAAAATTTTGAGCTGCTATTTTCTGTGTTCCTGGGTCTCTGATTCTTGGCTTGAAGACAGTCGGTTCTTTGTACTCTGTTATTACAATGAGGTAACCAAAGAAAGAGAGTCTTGGTTTGAGACTGTCAGCTGTTACTAATCACTGCTCCATGGCTTGCTGTGAATCCCTGCTTGCATCTCCCTCCTGCTCTGCTTAGCACACATAAAGAAGATAAATTACTCCCTAGTTTCCCTTCAAAAAGCATATTGTTTGTCACATTCCAATACTGTGAGGAAAAGACAGAATAATGCTAAGAGTTAAATGAGTATCTCAACAGCCCCACAGCAGGGTCCTTCTCAGGCAGATGTGTTTCAGGAAATGTACTTTCCTACTGGTTCTTCAAATGTATCCTGTTATATTGCAAGCCTGAAAAGCAAGCCAGCTATACTTTTCAGAACAGAAGAGCATAATCTTGCAGGAGTTTCCATGTAAGCATCACTGACACTCAGTAGATGCACCAAGTGTACCGTATCTACTTCATTTTACTGGGAGGTGTTATACTTCGTTGTTTACAAATATTTTAGCAACAACAAGCAGAATATAGGGTGAGTATGCTTTATTAAATTCTTCCTTGCCCTCAGTGACTTATACTGACAGAGAGAAGAATTTAAAAGGAAGGAACATAGAACATTTTGGAATGTCGGAAGGGACCTTTAAGGTCATCTAGTCCAACCCTTTGCAATCAGCTGGGACCGCTTCAGCTAGATCAGGGTGCTCAGAGCCCTCTCCAGCCTGACCTTGACAGTTTCCATGGATGGGAGAGCCACCAGTTCTCTGGCTGAGAGTGTTTCAACTCCCTCATTTTATAAAAATTTTTCTTTATGTCCAGTCTTAATCTACCCTCTTTAAAACTACTACCCCTTGTCCTGTAACAACAGACTCTACTAAAAAGTTAGTCCCCATCTCTCTCCCAGTCCTTCTTCTACTAGAAAGTACTAGAACGTGCTAAAATGTCTCCCCACAGGCTCCTGCTCTCCAGACTGATCAACCCCAACTATCTCAGCTTGTCCTCGAGCAGGAGGTGTTCCTTCCCTCCAATATCTTTGTGGCCTCTGGACCTGCTCTGACAGGTCCAGGTCTTTCTTGTGCTGAGGACCCAACAGGTGGAGGCAGTGCTCCAACCCCCCCCAGGTGGGGTTTCATGAGGGCAGAGTGGAGGGGGAAAATTACCTCTCTAGACTTCTTTTGCTGTCTCATGTGCAGCCTCTCACCCCCAGCACCCCCAAGTCCCTCTGGGCAGGGCTGCTCTCGGTCTGTTCATGCCCAGCCTGGGCTGACACTGGGGGCTGCTCTGACCCAGCTGCAGCACCAGCACTTGGCCTTGAACCCCATGATGGTCCCATGGACCCACTCGTTGAGGCTGTCCAGGACCCTTGGATGGCATCCAGGCCCTTGGGCATGTCAAACACCTCTCTCCTTGGTGTCTTCTGCAAACCTGCTGAGGGTACACTCAATCCAATTGTCTGTGTCCTTGATGAAAATGTCAAACAGTGCTGATCCCCTCACTGTCTTCTGAGGGACCTCACTCATCACTGATCTCCATCTGGACATTGAGACATTAACCAGTCAAATTATTAGTACACTGAAATAAGCAAACTAAGATGAGAGCAAGGTGGAGGAATACCCAAATATGGAAATTGTCAGGGTAAAAATTTCTGTTGATTTGAACCTCAAGCTCGGTAAAATTTTAGCCAATACTGTAGACTATATTTCCCTGCTGTCTCAGAAGGCTAAACTTGATATCCCAGAAAATACTTTCCAGCATGGACCACTGTCATATATTTTATAACAATTAAAATGCACTGACACCAAAGAGTAAGTTTCATAAAGTGAAGCTATTCTGCTGAAAAAGCACTATCTGTGATGAACCACAACAAAATGGTCTTTCGCTACTCATGGTTAACTGAAAGGTAAAAATCACTGTAAAGCCACTAGAGGTTATTTGGGCCCCTTCCATTTACATCACTCAGAATCAGGTATTATTGTGCCATGGTTTCACAAAAATTCTCCTTCTAAGGACTAAACTGTGGCTAAACCAGCAGGTTTTTGCTAGTTTTCTGCCCTAAACATTCTTCCCTTGTAGACGTTCTGGCATCCACATGACACAGTTCTGGAATGATTCAAAATGGCAAACTGTCAGAAAAAAACAGCCCTGCAAAACCCAAAGTTGGTCATTTTCTGGTGGCAAGGATGGGGCAGGATTAAAAAACTGTGGGGCAAGGCTAGTCATTTAGGAGCCTCTCTTAGCCATTTAATTGGTTCTTTGAATTGCATTACTATACCCCAGCCATGGGTTTCATTAGTCAGCTTGGCTTAATCACAGTCACATAATTTTGGATCAAATACAACTGCTAATTTTCCTCTGAAATATTTGCCCAGATATCTTAACAGAACTGAAAAAAAAAATCTAATTTCATTATCTAAACATTCATATTTAAACAAAAGTAAGTTAAATTGAAGTTTGGGAGAAATTTGTCTCATCAGTTCATGTAAAAAGGCATACAGGGCTATATTTCAGACATGTAATTTATGTGGTTTCAGGAAGTCATTACCTGTACTGATTTAACATTAATTAACTTCGCCAATATTTATAGTTCTTTGAAAATACTAGTGTCTTCTTTCTTTGCCATTTTATTGTTTTACTGCTACTGTTATTTGAAGTCAAAATCTAGAGTTTGGATAAAATTTGTACTTGATCATGTGAAGAGCTCAATTGTCAAAGCCTAAATTTAATTTCTGTTTTCTGAGAATGTTCAGCACCCCAGAGAACATGTTCAGCTGCTATTAGAATAAAGTTTTAGAGCTTAATCATGTTAATTAAACTTGGGCAATACCTCCAATGTCTTTACCTAACTACTGCTTTTCCTTACAAATTTTCTGTCAGCATATTTTACTGTGACCTTGCACAGTGTCATTCATGTCCACAAATCCTCATCAACATACACAAAAGGGATTGTTCTCATGGTCTCACACTGTGAGTTTACTCATCACACAGTGCTTAGTGGATGTAGGGGGTGGGAGTAGCCCATTTGAGACTGCTTCATTAGGAGAGTGAAAGACAACCTTAAAGAAACAAAATTAGGGTAACACTCCTGAGTCAACAGTTGCCATTATTGCTGTTCCACCATAGGAGTCCTTAACAAGCAACTGCAATTTCCTAATGAAGAGCCCATAAAAAGTAAACAGGAAAATAATTAGGAGTAAAAAGATGTTCTGTTCATAATGTTTTATGTTTGAAGACTTAGTATAAAACATCTAAAGGGAATTTATATAAAAATCTCTCCATTGAAAAAGAAGTGCCATCAACTCAGTTCTAATATGCTGAATAAGGAAAGAATTCATTACAGTCATAGGAATCCTCTTTTTTTTTTTTTTCCCCAGAAGTCACTATGTATAAGGACCAGCATGGACAGTTTGTTCTACATAGTCAGAACTGGTTGATTATTTTATGCATTTTTATCAACATATTGCTGCATCTTGGCAGAATCCTGATCTGGAGGTATTCAGTCCTGTGCCCACAGGTGGGAACCTCAGCCAAGAGCCTGCACCAGGGCTCTGGGCACACAGTCTCTCCTCTGCTGAGCAGAATTACCACTATCCTGCAAGGAGAAGCTGAGGACTTTGGACTTGTCCAGTTTGGAGAAAAGGAGGCTGAGGGGTGACCTCACTGCTCTCTGCAGCTTCATGAGGACAGGAAGGGGAGAGGGTGATGCTGATGTCTCCTCCCTGGATCAAGTTGTAGGACCACTGGGAATGGTTCAAACTGTGCCAGGGAAGATTCAGACTGCACCTTAAGAAACATTTATTTCCAGAGAGGGAGGCAACACAGTGGAACTGGCTTCCCAGAGAGGTGGCCATTAACCCCAACCTGTCAGTGTTGAACAGGTCAGTGCCGTTAACAACTTTAATTTTTGGTCAGCCCTGAAGTCTAGTTTGCCTTGATGGTCATTTAAGCCCCAACTGAACTGTTCTATATTTAAAATGGTCATCATGCATCAAACAGGATTTTAAAGAAACAAAAATTCAAAAACATCAGGGGAAAAATCTTAAAACCACAAGAATTTTAGTGCAGGAACACAAACACATGAAATTAATTTTTTCAAATCTTGTTAAAGGGCAGCAAAAATATTCAGAAACAAGGACTCAATACGATAAGCAGTAGCTGAGTACTTTAACAGTTTTCAAACTGAAATTATTGCCTGCATAAATGCATATTTTTACAAGCATACCCTCTACTCCCAGTGACAGTCTTGTTTGCTCTGAGGAAAGACAAAATAACCAAAAGTACTAGAATCAACCCTACATAAAGACTGTTTTTCCTCAGAGGGTTGCTATTTACTTTGGAGTGTAAGAAAATATATTCTGTTTTAAAACTGATATTTATGGTCTCTCATTTGTTAGTGATTAATTTGGGGGCCAAATACAAGCCCAATATAAGCTTTGCTGACTAGCAGTTTACACACAGAAATAGAGCTTCAGTCATACCAGCTGCTGACCAGTTACTGCTGTGGGAAAATGAATTGTGCATCTGATTGTGTAATATGTATATTCCCTCTTTCAAAAAAAAAAAAACAAAAAAAACCAACAAACCTTCAGGTATAAACCCTTAGGTAGTGTAATAGGAAAATTAGGCATAAACTCAAATCTCAGACTGAAACAGCTCACTGAGGACATTGCAAATATTAGATAATTAAAGGGAGAAATTGTTCCGAAGCTGTAGGATTTTTAGCATGGGTTCTACATTTCAGTTTTTAAAACAATTCCTTGGGATTTGTTATTGAATAAGCAGATTCAAAGCTGTTATTGGCTTAATCATTATCTAAAGAAAACATGCTCAGTATATTTTACATTTGATCTTCCAGGAGTGCAGTACCACCCCTCTGCATTAGTGTGCCCTAGTATATTCCAAGATTACACATGGATGATGTGCAGCATGCTTTCAATATCTACGAAATTTAAAAGAGCAGCAGCTCTGGATTTGGTAAATTCTAGAATTCTGTATAATATAGAATCACAAGTACAATCTAAGCAAATATAATTGACACAAAACAAATCATAATACAGTAGCTATTCATGAAGATTCATAGAATCAATAGCTCATGCCAATTTACAGAACGGTGATCAAGTCAGGTGAGCAATCAGAACTACTAGATTAACAACTCAGAATTTTTAAAGTTGTCCTAACTAGACTTTTTTCTCCTTTTCCCTTTATCTTTTCTATCTCTTTTTCCTCTTGTAATTATATACTTACCTTCTTCTTGCCTTTCCTATATTCTAAAATATTTTAATTTCTTCTCTACCATCTTTGTTAACGAACAACGTAGCACTTTGCTTTGTGACACTCTGCAGAACTCCTTGTCATGTCTTTATTTCATACACAGTGGTAGTTCTCAAGAGAGGGAAGGTTTAGGCGAAGGAAGAAGACAGGGCTGAAGGCTTGGGTTTGTTTGCAGTTTTGCAGACTTATGCCTATCCCTTTCTGTCTTTTCTTCCCTTCCTTCTCCCCGGCCTCCCTCCTTCCCCATCAATACTTAAAAAATCATTCCCATTCATGTTTTGTGAGCGCACACGCTGGGAGAAATTACCGGGGCTCTGCTCCAGATCGCCTTGACAACTTCAAGGCATCCCTGTGCGTGGGGACTGGTGGCACGGCAAAGTTTCCCAGGCCCCCTGGGGAAGGGGAGGGAGAGGAAGAGAGGAGGCAGAGGTGCTGGAGCCAGTAGCGTGTGGAGGAGAGAGCAGCGAGCGGGATGAAAGGGGCACATACATCTCCTGTGGGACAATGGGGGTTTTGCTGGCTGACTGTGAAAAGACACACTGAGGATACAATGCTTTGTGACACATGAAAGCTTTGGGGACCTTTCCAGAGTCCCATTCAGTTCTGAGAAATCTTGTCAACATCTTAAAATGCAAAGAAAACAACCCCTTTCATTTTCTCATGTTTTAAAAACAGATTTAAGATATTATTTTAGGCAATTGTTGATGGTGGTATGCTGGAAACTTTTGCAGTTCTCTGTGTTCCCATTAATTGTAGTGGGGGGGGACACTGCCCAGAAGGTCCCCAGTAAGGGCTCTCAGAGGTGAGCACTTTCTTCCTCCTCATACAGCTTTTGTTCATACCCAGGCCTGTCATCCCTCTGCTTTGAATGCTTGCTGCTGTATGTGCCACGAGCAGTTACAGCTCAAGAAGGGAGGAATTGCTGTTTCCTGTGTTAAAGCTGAGAGATAATTTATATGATAGCGAGAGCAGGAATGAGACCTGGCAACCCAATATAAGGAACCATGTAGTGCCAGCCAGAGTGCACACCAGGAGACCAGGCAGGAAAGCCTCATAAAGACAAGAGCAGGACTCTTGCTCCCTGACATGCCACTTTCACATGGTTCACCACTCAGTCCCAGAATCCGTCCAAGAAAAAGCCAGAATCACAAGATCTAATCCTTCAAAACAGCAATCTTGACTGGTAAGGTATGCCCTACACTGACTCCTAGTGATTTTTGGAGTTTAGGAGGCTCAACCTGCTATAAAGGGTGACGTAAAAAAAAAAAAAACCTATCAGGTTTGGTCAAAGCACAGGCAGGTGTGCCTTGAAATCCTCTAATACTGACAGTGCTTAGCCTCTGGTCCTGAATCTATTATCTGTGAAGGGCAGAATACTGGGAACTGACTAATTCAAAATCTCTACATTTCCAAACATCCCTACCAAACTGTAGAGGTTAAGTTCTCATGCTCAGGTTGCAAAACAAGTTTAAAAAGGGTCTTTTGTAAAATGAAAAAATAGATAGACCTTTGTTGCTACTTCAGAAAGAAAAAGAAAGAACAGAAAAAAAAATATATATACAAAATTTAAATTGACTAATATGTAAACATGCATTTTTCACTTTCTAAGTTATGTTTTATCTTTCATATTAATACTTTAAAATTAAAATTTGTAATAAATGCTGTCTGAGAGAAATGCTTTGCAATTCAACAGCAGATCTGAAATTCTCCAAAAATTATTAACTTTATTTCTTGCATTGGTGAACCATATTTGCTTTATTTTATATTGACATTACTTGAGGGCTCTAAAAAAATAACCAATCTTCCATCCACAAATAAGAGGGCCACTGGACTTCCCATTTGTAAAATTAAGAAAGCTCTTTGTTACTTGATAGCATTTACCATTTTCCTCACCAAACTTTAGAACATAAATGTAAACTTACCATGAACATTATAATCCAGTTTTGCAGATGGAAAGTTTGAGTAGAGAAATGAAGGATCAAATGCTTCAAATGTTGGAATTGCATGTTCAGTTTCTTGCTGTACCAATAACACTTTGTCCATCCACTACAATGGCATACACAAGCCAAGAAATTTAGTGTGTGAATTTAGTGATGCAATTCCTTTTGAGGGTATGAATCTTACTGGCTGTGATGATTTCTGCCAAAAGGGCAGAACATGAAGAAAGCTGAACTGAAAGGGTAAGTATGAAGCATGTGGTTGGTGTAATATTTTGAAAATTGATTAGAGCCTTGGACACATCCTTGTTCTCTGCTACATTAGGGACTAGAGTACTTTCAGTGTAGCTCCAAAAGAATATATGTTCTCCTTTAGAAGATAGACAGAAGTATGTTATAGCTACAATGATTTAAAAACCATTTAATTTTGCAATGATTCAAATTTTATATTTCTGTATTAGTTATATTCTGGCAGTCCTCTTGCCTTATTTTGAATTCTTTCTCCTCTGAGACAGACAGCCAGAACAGAAGGTGGTAGGGTTTTTTTATTTTATCTGTTAAAAGGTGGCATCTATATAAATGTGTAGCAGTCCATGGAAGTAAGGCTTAAGCAATTCCATATAGGAGGAGATAATAAAGCTAAAAGACCCTTTCATAACCCCTTTTTTCATTCAGAACTTTGAAAGCTTGATTGCGACCAGAAGCCTGAGCACTGGTTTGAGGCAGATGGCACAGGCCTCTAGATGCAGCATGGACAAATATTGAGGAGAAGGAGCAGTGGGACATTTTGACGAGAAGAACTAGCAAGACTTAGCTGCATCTGCTGGAGAGAGAAAGAGCATTTCCACTTCTAACAGTCCTCATGAGA
The DNA here is from genome assembly GCA_013399225.1 of Rhipidura dahli. Lineage (NCBI taxonomy): Eukaryota > Metazoa > Chordata > Aves > Passeriformes > Rhipiduridae > Rhipidura > Rhipidura dahli. The sequence goes on from VXAC01000831.1 coordinate 53,971, forward strand.
CATTCCTTCTCAGAGACTCGGAACTCTTTCCCTGACAGAACTGCACCTTCATTTAAAAAACATATTGCAGCTATTCATCAGTGCAATCTGATGAAAAAAACACTAGCGAAGATGCTATAGGGAGCACCCTAATATTCACAGTATATCCAAAAAAAGCCAAGAATTTGGATTAATATTGCAAGTCTTGCAAAGTTTATGAAAGGCTATAAAGGTTTGTTCATACAAGGGTAAGGATTTTCTGAAATATGTTAGCAGCATTTAATCTGTTTTAAAGTCCCGTGGCTTGGGACAGAGGGAAACTGAGGTCACCCATTGGGAATTAAAGAAAACTCTTCATACATGTTAATTGTAGCAATCATCAACATCACGCAAGAGTACTCTATTTTCTATCTTACAATTGCAAATTATGTGCAGCACATTTTTCAGACTGTTGTACCTACACTAATCAGAAACCAGGATGAAACCAATTGCCTCACTGGAATATATGGGGAGTGCCACACTGCATCAGACCAATGATCTTTGCTTTTAATGAAGTGTTAAGAAAGCACAGAAAGCTGTATCTCTTGTTATAGGAAATTATGTAACTAGGGGTAGGGTAGGAAGACAGTAGCAGAATGAGCTGCAAAAGAGGGACATCTTGCCTTGGGTAGCTTTAAGTGTCCTGGTCATCAAAACTCTTCCCACAGAACTGTTTTCATTATACTTAGTTCACACCCTTTAATCACAACTGTATCAGTTGAATGTCATTGTGCTTAAATTTACTAGGAATTGCTGCCCTGGACAGTAAAGCCTCAGGGAAGATGGGAGTCCGAGCAGTAGTCTACTACATGAGCACTACAATCATTGCTGTACTGATTGGCATAATCATTGTGGTCATCATCCACCCCGGGAAAGGTACGAAGGAAAACATGCACAGAGAAGGCAAAATTGTGCAAGTGACAGCAGCAGATGCCTTTCTTGATTTGATCAGGTATGGCTATGATATTGCACATTTTCTGTACCAATAGCTGTGACAATAATATTTAGATTCACAAAGAACAAAAGTAGAGAATTTTAGACAGTGACTGCATAAAGTTGCCAAATTTCTTTCAACTGTGTGATATCAATATCTCTAACCCTTATAATGCTACAAAAGGGTACATGGATTTATTTCCAAATCAAGCTATTGCAGGGGAAGAAACTGCTTTTAATACTGAAAGAAAGATTGATTCTTTCTTTCTTTCTTTCATGAGCAAAAGAAAGACCTCTGTTCTGCTATCTGCATGGGTCTTTTTTCCTCCTTCCAAAGCACAGACCTTATTACCAAATTTCTCCACTTTTCTTCCAACTTGCAACAGTTTTCTCACTTCACTTGAACCCCTGCTTTAGTTATTCATTTTAATTTTGATTTGTAGCCACCAATCTGGGTGCATCAACTCAATGTATTCAATTGTATGAATGGGGAATAACTTCCAGGAGCAGGCAAGTAAAATGCTTGAAACAGAGGGCACAGATGTAAAACCTTGTTTTCTCCTTGCTCAGAGACTCTGCAATACCTCTTTTATAGAGCTAATATGTCACAGATGTGTTCCAGGGAGTAGGGAAGCTGAGGTTTTGAACTCAGGAGCTTTTCCACAGGTAAAACCACCAAAATTTTGTGTTCCGCTAACCCATTTGGAGAACCCAGAGACACGGAGAAAGGCCTCCAAGGATCGTGCTGCCAGGAAGGGGGACTACAGAAACCTCCATGAAGAGGTTTGAGCTCAGATTCCTCAAGATTTATTCAGTTAGGCTGCTTCTAAATCCCTCAGAAATGCAGAAAACAAAGAAACAACTGCAACAATCGTACACGCACATATATATGTACTATTATTATTATAGAATACTCAAACATCAGAAAGATTTGGGGTTTAGCCACAACAAAACTAAATCAGGTGATATATCATGAAGTACTAGGCTACATAAATGCAAAACCTGTTTGAGAACTTGAAATACATTAAGTATTAAATTATTTATTAATCTGGACTCATAAAGCATTAATAAGTAAAAAATTAAAAGCAAGCCTTGTCCCACAGAGTTTTGTATATTTTGTAATTTAATTAATGTACTGCTCCATAAGCAGACCTGCTATACAATCCTGAATACAGAGATTTCAGTTGCCAGGAACTATCCAATCCTACGTTTCATCCTGGTAAAGCTAACCAGGCCAATGCTACATGCAATGGTCTATTCACTGTATAAGTAATCACATCTTTGTTTTAGGCTTCCTTCAAAAATTAGCTAGTCAGTTCTTTTATTAGCTGTGTCCTTACTAAAGGAATTGTTAACCCATTATTACTTCTCATGTTATTTTCTTTCTTTTTCACAGAAATATGTTCCCTCCAAATCTGGTGGAAGCTTGCTTTAAACAGGTAATTTTTTTTTTATTTCCAAATAGAACATGAGGTAAGAAATTAAATGTGACCACATTTGCCTTAGGAATATTGCACTCTTTTACTTACAGCAGAAACATATATGCTACCAGCTGTCACAAAAACTCCTTAACTAAACAAACCAAATCTATGCCCTATTTTCAATCATATTAAGACAACAGTATTTCCTATGAGAAGTGAAGAAAACCCACATGGCTTGGCAATTAAAAAATTTATTTTTTTCAAAATGTCAAATTCATAAGTTGACAGCAAGATTCATTAAAGTGAACTCAGGATTTGCTTTTCTAAAGCAGTTTCATGTTAAACTGGGAGATACTGAGATATTCACCATCTGTGCAAAGACTGGAAGACTTTCAAGAATGTCATGTGACAAATACGCATAGGTTCAAAACAGAAGAAAAAATTTTGTGGACATTAACAAAAAAAAGCAAATTAAGGACTTCCTGTCACCTGTGGTAGAAGTCCATAGGAGTGCTTTTTCTAATATTGCTTCTCAAAAGCCTCTATTGTTAGCTTGGTCTTAAAGTTAGCTGTACTATGGAGAAAATGATAATAACTAGTTACATTCTGTTTTTTAAAAGGAAGACATTATAGATTCAGTGAAACCTAGAATGTGTGTTTCCATAATCTAAGTGCTTCATATTGACCTCACAGACAATCTTGAACTGATATTATTTACCAGTTACTGCTGTAGCAATAAAAAAAAGCTGAAATGTGGAGGTCAAGAAGAGCATAAAATATAAACTTTCCAAAGTCCAGCTGAGTTACATCTTGTAGAATAATTGAAAAGAAATTGTAACATTATCTCTAGTTATATAAACAGAAACCAATAAAAAGGAGTGACTTTCTGCATTAAAGATTTCTAGATTAAAGATTAAAAAGCAAACTAGACCCAGGTCCAAGACTAACAAATGCCGTGCCTCTGCCTTCAGCAAGGATGTTGATGAACTCAGTACAGTGATGCAGAAGAGCAGTATAGAAATGAAAAACTCTATATCTAAACTAGAAATAAATTCAAATAATTTAATGTAATAAAGTACAGGAATGATATGATCTTTATTTCAAAATAATGAAATAATTAGGGCATAAAGTTACAGATGTAGCAGCAAGTATTTTTCATAAATCTCTCAAATTCTGAAGTTATTATCTAGAGGTCTTGAAAGCAATCAAAATGTCTTCCAGCTTGCAGTTTCAAAAAGATTTGGAAATTGTTTAAGCAGATAACAGGCCATTAGTTTGATCTCAGTTATAGTGAAGGATATAAATGCCTTAAAGGAAAAAGCAAAGACTTCTTAATAAACAAAAATGAAAATACAAGGAAAAAAATCAGAAAAACCACAAAGGTTTCTGAAACATAATTTGTACGGAGATAAATAAGATTAAAATGTACCAAAAGAAATGGAAATCACTCTTATTTCATTTAAACTGGAAATAAGTAAAGTTTTGAACCCTACATTACTTAAAGTTGAATTCCTGAAAGCATCTTCATTTAGGAGTTATAGGAACACTTCAACAGTTTTCCAATACAGTTTAAATAAATATTTTGATAAAGTTTGCAGTATTCCACTGCAACAGGAAACTTGACTCAGTGACTAGCAGTTCTAAACCCATGTTCTTAATTAAAGATGTCCCATAGATTCTGTTAACGTTAAATATATTGTATTTCTCATGTGCTTTACAGCTTAATGGGTTTCTAGAAAACAATTCAAGAAACCAGGACACATTTAGTGAAAGTTTTTACTGACTTTGAGCAGCCAGTGAAAGTACCAGGATTAATTAAGTACCAGGATTAATGAAGTACCAGGATTTTAAATTTGTTATACTATTATTTTTTCAACTTGGTACTAAACCCTAGATTTTTATGTAAAAGTTATTTTGTTGTAGTAGATTCATTAAATCAAAATCTGAACTTGCAAGTGTGTGTAATATTCATAGGTATCCACATGATTTTGAATATCCGACCCCATAACTCTCTTTTCAAAAAGAAAGTTCCATCCATTCGTTCATGTGTTTCTCAGAAGATTTATGAACAAGAATGATCCATCTGGCACAAATCTGTTTCTGTAACACTGTGTTTGATGGCCCAAACACAAAACACACAAAATTACCCATAGCTGTCCACATTCAACAGTGTAATACTGACCCACAGCTTTACACAGCTGAAAATGATCACTGGAATATGCACTGCAGGTTTAAATCACATCCTTGGGTAGATCAGATGTGCACATTCTGTCTTACAGAATCTTTAGGCAGGTTTCTTTCCCAGTTTGTATTGGAACTCACTGGAAGGTGTGAAAAGAAATGGGACTGTGAGAGGAGCATAACCAAAGTGGGAGTGCTTTTAGGAGGAGTTGGGAAAGCTTTTGTAGGATTGCTGCTGGGAGGTGAAGAGTCCTGAAGGGAGACTGGAACCTTAGGACCTATCCAGGAAATATCTTCCTATATTTTCTACTATTCCCTTTCAGTTGATTAGTCCTTTGGATTCTCTTTCCTCTTTCTTTCCAACAAGACTGTGAGGCAAAGCTGCCTCCCCCTTTCTTTTACTTCTCCTCATCCTCCTTCTGTGCACTGTTTCTTTCCCACTAGATTTTTTCCTCTTGACACTTGACTGACATGAATTTTCGAGTATGATGGAGAGTGGTTTGTTTCCCTCAGCTCCCTGGGATGCATTTTGACATGTCCCATAGCCCTCCATTCTGTTTCATCAGGTGATTCCAAACCTTTGCTTACAGTGGGAGGGACTTTGCTCCTCCAAATTCCACCTGAGCACTCAGGGACTTGAGAGGTGGAAAGCCTGACTGCCAGACAATGAAGACTGAGATAAAGAACTCATTGAGTACCTCAGCCTTCTCAGGCTGATTCTTAAACAGCAGAATATTAATCTAAATTACATGTTTTCTGATGCTGGTTATTTCCATGTGGTCATATTTCCATATGACCTTCACTATGCACAGATCATATGAGGATTTAGTGATTTTTATGAGTAACAAGAGAATCTGAATGTATTGACTGCAGCTAGATATTCCACACTTACCTAAAATCAGATTACTTTGTTCAAAATTTTCTCAATGTCCTTGCATTCACCCTCAGCTTAGGGATATCTGAAGAAATCTTTGAGTATATCTTTAAGCTCTGGCCACTATCTCTTCATTTTTCTTTCTTTGCTAAATTAAAAAATGTTGTCTAACCTGGTGCTGAGCAGTAGTGATCACTTTGCTTATTAAGCAGATACTGCTCCTTAGCTACTTGTTCTTCATGCTGTGCTCTGGGGGTCTATCAAAAAGCAGAAGAAACACAAGAAAACTTGTGGAATCAAGAGAAACAGAAGCAATCTAAAAATTTGGGGAGGGTCATTCTGGTGTGAATCAGTAGAATTTGATGCCAGCTGAAGCTAAAGAACTGCATCTGATAACTGCATTTCTTCTGAGATATTTTTGACTACATATTCTTTCCTGAACTTGTCATTATCAAGGGAATTGGAAGTGTTAATCATACATCCAGAAATTAACACTACCAATATATGGTGTCTATTCCTCATGATAATTTGGGCTAGTTAATATATATTATGACTTGTGTCATCAGCTCTTATGCAGAAAATTTAGAATGCTTTCACACATATCCATATAGAAAACAAAGAAAAAAACACTTAAGAATATGGAGTATTTCTGTCTTAATTTCTTTTAAATTTTTTGGGTTGCATTTAAGCAAATTTGTTGCTTTTAAAATCAGTTTTCTCGAAATGCAGCATCATCATACAGACTTAGCAAAGACAGTACTAATTACACTACATCAGAGTAAATTATGACAGTGAAATATGAATTTTCAGAATAGTTACTTTTGCAATTACCTTTTCTGCAAAATAAACCACCAGGATGTTCTGCTGCCAGGTTATAATGTTTCTTCTTTAAAAATCCTTCAATAGATCCAAGTAAAATGACTGTGGATATTTTGTATCACTAATAAAAACAAAATAATAATCAAAGTGGAAACAACCGACTTATTGCATTATTCAATACAACAACTATATTCTCTATTTCATAGTGTGCTAAGTTAATTTAAATTAGTTTTCCAGTTGTTCATTATCATGTCTTGTAAAAAAAGTCCAGAAATGCATTATTTTTGCATTCCACTTGCAGATACGATTTTTCATAGAAAGCTGTTAAAATTAATGCACTCAAAAAACACTTATCTTGCTCCTCAACTGTTCTCTATACATGAACTTAAGGGAAAATTAGGACTATTTTGCATCTAAAATCTTACCAGGCAAAAATACCTCTTCCTGGAGACATAATGCACCAAATATCCTGAGAAATGACAGGATTTCAGTGATGTTGCCTAGCCCATCATATATTATCAACGAATGGACCTCTGGTCTCTCTTCTGAGACCCTTAAGCCTACAATTAGCAGTTTTATTTTGTCTAATTTCTTCTATTTCTGAAAGTTCCAAAGGAACAAGAATCTGCCAAATCACAATGTAATATTAAACTTTCAGTTTGAGCGATATTAAAAGCTGATTTCTCTGATTGCCTCTGAGATAGAGGTCTGCTGAAAATAGGAATGTCATAAAATTCAAAAAATTGCTTCTTGCCACCTGGTACCAGTTACCCTGCAGAGCAGTAATAATCAACCCTGCTATTAACTCATCTATTTCAAAACACTTTCTAACATCTTGAAGGTGGTTCTTCATCCAGTCACTTCCTACAAGCAGTTGGCTTTTTCACCAATTCACACACAGAAAATATGTTTTGTGGTGGTGTTTTACCTTTAATGTGATTTGAAAAAGCAGTACTAAGAATAAAGCTCAGCCTACACCCTACACTGTTTTCCTCAGTAGATACATCCCATGTGTTTCCTGTATCTGGTTTTCCTTGATTTCTTTTGCTTCACCAGGAAACCTCTCATGACTTTTGATAGACAACTTTGGGCATAATACAGATCCACAGAAGACTTATCCACTGGGATCTCCTGGGGCACAGTCAGCTATAATGAAAGAAAGAGCACCTCAAGTAAACAGTCCAGAGCAAATAAAGAGGCTCTGCTTCCCATTGCTTAGATTATCACTTTGAATCTCACTCTAAATAAGATATTTTTCCACTGCTCTGTAAGGGAGTCCAGAAAGACTGCTCTCCCTAGTAATATTTCTGAAAACTTAAGTCTGATGAATAAGGTGAGCAACCAGATGAGACCTGCATCTCTGTGGCCCAGTCTAGTTGATGAAATGGAAAAGGGCTTTGCTGAATGACTTCCTAAAATCCGCATTATACCCCTAAAGAGACTTAAAAACCAAAGAACTAAAAGCATCTTCCTGCTGCAGCAGAATTCCAGAATGAGCACAAAATTAAGGCATATTCTTATTACCATGCCCTATTCTTTCTAACACAGTTTTTTGAAGGCAAAAATATTTGTTAGTTGTGCTTTTTCCCATATAGATCCCAAAAAATTCTCAGCCCCCCATCAAAATTTTGTATGGGCAACTCTCATTGCCCATACAAACTCATTTTGTATGGACCTAATTTGACGTGAGGGAGGCAAATGTCAAACAAAGACCATGCTGCCACTGATGGAAAAGTGGTTTATGACTTAGCTCATGGCCTGCTCCAACAGGCAGGCAGCACTCACCCAACTCTGTCAAGCAGCTGTATCACACTTGCTTTTGACCCAGTCAGCTAGGAATGAGAGAAGGACCTGAGAGTAATGGAGGACAGTCAGAACCAAGTAAGTTGTGATGTCCTAGGGAAAGCAGGAAGAGAACAGAAAATTAGGTTACCAAAAAATGGTGACGTTTTTTGCTTGGTAAGATTTCTGCCACTATCAAAAGTAGAATTATCTCACTAAGAGATCAAACAGGAGTTATCACAGGTTGGATGTGAGTTGGTGAGGCAGTGGAAGTGGGCTTTTCTATATAAGCCACCTGCTCTTAGATCTCTCAGCTGACGTCTGTACAGCCCAAGTTGTAAAAGATTTTAACAAATTCTGTTCAAGACTCAAGAGCATCTGACCTTCATGTAGCTTTGTTCTGCTACACATTATTCAGAAGCTTTCCTTAAATGTCCTGTAGCAGGTTTTATTTGACATTCTGAAAGGCTCAGAGCCTTTAGAGGGATGCCTCAAATATGTTGGAAAGGGTGCATAAAACTCTTCAGGTGCAGAAAGTAACAAGCTAGTGTTGAAAGATGATGATACTCAAGTTTCCCATCTTCATCATAATAACTTCATTTCACTCAAGTACTTCTGAAGTGTTCAACAGTCTCCAGATATCAGTAATGATACTAAAACTTTTGGACATAGCTCTCTTTTCTTGGTAGCTCCAAAAGAATAAAAATCCAAAGTTGCTGAATAACCTTGACACCAGTATTCTGCTGCTTTAATGGATTAATTAGCATCCTGAGACACATAAGAAACATTATACTAGTGATATTCAGTATGCTTTATGCTTTGGACAGAGATGCAGAGCTTTTTGAGCCCAGATAGAAATATTCAGGATGTAAATTTCTCTTTGGAAAAACATTAGGGGGTGAAGACAGAAAGGTTTTCAAAGCAGACATTTAGGACCATATTGATACTTAGAAATCCATTTGTCTGTTCCATAAGGGAGCCATTTAAAGTATAATCCTTTCCTTAATTAAGAAGTGTGGTGATTTGTGCTGCAGAATAAGCTAATGACATTGCCATAACAAAGGAAAAAGAGGTATGCTATATTTATAGCATCAGTCTAATTTTTTTAATACAAAAAGATGAAGAAATAAAGAAACTCTGGAGCACAAGAAAATATTTTCACTAGACAAAAAAAAGACTATAAAATGTTGGAATTTTGTTGTAGGGAAAAATAGCAATTTATATAAAATGCGAATTAAGAATCAATAGTTTTGCTGCCAAATATAAGAGCATGACGAATCTGCACCTTTGACTTGGCCTATGTATGAGAAAATTATTTCTAGAAGCTGAAGCTGAACATTTGCTTTTAGAAGTTATTATGAATTTTTGTTGCTTTCAGGAAATCCAGGTTTTCATTGTAGTACATTTTACCTAGACATATTAAGCAAAAAATTCAAATGTCCTACAGTAATAAATAACTATTTAAATTGTGTTGATTTAATATTAATAAGAACAATAACTTTGGTAGTTATGATTCACCAAATTTTTTGTTTTGTTTTGTTTTGTTTTAACAGTTCAAAACAAATTATGAGAAGAGAAAGTTTAAAGTAACTATTCCATCCAATGATACATCCACGGTGACTTCCATAATCAGCAACGTGTCAGAAGCAATGGAAGCCCTCACCCGAATGAAAGAGGAAATAGTTCCTGTTCCAGGTTCTGTGAACGGAGTGAATGCCCTTGGCTTGGTGGTGTTCTCAATCAGCTTTGGCCTGGTGATTGGGAGCATGAGGGAGCAAGGTCAGGCATTGAAAGACTTCTTTGATAGCCTTAATGAGGCTATCATGAGATTGGTAGCTCTAATCATGTGGTAAGTGCCTCTTCGATAAATTCCTTTTTAAGCTACTAAACAATATTTTTTCATCACAGTTCAGCACTGGGCACCCAGAGTCTGTCTGGCAGAAAGTCAGACAATAAGACTGTATCTACCTTGTAGCTTTTTCACGAGTGAACTCAAGAGCTGTAACTCTCTGTGACAATGGTTTGCCCAAACATATCCAATCTTTCAGAAGGTTTTGCTTTTGACATGAGGAAAATCAGGGTCTATGGCAGAAGTTTATACCCTTTTACAGAGCCATGCTATGTCTTCATAAAGATAGCAATCACAGCAGCAAACTATTGAAGTTTCCTTACATCCTAATCTGAATTCATTAAAGGGAACCGGCAAACCTCTTCCATAATCTTTTTTCTACACAGCAAGACCTTGTTATCGTAATTTTCCAACACAACTGGTTCCTGTAGGTTTTGGGGTGTATCCCTACGTCCTTGCATTGTAGCTGCACGGCTCACACATACACATAATTTTCCTGCTTTCTTTATTGTGTTCATTAGGTAAATAAAATAAATACCTTTTCCCTCTAGGTATGAAATCTTTTCGAAATTCCTTTCATTATTCTTCAGGTAGAAGATTAACTATGAAAAGAAATTATGTCTTGTTGCCTCTTTTACTACAGAAGAAAACCCAAATCAACTGCAAGAGTCTATCCAGGAGCACATATATATACTGCCACATTAGATATGAAACCAAAATAAGTATATTTGCTCCAATAACTAAAATCTTTTCTCCTTCACAAGCACTTTTAAAATGATAAAGCAGAGGATTCAGCTAAATTTCCACATGAACTTGATGGCGTAAAGGGGAGCTGAGATACAGTGGATCAATTCTGTTCTGTTGTATCTTACACTGAGAAGACAAGTGAACATTTATAGTAAAAAGGCTGTACCTAAAGTAGTGCTGCAGCAATATTATGTTCAAGTTTTATGCTCAGCACCAGCTCTTTTTTTTTTCACCTCTAGCTGTGCTTCCTGATTGGGAAAACCCAGTTCATCCCACTTGGGCTGATGTCCCACAATGCAGCCAACATCTGTCATACAGATTTCTTCATGCTGATGAATATATTTATTCAGTGCCCCACTGGATGAAATGTAACACAGCCAGAAGTGATGTCTGGAAAATAGAAGAGATCCTCCCAACAACATTAGAGTGAATATAAAAACAAACCTTTACTTGAAACCTTTTAGGAACACAATATGGCAAAAATCGCACATGGTATAGTAGTTCCACAATTTTTGTAAGGTTAGTTGATTGGTATACTTATCATACACTGTCCAATTAAAAGGTTAGTTGGTTAGGTAATAACTCCTGGGGTCCTGCCCCACCAAAAGAAGTCCAGAGGTTTCTTTCACCCCACTTTTGTTTTATCTGGTCCAGATTCTGGTTGCAAAACAGAACATCCTAGTAGTTAGTTCTCTTCTTGGAATAAGACTAAACAATATTTTAGGAATCTTTAATGAGGTTAGCTTCTTGTTCCGAATTGTAGGGAAGAAAGATAGGAAAAATACTAGAAGCTACAACTGTGCTTTAGCAATCTACAAAGCTGCAAATATATTAAAAATATAAAAAGCTAAAACTCTTGGGCATCAGAAGCTGCTTGAAATCTTCAGAAGTTATCAGACTTCTATTCAGGCTCCTTCCCCAACAACGTGGGAAACAGCACTGGAGTAGAGCTGGGTGCCTGGCATTGCCTACACATATGTTGGCTGAGCCTTCATTCACATAGGCAGAATTATAACAGAATTGCTTAAAATGGCTTTTAAATTACACCCGAATTCCAAGGAGAATTCATTTCCCTACCTGTCCAAAAGGCATCTTGAAATCCTTACCTGGTGTTGAATCCACTGAATCCCACCAGAAACATTCACTGCTGTAGTTTAATCCAGGTTGAGATGTTCAGAGTTGAAAAGTTCTTGAACTGCTCCTGAACAGGAGCATTCTAACAGTGAAATTCTGCACTTATGCATATAAACACAAATAGTATGGGTGGGGGATCATATTTGGTTTGTAATCCTGTTTGGATTTCTATTTGTAGGTATGCCCCCCTTGGAATTCTCTTCTTGATTGCTGGAAAAATTGTTGAGATGGAAGATATGGGTGTGATTGGTGGTCAGCTTGCCATGTACACTGTAACAGTTATCATCGGTTTGTTAATTCATGCTGTCATTGTCCTACCTCTTCTCTACTTCGTGATCACTCGTAAGAACCCATGGGTATTTATTGGAGGCTTAATCCAAGCATTAGTCACAGCTTTGGGAACATCTTCCAGGTATAACACAATAGTTTAAAGCCATATTGTTTTTATAGTATTACTGCTTTAAGAAACAATTTCGCCCAACGTTTGGTGAACTCTGTATTCACCTGGGCAGTGTATTTCAGTTCTGCTGCTCTCTGATACTGACTTGAACTCTGTTTTCTGCAAGAAACCCTGAATAGGATGAAGTTAATCTGTTTGGTGATGCAGACTGTCTGGCCAGAACCCTTGTGACTTTGGTCAGTCTTGGTGTTTGCTATTTTAAGTAGTTTGTAATGGTTTGATAGTGAAGGATAGAGCTGGAAAGGGATATGTATGGCAAAATGGAGCAGCAAACAGAACATTCCAGAGTGGATTCCTATTGGCAGCTGACATTCTGTGCCCAAAATCCTGACAGAAATTTATGGATACAGAACCTACAACAGAAATGTCACTTTTTGTCTTTGCAGATGGTCATAGATATGTCACGTGAATTTAAAAAACTGTTTGCATGTGTGACAGAAGGAAATATTATTGCAATATAGTGTCCATTTCTATACCAGTTGATCTCTCAGAAAACAGCTTCTATTTCAATGGATTTTTAAACGTCTCCTAAAGACAGGGGGTTTCAGTCAGAGTTTATGTAATGCTTAATGTAAGTCCTTGGTGTTTGAGATTATTTTGAAGTAAAAATCTAGGCTGATGCAAGACAGCATACTGTACAACAAGTGGATTAAAAACCATTTAAAATTCAACTGTAAGATGTCTCTCAGCAAAGATATTTTTTTCTAACACAATCTTCCACAGCTCCTCTTCATTTTTTGTCAGTATTTTATAAATATTGATAGAGTTTTCAAAGAAAAGAAAGAAAGTCTGTTAAGTAGTTAGCAATGAAGGTTTCACTGGAACCAAGTAACCTGAATTGCTGTGTCTTGAAAAACCTCTTTACTTTGGTGAGATCAGGCGTAGAACAGAAGGCCTGGCTTGGACAGAGTTGACTTTCTTCACAGCAGCTCACAAAGTGACATGTTTTAGATTTGTGGCTAAAACAATGATCACACACTGACATTTTAGTATTTGCCCAGTATCAGAACCTTCTCTGTCACTCACTCTGCCCCCACAGTGAGTTGAGGAGTCCACAGTGGGCTGGGAGGTCACACAGGCAGGCAGAAGAAGCAAACCAGGTGAAAAGATAGATATTCCATGCTGGCAATGAAAGGGGAAAGAGGATTTTAAGAAGGCTGGCCACCTGTTACTTCAGAACTTGCTGGCCACTGCTCTGTCTGTGGGAGGTGGTGAGTGGTGCCTCTGCATCACTTGCATTGTTTTGTTTTCTTTTGCTCTTCTTCCAAACTTCTCCATCACTTATTAAACATTTTTATTCTCGACCTTTCAATTTTCTTGCTTTTACTGTTCCTTTCAGTTTTGCCTGTCCCATCCAGGTGTGGAGCCAAACAAGTGGCTGTGTGGTGCTTAGATGACTATAGGTGGAAAAATAATGCAACCATTGATCAAAATGCCCTTTCCAGGGAAGCCTGCAAATAAATAAGAGAAAACATGCTTTTTACTGAAGGTTTGAATATCCCATTCTGTATACCTTCAAGGAAACAACGTTTAGGGATAATTTAATCACAGCTCCATAACTTAAAAGAGAGTAGCAGGAATTTTAAATAGATTCCTGTGTCTGGCAGAAGAACCTTGTTTTATAACACTGAATTTAGATATTTTCAGACTAGAGATTACATAGAGAATGGCAGTAATTAACATCTGGAAAAAGTTTCCAAGAACATTAGGAGAACCTTCACTGTTAGAAATGCTTAAATTCAGCATTTCCATTTAAAAAAATATTCTAGTAGATCACATAAAAACTAAGACAGAACAGTCTCTCTTGTCATTATAACGTGTGACACTCTCCTCTTTCCCTCTTTGTGGAACTTATATATTATCCTCTTTCTTTTTGTTTCAGTTCTGCAACACTACCTGTTACATTTAAGTGCCTAGAAGAAATAAATGGAGTGGACAAACGAGTTACAAGATTTGTACTCCCAGTTGGTGCTACAATTAATATGGATGGAACTGCTTTATATGAGGCTTTGGCTGCAATTTTCATTGCACAGGTCAACAACTTTGATCTGAACTTTGGGCAGATTATCACAATCAGGTATGGAAACCACTGTTACCTACATTTGATAAAAGGACCTTTGTGATGATGCCTTGTTGGTTTATGTGGGATTAGACAAAAGCATCTAGAACTGAAAACAAGAACTGCTACAGTATCAGATTATCTCTAATTTACATCATCTGCACACAAAAGGATCCCCAGTATGTATTGTCCTTTAGATAATTTTTTAACAAAATTGTAACATGACACATCCATTACTGCACTTAATAAAGACAACAAGAACAGGTTTTAATTATTTTCAAATTTTTCTTTCTTAAGATCTCATGCAGCTGTTGGGACCTACAGTCCTATGATGAGTATCAGGTAGTTTATAATGCATGTACAAAGCTGAAGCATAAAATCATCAAAATGTTATTGCTAGGAGAAGTAGTGTTTTCCTGGTGTCAGGACACCAATGGACCTAGCTATGTAAGGAGCAGTAATACATTTTTTTCCAAGCAAACAAGCCTTCTTGTTTGAAATAGAACAGCAAACAACCCACTAGTTAGCATTCAATGTAAATGATCTGCTTTAATTTCAGTATGTTTATCACAGTTTAAGAAAAAAGGGTGGTGGGTACATGTGCAGAACAGAGGAATGTCAGCAATGGCACAGGTTGGCACTGTGGGACAAAGACATATATGTATCACTCAGGAAGACTGAAAGTTCATATATAGTTCTTCTCTCCATGAAACCCACCAGTTTATTTCAATAATCATTTACACAAGGCAAAGCTCTACCTTCACCCTCCGAGGCAATTGTTTCAAACTCATTATTACTAGAGCTGCTCCCTGGAAAACCACCTGAGAAAACATATTCTTCCTAAACCAGGTGTGAACAAGCATATTTTTACAAAGTCAACAGACTGTATGACTCATGTTTTCTGGCAGCTTTCTGTTTTCAGATGGCAGAACGCCAACTGCTGGAGGACAGAGACTTCACCTGGCATGAAGTTACAGTGAGGTGGACAGAGAGCAAAAGTTCTTGTGTTAGGCCTGCCAGGACAGAACTACCTCTTCAACTCTTCTTTTAACATGTTTGAGCTTGTGGAATGAGTTGTTTCAGTGAGTGGGGACATGTAACTTCAATGGGTTTGTCTGGCCCGTGGCATCTAGTAAGGATTTTACTACCTAACAAAATCATGTTTCAAGGTTTCTGGATAAAGGTTTAGTGAAACACTTTGGATCAAGAGTCATACTCCCTTGCAGCTATAGGGTCTTCAGATAAGAGACTAGGCTTGTCTTTTTATTTACTACCTTCTTGCTTTATATCTGGTTTTAAAGTTTGACAGGTGATAAGGAGAGCTTTTTTTACAGTTAATTGCTCTTGCCATCTCTTTGCACAGCATCACTGCTACAGCTGCCAGTATTGGGGCTGCAGGCATTCCTCAAGCTGGACTGGTCACCATGGTCATCGTGCTCACATCAGTAGGTTTGCCTACAGATGATATCACTCTTATCATTGCAGTGGACTGGTTCTTGTAAGTATTTTTATGGAGTTGCTAAATGCTTAGACCATATTTAGCAGCTAAATAGCCTGGGGCATTCTGGCTATACTACAATGTTTTGCTGTGGAGGGAAGTTGGATACAAGTGTTGAAGAGAGTCACTGTTTCTTGCTATTAAGGTGTTTTCTCAGAGCAGATGATGAAGGGTGTTGCTACTGATGGTTCCTTTTGCATGAAAAAAGTTTACTTAGAAACCTGTATTGTTAGGATACTAAGAAAACTTTCAGATACACTGCAATTGAATAACCAAAGAATTGCTTTAGTCTTTTATTTTTTGCAGGATGGCAATGAAATCTTTCCAATCAGGCTCAGAACTGTATCAGGCCCAACCAATTCATTGCAGCCTTTCTGACTGTCTAACCTAGGAGAGGCTCATCTGTCTACCCTATGAACACAGAAATGAAAAATAATCGTGTTACTGCCACCACAAAGTAGTGCCCCTCAGTTTTTCTATTCATCTATCTGTAGAAGATGACAGGCACTTTTAGATATATGTACCCACCTAGGTCCAGGAAATAAACCAAAGGAAGGCCCACTCCAACCTCTATTTCATCTAACACTTTTTATTTAGCATTCCTGGGACTTTTGCCCTTCAATCTTCTCAACTGTTCCCTGAAAGAAGTTGCCTGTGTTGTTATCAAATCAAAATGTCTTCAAGTTATTATCTAACCGTGTAGCTGGATGCTTACTTACTGACACTGGGAGTCGCTCCTTGTCAAGCTGCCTCCTGCATATGCTGGGCAGAGCCCTCTGAGAGGCAAGAATTTTTGTAGTTTGAGTCATTCCTGCACAATTTCACCCTAAATTGCACATCACAATTTGTGGTCAGGAGACAAACAAACCTAACAAAATAGATTCTTGCTGGCTTACATGTTCAGAGGATACAAAGCCAAGCTCTGGATGCACAAGAATATCAAAATGCCCCCAAGAAGTCGTATGCTCCCTTTGCCATCCTCATCACATGACTGTTCCTTGCTGTGAAGTTGCTAAGAGTATTAACATATTTCGTGACTCCACATCCCACTACATTCGTTAATTTCTTTAGAAGAAATAGTGGGATTAAGAGTTCAGATAAGTGAATGCAGGTAAAACAGGTGGCTCACCCAGTGGCTGCTTAAGGGCCATTTTAGCAGCTAGTCTGCTCCCTTCCTTGAGCAAGGGGTGAAATTCACCCACTACTTTCTCCCTAGGGATCGTCTCCGTACCACTACCAACGTCCTGGGAGACTCCATCGGAGCAGGAATTGTTGAACATTTATCACGGCACGAGCTGAAGAACAGGGATGCTGAAATGGGTAATTCTGTGATAGAGGAGAATGAAATGAAGAAACCATACCAACTGATCTCGCAAGAAAATGAGAATGAGAAACCAGTAGATAGCGAAACCAAGATGTAGGTTAGAGAAAGCGTGAGCTCAACGCTACAAGTGTGGGAAAACACACATGTTTTTCGGCGATTTATATCTTGAATTCACCAACTTCATCTATTCCTTGATTTCTCCCTTTTATGCTCGCACTGGAAAGAATTAATGAAAATATATTCCAAACTAGCAGTGATCATGGTACATGTTGGCTTCCCACTTAAAAAAAAAAATTAACAGGCAACAACACTGGTCCTGCTAGACATATGCTAACTGGGGATAAAAAAAGAGATTGTGTATATGTTACTCAGTCCTGTGAATCTTTTTTTTCCTTTTTTTTTTATGAACTGGAACGTAAAAAACAGATAACAGAGCCTGAAAATGGTTTTATTTTTTTAAATACCTGTTGCAAAATTCCTAACATCTATAAACACACAATCAACACTTCTAACTCGATAACTGCATCCAGCTAAGTAAATTAACAGGACTTTTGCTATTTTATCTGATTTTCTTTCTCTAGTGTTATATTATTGTTCAAATACTAGCAGGACAATAAAAAGCAGGAGATTAATTGAGGGGATAAAAAGGGGGAAGATATATAAATAAAGAACAGGAAATACCCCCAAATCAGCACTTTTACCAGCTGAGATGAAATATTTCTGAGAAAGCTATTTTATCTAGACAGTTTTTCAAATTAGTTTCAGCTGATCTTTAAAAAATTTAGCCTAGTTGGCTCCCACTGGCTCTCAAACATTTACACATGCTTGTACGTACTTCCAGTCTGGATTTGCTCCCTTAATTTCAACATCACAACCCATTTAAATAACCTGTGTATGTAAGTGTTTGTAGGAGTAAGGCTCTGGTCTGGGAAGGAAACTGTGTCTTCATTCCTGTCTGGATAAAAAAAATTGCACACTCTGGATGCACTAATGAGCTACTTAATAAGCAATTGTAAGAAGGCAATGCCAGCCTTCTGCTGAGGGCACAGAGGGTGAGATGTTCAGATCCTAAATGAGCTGGATTTTGAATCTGAATCCCTGAGACCAGCAGAGGTTTTCTGATTGGAAACCTCTCAAATTCTTGATCCACTAATAAATTACAGTGGTATTAACTGGACTCACATTTTTCCATCTGGAGAAGGCTCCATATCTTAATGTGAAATTCTGAATTCCTAGAGAGTTTATCAGTAGCACCTGAAAAAGAAGAGAAAAGCCTTTAGAAAATGAAACTAATGGGTGCCTTTGTACTTTTTTATTAGGAAAAGATATGCAAATCAAAAAATAAATACTATAATATATGTTGAAAGTTTAATTAGAAAGGATTTTAAATGAAATATTGTAGGTAACTTTCAGGAAATAGATAAGGAAAGAGTGGAGAAAGGGAAACAATGCACTTGTAGTACAGTGGCTTTTTTGTTCTATTCAAGATTATTCCCTGAAGAAGCTCTTTTCTAGAAATACAAATTATGTACTTTTTCCTTTTTGCTTTGTGTTATTAAAGAAGTTAAACTGGAAATTTTCGTAATGCTGACATAGTTGGGAGAAAGAAAAAACATTGATGAACAGTTTAATGATCTGTTTTATTAAAATATCCAGTTTTCTTCTTTCTCCCTCCCCTTGCCAAAATAATTCTGATGACAGAAATGAAGGATCCCTTTGCATTGTCCCAGCTGCCATTCAAAAGACATTCAGTATGTTGCATCTGTCACCTAAAGTCCATAAATAGGGTATACAAGTAACTGTAGTGAAAATGTCAACGTGCTGGTCAAAGACAAACCTTTTCCCAGGCAAGATTGGTTTTTTGAGACTGAAAATTCCTGTCCATCTTCTCCACCTGAGTAACCCAGACAACATAAGCAAGAACTCTCAAGTGAATGAAGTGAGCAGGGTTTAATATTGGATACTGAGCGGTCAAACCAAGAAAGTTCTAAATGAATGATTGAAAGAAAATATGGGTTGTTTTTTTCTTGTTTTTGTGTTTCGGTTGGTTTTTGGTTTTTTTTTTTTTTGCTAACAGAATGCAAATCTAGGATGCAGACAGGCATTTTCTGATATATAATTAGAGATATTTTTATATAGATACGGTATTCAGAATGTGTGTATAAACATTAACTGTAGAATTTATGGCATAACATTTTAAATTTTTGTTAAGATTTTGTTTGGAAATACTTTGCAAAGACAATGTAAAAGGCTGTCTTTCTATGACATCAGCTGAGAAAAATGAATTGTTTCACAAAGAATGTGATCTTTTTTATACTAACTTTGTTTCTTATGGAAATCAGGTATTATAGAAAGATTCCCTTCCCCATCCCTCACTGGTTCTGCATTGGTATGCACCCAGAGTGGATTGAGAAACATTACTTTGTAGATGTATTTTCAATAAAAATAGTTTTACATTACTGCTCTTATTGTGATTTAGAATTTCTTTCAAAGGCTCTGTAATAGAAGCTTCACACAAACACAGAGATGAGAAACTCAGAGTAGGGGATTTCAGGAATTACAGGCCATTTTATACAGCAGGGCTTTGATATTACAGGACTTCCTCACTACAAATGCTTGGTTAGTTCTGTGATCAAAAGCAAAGAAATAAATGGTGGGAGGAAGGAACATTAAGAATTAAAGGAGCCAGTGTTTGTCCCACCAAAGTTCATTCAAATTCAAGTATATAAATGCATATTAATATCTGCAAGATCTTAAAAAAAAAAAAGTATTTACATTTCCAGTGATTCAGCTACTGCAAAGTTGCCAGTTCATTTTGGATGCATAATTACATTTCAGCTTTTTAACATTACAACCTTCTTAAACAATCCACTGTTCTGCACATGAAAGCAGTTTGTGGTGCTGGGTTCATTTGGCAAAAATTTCAGCTAGCAGTTATCATCTAATGGAAGTGAATATCCCATCAAAAGTACTGGAAAGGTGTAAAAGATACAAGTTGAATCACTTGAAACCGGGAAGTTGTGTTGTTTGAAGCAAATGGAGACAGCAGGGAGATGCCCTGCCTTCCTGAACATACACCAACAAAACAATGACCTATATGAGTTTGTCTGTGGTGTTTTAAGTGTAAGCAAAATTTCTAAAAAAATTGAAGAAAAGAAGTTCTGAGAAGATATGGTGTTATAGAGCACATGAGCATAACTTTTCACAGTTTTTTTTCCAGTTATCTGCATGTTCATTCCCCCAGTCCAGGTAAGTGTCTTTGTGTTTCTGGAACTACTCATGATGGAGAGAGTTAAAGAAAGAGGGCTAGTGTATCACAGAATACCTACCTTTTAGGTTGTAAAATACCTCCAAGATCATTGAGTCCAACCTTTGGCTGATCAACACCTTGTCAACTGGACCATGGCACTGAGTACCACGTCCGTCCCTTTCCACTCCTCCAGGGATGATGACTCCAGCATCTCCCTGGGCAGCCTGTTGCAATACCTGACAACCCTTTCTGTGAAGAAATACTTCCCGATGTCCAACCTGAACCTCTCCTGGCTTAGCTTGAGGCTGTTTCCTCTCATCCTCTCACTTGTCACCTGGGAGGAGAGACCAGAAACTGCCTGGCTACACGATCCTTTCAGGGAGTTGTAGAGAGTGATAAGGTCTGCCATGAGCCTCCTCTTCTTGGAATAAACATCCCCAGCTCCCTCAGATGCTCTTTACATGACTTTCTCTCAAGACCCTTCCCCAGATCCACTGTCCTTCTCTGGACACACTCCAGCATCTCACTTGGAGATTGTGGCACAGTGGCCTTGCTTACTCTTCTGTGTCCTCATGCAGAAGTGAGATCTCTGATATTCCATCATTTTTCAGCCATATTTTCATTTAGAAGTTGGGGAACAAAACAGACTTGCCATTCTTAGGCAAGAATTTGTGTCTCTGTAACAGTGTGTGGCCAGTATAAAGCAAAGTGGTTATGCATGTGGAAAATCAACTACTGGCACAGGAGAGTATTTCTTCTGAAGGACTGAATTCGCACAAGTGACATTTGTGTTCCAATGAAGGCACAACAGACAAGAAATTCAAAGCATTTTTTTTCAACTCCCACTTGATTGTTTTAATAAAGTTACAACAGAAAAGGTGCAGAAGAGCGTATCTTGCTTGTCGTGTGATCAACAGTGTCCTAGTTGTGGTAACTGTGTGATCAACCTGGTTCTGGTGTGATCAGCCATTTCCCAGAACAAGACAAAAATTCTGAGATGAACTGATAGGTCACTACCTGTCTGGATTTCCCTCTTTCTAAAGGGATCAGCTTATCCCAGAAGCATGGAGTAAGGTGGAAGAAGATTTTTGCACCTTCATGTAAAACCAAAAACTCAGACTTGCAACATCAGTGAGGCAGCAAGATTTCATCTGAAAACAGAGAGCAGTAGTTGGATGACATAAACTTTCATGATGAGCCCTTTCCTTTGCCCTTTCCCCCCACCCAGCACCTCAGATGTCTCTGAGACACACAGAGGTACCTAAAATTCCAAAATTTTAAGACAGGAGCACCCACATATCTAACCAAAGTTTTCTTTAACATGCCTCATTACACAACTAGGGCTGCACAAATAATTGATTTTTCACTTCAGTGAGAGAACTGAAAAAACTGGGGTGAATAATTCTTCCAGGGCATCATCAAAACAAATTTTTGTTGCTTAAAAAAAAAAATCCTATCTCACTTTTAGATTGCTTTTAATCTATTTTAAATTAAAACAAACTCAGCTGTAAATTGAACTGAACTTGGAAATAAAACATTGAATCATTTTGCTAGGAAAACGTCAAAATTAAATATTTCAACTTTTCTATAGTATCTCTCCACTCTAAAGCCAATTTTATTTATAGAAATTGGCACAGCTTCACAAGTACTTGCCTCAAAAACTGCATTTTTCAGCAGTATATTTTTATATTTGTGCTTTTTCTTTGTTCTTTACAACTTCCCTTCTCCAGACATTGCACATTTTTCTGGTTTTCCTGATTACTTAGACTTTTATTTCATTGTACTATTGGCTTTTTAAGAGCTTTTTAAAACTCTTGATACTTCATAAAAATGCTAAAAAATCAACTCTCTTCTGATATTTGTCCGCTATTATAACTATTACTATAGCTCCGAAACCTGTGATCATTTTCTGCATCTTTTTTTTCCAAACAGTTTCCCATTTTCTGCCATATTCCATCTGTCCTGCTCTCGTGGCTTTACTCCTCATTTTTACAGCCTTTCCTCCAAGAACTCCCCTACAGCAGGTCTTCATATACCCAGATTCAGGTGTCAGGAGTATTCTCAGTCTTCAGCATGACTCAGCCTTTCTGGGTTTTGGTTCCTGACCAATAAAGTGTGGACAACAGTATTGCCCTGCCACCAGGTTTTCCAGAGAAATTAAGATTGTGGAGAACCTGCACAATGGGGCTGACACAGACACCTACCTGGGCCTTATCTTGGGCACCATCCAGACCCTGAGGATTAGTGCAGCACCCTTGTAATTTTATCTCCTGTGATCTAGATACTTGGGTGAATTTAAGAATTTATTCTACCCTCTCTTGAAAACAGAAATTTGATGACTTTTTTCTTCATAATTATACCTAAAAACAGGCCGAATTGCATAGTGCTCTCTGGCTCCTTCCACTGGCAAAAACCCCATGAATAGCAAAGAGAGAAGGATAAAATAATGATCTGACTTGGATTTCAAGCACTGCGTTGCAAATGTGTTCAAATAACATTAGTGCTGATGGCAGATGGTGGCTGCCATTCTTCCCGAGCAAACCTCCCTTCACAGATCTTCAGTTCACCTTGTTTGTGACCCACAGCCCCTCTCCTGTTCCAGTCCTGCTCCTCTCCCAGGCAGCAGCTCCTGGCCATGCCAAATTGCCGGGTGGTTTTGTGATAGGCACAATTGGGGACTGGGATGGGACCACCCACCTTGCTTTCATTTACGGGCTCAGCCAGGATGTAAGGCCGAGTCTCCAGAAGAAAAAGCCGACAGTACTAACCCACTGTGCCACTTAGCCTGCACACTGCAAAGGCGCTATTCAGCTGCTGCCAGCGCTTCATTTTCAGATGTACTGTGGCTCTGTAACAATCAGCCTCCTATAAACTGCGGCTTCCCAGCAGTGACAGCCAAATGTTTTGTCTCGCTGGATTATGCTGCCATCGTGTGGCAAATGTTTTTTAAAAGACACATTTTGCATCCAATTAAAAAAATTAGGCTAAATGTTCTGATGGACAGTTGAGCACAGCATTTAACATTTTTTCAGGTGCAGAATGTTGTTATTGTTGTTGTTTTTGTTACTATTACTATTATTATGCTTACTCACATATAGAAGATAGTCATTCATCTTGTCCTCTGTTTGGCACAGCCTTGAAAAGGTTTAGTGTAACACTGTCATTCTGACATTGATTCTTTGGTATTTGTGTTCATTGTCTCTGCTTTCTCTGAGCATCTCTCAGGCAAGATGAAGATGCCTTGGGGAAAATGTGAGTGGAAGCTCCCAAAATGCTCCATTATGTGTAGGGGTTATTCTGCTGGCATGAACTGCTAACATAACAGAGTTTCTCACAGTGCTGATGCCTCTTCCAGTCTCATTTGTTTATCTTTGAAGGGCTTTCTCTTGGTAACCTGATGTGCCCCAAAGTTTTATGGAAGAAGTGCTGGATTTGCACACTTGGAATCTGCACCTGCCAAGTTGTGTCCCTATTGAAACATATAAACTGTACCTTGATACAATTCAAGGTAGAGTCTGTATGCTTCGGTGGTGAGGAGCAGCAGAGGGACCGGGAGTGTTTAGCCTGGGGAAAAGAAGGCTCAGGAAAGACCTTAGTGCTCTCTACTACTGAAAGGAGCTTGTAGAAGTGTGGGTCTTTGTCTCTTCACCCAGGTAAGAAGGGACAGGACAAGATGAAATGACCTCAATTTGCATTAGAGGAGGTTTAGACCAGATATTAAGGAAAATTTGTTCATGGAAAGGATTGTCAAGCATTCGAATAGGCTGCCAGGGAAGTGGTGGAGTCACCATTTCTGGAGTTATTTTAGAGCTGGGTAGATGTGGCACCTGGGGACAAGGTTTACTGATGGATTGGCAGTGCTGGGTTAAGGGTTGGACTCGATGACCTTAGAGGTCTTTTCCAACCTAAACAGTCTTGTGATTCTATGAAGCAAATTGTGTGTGGCATCTAGCCAGGGCCTAAGCTGCTCCTTTACAAACCAGCAGTGCTGCCAATACTTGCAGTACTAAATATTGTATTGCAAACTCCTAAAGACAGATTTGAGAGTATTTTTCTTACACTGTCTTCAAATCCTTTCCAGCCTCAGCACTGTCTAGAAATATCACATGAGAAAAAGGAGCAGAACTAAAAGAGAAAGAGTTTAAAATTACTATTTTTCAGTCAGAGTCAAAAGGATTCAAGTAATTGTTTTGCAAATTAGATACATGTAATATTGAATCCTACTAAAAATACGTCCCTCAAAAGTTAGTCCAGAAAATATTGACTTCCTGGCAATTACTGTCTTTGTCAAACTGCAACAGGTCTTTCACAGTTCAGCAGTAATCAAACCACCATGAAAATCCACTGCTATCAAAAAGTGCACCATCTGCTAAAAATACAAAGAAGAGTTTTAAAATTGTAAATATAATTCTAGGAGCATGGGCTGGACTTTATTTACTGCCAACTCAAAGTAGCTCTTCTATTTCAGAGCCATCACCAATAAACTGCAGTCAAACTTTGCTTGTTCCCTCTTTCCTTTCTATTCATTACTTTCCACAGTATACTTTAGTTTGGTGGGTAAAGCACTCTCCAAATATAAGCTCAGCTGTGAACACAAGAGAGAGAGAATTGAAAGAGTAAAAGGGTGAAGGGGAGACATCAGGAACAGAGCAGCAATTCTGACTTCCTGCCATGGTAAGATAATAACACAAACGCACTTGGCACATGAGCAAACATAGAAGGATATTGCTAAGGAGCTGACATGATTCCAGCAAAGACAAAATATGCCTCGAGGAAAATCTGCCTCACAGACCTGCTGCACTTCTTTTAGTGCACTAGGAAGGAAATTAGTTGCACTGCTGGATGCAATGTATCTGAATGTTCAGAAAGCCACAGGTAATGTACTACACCAAGGGTTAATACAGAAAATAAATTGCCATATAGGATAGGTTCTTTATGGATTTAAAGCTTGTTATATGTTGAGAAACAAGTTGTAGGGTTTAACTAACATTTCTCGGTAAGAAGTGTCTAAAGTAAGTCCACACACAAAATGGTTTGAGGAATAATTTTATTGAACAGCTTTATCAATTCCATGGACAAGAAATTTTACAGTGCAATTTCTGTAAGTGATCAAATAACATTTTGCTCTTTAAAGTGCATGGTACTTGACAATGGCATCAAAATCTAGAAGGAGACCACTAATCTGAATGGCTGACAGGTTGCCAGGTGATCCTTCCCTTACAACAAATATGAAGTAATGCACCTGTGGGGAGAAAAATGACAACTACATGATGCTGAACTCAAAACTGGCAGTTATGAGCCAAAAAAATGGATCTTAGAGTTGCTGCTGTTTCCTGGAATCACTGGATCAATCCACTGGCCAAAAAAAAAGGCAGCAGGATTCTGGGAGTCACCAGCCAAGGTAGTAAGAACAAGGAGTAAAGAGGGCATAATTTTGCTGCTGTGTAAAATCCTTGGTGCAGCCCCACTTCAAATCCCTTAGGATGTTTAAAAGATGTAGAGGAATTTAGAGAGGTGTGCAGAAATGAATACTAAGTAAGCATTCACAAGAGGTGATACAAAAACCTGAGAGATACAAAATAGTCCTTAACCACAGAAACTGTAAGATGAAGAAAAACAAAACAAAACAAAACAAAAAAAANATAAAGCAAAAGTAGAACTGCTAATCACCACATCCAACAACATCAGTCACAGGGGTTACTTGATGACACTGCTGGGCAACGACTTTAAAAGAGTTTAAACCGGTTAAGGACTGCAGATTTAATAAGTGGGAAGTGAACTCTGGAACTACATTGTCACAGGACATGCAAGGAGACAGTGTCACAGTGAGGCAACAGTGTCAACAGGTTCAAAAAGGGGTTATATACATCCAGAAACAGGCCTAAAAGCAGATACCAAAGGAGTAAGGAAGGACAAATGCTCCAACATCCTTAATATAACAACTTTGAAAGTCATGGAAGCCACCCAGAGAAGTGGCAGCTCACACATTTTCACTAAAGAGTGAATCAGTGCTGGGCACTGAGAAAATACTCTTTTTAGCAGAACAGTGGTCTGATCTAGCAGGAGATTTCTAATGTGTTTATTTTTTCCATCTGTCCCACATCAGCAAGCATTTAGGCAACATAACATGGTTCATTCTGTTATCTGCCAAATTCTATGACACGAAAATTCCTCCTGTGACTTTCCACTTCACTGTCACATTTCTTCAAGTTATGCATCTTGAATAAAGTAGTCATTCTGGAGCTGAAAATTGATGACTCATATGTTTCAGGGAAAAATATTTTCTGCCTTCCCACTTGTGATGCTGTGTGTGCTCGTGTGTAAAATTCACTTTCTCCTTTGCCACACATTTCAAAATTCCTTTTCTAAACCTTTTACAAAACTGATATAAGTTCCCAGGCACAGGCCTTTCCTCTAGGCTTGGAGCAGCAAGACCCACTCCCAAGAGCTCCCAGTAAGCACCATTATGCAGTTTGGGCAATGTAAGAAACACCAGCTGAGATGATGAATAAAATGTCACATCTTCTCATCTCTTGCTTTACTATTCCTTAATCAACTTCAGAAAACCCAGTGGAGCATCCTGGCAAAGGCCAGCACAGAGCTGTAAACTAATGCTCTTCTGTTTTCCTGACAATAAATTTATACAGACTAAGTTCAAAGTCTGAAGCAGGGAGACTTGAGCTCATTCCCATCCACATTCCCAAAATACTGCTTTCATTATTCTTATGCTTCCATCACTGTATGAAATATTGTCTTAAAGATCATGGGAAATTATTGGGACTGTGGATAAAAACACCTCTCCAGATGCCAGGCTTTTTTCCGTATTCATTCCCTTCCTTTGGCTGGAGAAAGCAAGAAGAGGTAACAGAAGACAGCAACTTGATGAAGTAATTAATCCTCTGTTAATGAAAGTAGTGTTAGAACCTATCCCTGAAAAGCTCCATTTAAAACATCTTTAATACAAATTATTTTTAATAAACTAAGTTATTATTATTTTCTGACACAAACTATCATTTAAATCTTCCTGTCCAAATGTTGTATGGATTTTCATCTTTGGCTATCAAAGCTTCGAAAGCATTTTATTAAAACCATGTTACTTAGAAAACCTAGCATTAAGATATCTCAAAAAGGCATACACAATGTAATGTTCCTATTCTAACCAGTGTACCAAGTGTATGGGTGTGTGAGACTCATGATTTCCTTCCCTGAAGAGGTGAGGGCTGTAAATAGTTATAATCCAGTCACAGAGACATCATTGATTGGCCTGACTAGCCAAGGATAAACATAACTTCTGCTGACATCACAGAATGAAGCACACTTTACTCCTTTACTCAGTTTTGTCTCCTGACTCTTATTTTCTGGAGCTCAGCCTGGTGGGTTTTGTACAATTTTGTACATTGCCTGTTAGGCAAGAGAGCTCCTGGAAGCCCCTCTCAGAGACCTGGCAATGGATATCTATCCTTGTGTCATGAAACCAGTTCAGGCAAGAAGCAGCCAGAACAAGGACTTGTAGCTCCCACATGCTAGAGATTTTGCATTTTTAATCTGCACTAAACCAGTGAGGTTTGAAGTGCTTTCAGCAGAGTGTTTTTATCCAGAAGTTGCACCACACGGAGGAGTGCAGAGAAAGCTTGAGCAATAGATGTGATGCACAGTCCTGCAGATAAAGCATGCCCAAAGACTGGGAGCTTGTTTCTGCATCCCTTCCTCTAGTGGATTCACAGTCTTTGCAGTAACTCACCCCTTGCCAGGATGGAAGTCATGCTAGCTCAGGCAGGGTGAATTCTTCGTTCTGCCTGACACCTAGTGGTCCTAGACAGAAATATTTTCAGCAATTCTGGACAGATTCGAGTTTTCCGTTTGGATAGTACACACTCAGCCTCTATCTCATATGAAAAATTCACTGGCCTAAGACCTTTTCTATAATTTTCCTCTGAAAATTATTTAAATAATCTTTCTTTTGGTCTGAATTCTGCATACCTTTCAAGTGAAGCAAAAAACTTAAATGGAAGTATAGCGATGTCAATTTTCAAGAGAATCACTTTCCATGGGTCTTTCCCATGTGCACAAGAATGTTGTGGAAGAAAAACAAGTCTGATACATGACCAGCATAATAGTGGTACTGTGCTACTCAAATGTCATGTTTTTAAAAGTAGTGAAAGTAGATTTTCTGGACTAGTTGACTAACTTTGGACATGGCACTAAGTAAAAGAGATATGTGAAAATTAATCTTACTGTTTATGAACCTTAATTTTCAATTTTCATTATCCATATTTAAGAAATTAATATCTTTTTCAGCTACAATTTTCAAAAACAAACCTAAGAACTACCAGTATGAAGTGCAGCATCAAAAAAGTCCAAACCCTGAAAGAATGGATAAAAATAGAAAAGAGTTGTGGAGTTTGTTTCCAGTGGGTCAAATAAAAAATTGTCACTGTTCATCTTTGGCTACTTCAGTTCAAAAATTTTACAACAGCAAAAAAGTCCTTCAAGAAAGACAAGAATCCCTTGAGGGCAGGGACACCCTGCAGAGAGGCCTGATAAATTAGAGAGATAGGGAATCATCAACCATATCTATTTTAACAAGGGCAAGTTCTGGATTCTACAGCTGGGGCAGGGTAGTTCTGGAGGTACCAACAGACTGGGGAGTGAGAGGCTGGAGAGCAGCACTGCAGAAAGGCACCTGGGGGTCCTGGTCAGTGGCAAGTTGAACACGAGCCAGCAGTGCCCTGGCAGCCAGGAGAGCCAACCCTGTCCTGCGGGGCATCAGGCACAGCATTGCCAGCCGGGCAAGGGAGGGGATTGTCCTGCTCTGCTCTGAGCTGGAGCAACCTCACCTCCAGTGCTGGGGGCAGCTTTGGGTGCCACAGTGAAAGAAAGGCATTAAACCATTAGAGAGTGTCCAGAGGAGGGCCAGGAGGGTGGAGAAGGGTCTGGAGGGGAAGCCGTGTGAGGAGTGGCTGAGGTGACTTGTTCTGTTCAGCCTGGAGGAGAGGAGACTGAGGGGAGAACTCATCACAGTCTACAACATCCTGATGAGGGGAAGCAGAGGGGCAGGCACCGATCTGTTCTGTGTGGTGACAGTGACAGAACCTGAGGGAATGGCCTGAAGTTGTGTCAGGGGAGGTTTAGGTTGGATATCAGGGAAAGGTTCTTCACCAGAGGATGTCTGGGTGCTGGAACAGCTCCCCAGGGAACGGTCACAGCACCAGCCTGACAGAGCTAAAGAAGACTTTGGACAATGCCCTCAGGCACAGGGTGTGACTCTTGAGGTGTCCTGTGCAAGGCTGGAAGGTGGACTTGATGATCCTGACAGGTCCCTTCCAACTCGAGATATTCTTTGATGCTGTGATTCTATGAAGAGAAATTTTACTAGAGGAATGGAAAATCTCCCAGCTGAAAAGAAGGAGTAGAACCAGTTGGAGTGCCACAAAAGATGTTAAGAGGCCAAGATCTCCATTAAGTATTGAGAAGATGTGTCATTTATGTTCTCCTCTAATGAAAATACAAAGTGGCAGTCCATTAAATAAAAGGCTGAAAATTCACACATTGCAGCTAGTTACTTCAGATTACATTGAGGTGAAGATTTCAGCGGATTTCAGGAATTTCCATGTTTATAAAGACAATAAGAACTTTCATACAACAGATAGAATCATATATAAACTTTTACAAGAGGTAGAAATTCACTTCCCTCAGGACAACCACTAGTCTCTTTATGGTGAGTAGCAGGAAAATCCCCCAGGAGCACATTAGATTACATGCTGTGTTTAGAAGTTTTGCGCTTTCTTTGAAGCTTTAGCTTGCAGTTGTTGCCAAAATCAAATTATCAAATGAGATGGACTCTGAAGGTCTGATCCAGGATGGCAGTCCTTCCTTCCCCAGCTACCACAGCAGCATGGGAAAGCAGAAGGCATGAATTATTACTGGAGGATGGGAAGGCAAGAAAGCAGGAGCCCTCATACCACTGACAGCAAACCATGCATCTCCTGTCATGAATTTACCAAGTTCCATTTTAAAAGCAATTAGGATTTGGCTTTTTACCTCCCTCTTCATACTGGAAAGCTGTTTATTAAGCTATCCAGTGGTTAGGCATTTACTTTTGATAGTCTATTTTATATAACTATTTGGTTTTGTTATATATACTTTATACCATGTATGTATCTCTTCTCACTCCCCATGTTGACTTAGAGAATTCCCTTTCAGCCTGTCTTTTTCTGGATTAAATAAATTTTTTCAGGTTGCTCCCATGTATCTCAGCTCCCCTGACTGTGCCAGTAGTCCTCTTCAGCATTTGAGCCCTTACCCTTCTTGCATATAGGTGACCAAAACTGCTAATGGTATTTCAGATGAAGTTTGGGATGCACAAAAAAATAGATTCTTCCCAATAGCTACCAAATACTTCATTGACACACCCCAAAATCTCATTTACTGCTTTACAAGCATCTCATTCTCTCTACATGCAGTCATCCTTTGAACACCTTCAACTAATTATCTCCAAGTTTATAGCAGAAATCCTCATTATTTCTCCCTAAGAGCAATGACTTGACACTTTGCTGAAATGAATTTCATTGCATTGCATGAGTACTTGAATTCTTTTTATATCAAAGTCAATAACAGAATTATTAAGACTGGACTCAAATGGGATATTTTACTAGTACCTCCCTCCCTTTCAATGTCACTCCTCTTTTAAACTGTATCAAACTCCTGAGTAGTTCAAACTACTCTTTTTCAATGCAGTTGTTTTCTTCAAGACCAAACATTATATTAAATTAGTAAATTACTTTTGTCAAGAAAATTACTTGTATTTAGAAAGAAATGATGTGCCAAGTTCGGCTTGATCCATAACTCATGATTTCACACTGCATTTTAACCCGCTTCATTTAGCCCCCAGACCTCACCTCATCTCACTTCCTTCTAAAGTTTGCCAAACCTTACTCTCCTAAACTCAGGCTAGAGCTGGTATCTCTGGCTCCAGAGACAAGATCTGGTACAATCAACATTATCTTTGACAGATGTTTGCCCAACCTTCTTTCAAAACATTATGGATATAAAAACATTCAATTGACTCAGTTAGAAGTATCTCCTAGTGTTCATTCCAAGCCCTCTCTGCAACAAAAAATGCTGGTTTATCTTTTTCTTTTCCCACACAAAAGAGAAAATTATTGATCAATATTTCATAATAGTCTTGCCACATGGATAGACTGTGGTTGTTTCACTGTCTTCTTCCTTGGTGTTTAAACAAACCCCATTTTCTCAGCTCCTCTAAAAAGCATGTTTTATAAATGTGCATCTTACTTCATATCTTTCTGGGATTTTCTCTAGTTTATTCAACAAAACTATTTAAAATTATCATCTATTTATTACATTTTACAATACAATATCCCTAAAATCAGGTAACCCCTGTTTCAAACATGAATGAAATATGATAACTAATACAGTGAGTATTTGTTGTATAACAAGTACACAGGGACATATGTGCCCATACAAACACATATACACTAAATAAGCCTTAATATGAAGCAAATATTTCACTGGGTATTGGTCAAACAGATGCACCTGTTGTCCATTTGAAGTATTTCTTTTTTTCCTCTCCTCTATATATCAAAAGCCCTGATGCTAGTGGCTTGAAAACTTAAGTCTATTCAATCACTCTGCAGAGTTCATTCCTACTGCTTTTGATTGCTACTTCAAAAGAATTATTATTAATGCACATAAATTTACTTTTTGTAAATAGTGCCTAAGACAGCTAATACATTTGTTAGGTTTATGAACAGCACAAAACACCTAAGTTTCTACAGTATTCAAAGCTATTCAAAGAATATTCAGATGAGATTTTTGTCTATGCACAACCTTCCACTTCCAGCCTTCCTTCAAGAGCTGATCACAGGGTAAGCCAGCAGTGACTGCCTGCTTGGTCACAAAGCACTCTGTTTTCCCTGCAAGAGAGAGACCCCTGTAAGTTGCTATTGAACACTCATGTAACATTGTCTGCCCAATAATTTAGCATAATTCCAAGTAAAATAAGATAGATACCTTGACCTCACGATTCGATATGCAATAACCACAAGAGATGTTCAGGAAACAGAGAATAAAAAATGCTGACATAAGAAACCACTGGAACACAAACCCTTGAAGACTTGTCTTGGGAAGACTGAGCCTTGTCATGCTCAAAGATCTCCCATCATGTGCTGAAGGGACTCCTAATTTTTGTCACATGGACCCTTTCCCCAGGTAGAAACCTTAGAAAAACACTAGCACTTCCTAGGTTTGTTTGGGTTTTTTTCCAAGATCAATTTATCTTTATCATTTTATCAGCAAATATAATCTCATCTATCTCACATATTTTTCTGCAGCAATGATTTCTTCTTGAGGTCCTCCATTGTATTCTAATTCAGATACTAAGCAACATGTTTTGGAGTTTTTCTTTCACTCCTTTCCATCACAGACCTAACTAATCCCTTGCTGTCAGCTCCAGAAGCACTGTTGCATCAGTTTATAGGCTCGAATTCCAGTCTTGTTGTCTGAACAGCCGTGATGAAAGTGCTTGAGTATCTGATGCAAGAGCACATTCCCCAGGTGGCAGCTGTACCTTATTAACCACTTGTTAACCTTAACCCCTCTGTTTTTCTGTCTCAGAGAATACTGCAATCCCCACTCCGAGTCTCCTCTGACACTCAGTGCAGGAGGACATTAAGGGACTTGCTCTCGTCTCACTTTCTGCTGCCCTGTGTTTAAAAGCAAGAAGCTAGAAAGGATGTTGTCCTGCAACAATAACAGGTTTTAGAATGAGGGTGTGTTCCAGTCCCAGGCAGCTTTTCAAGCTTCCCACTTTTTGATGCTCCGCGCTAATCTGTGACAAGATGTCTCAAGGGGTTTTAGGAACCTGGGCTTGCTTTGCAATGCAGAAGGAAAAACCTCTGTTTTCTGCAGCTCAAAAGGCTACAGAAACTCTCTCTTAGTAATTCGAGAATGCACAATCTGTTCTATTTGAAAGTATCTTCTTGCAAAAAACCAAGAGAGCTTTCAGCTTCTTTTTTCAGTACAATCACTGAGTTTGAGATAACTATGGGTCATACTCTGACCTTACCTGCTTACAAAACTACTTATTTCAGGTGTAATGAAAAGCTCAGGGTGGAATTTAATCAGATTTTCTTCCTCTTCCCCTTCCCTTCCTCCTCCACTCTTGCCCCTGACAGTCATACTATAGGAGCCAGGTCTAATCTATCCCTTACAGCACTGATCATAGGGACTGCTGCATATTTTCCTCTTGAAGACTTGTGCTCTTGTTTCCCAGGGATAGTGCTATAAACACCTCTCTCTTTGAAAAGTAAGAAATTAGACCTGAAATATCCTCTGAATATACCTCCTCAGGGAAGGAGATTGCCCTGTCCCAGATAAAAATATTAAGTTAGTAGCAGTCACTTGAGAGATGTCCTTTTTTGTAACCCAAATGAAAGGGGCATAACACCTGCCATTAACAATTACAGCCTGTCTTCCCTGTGAGCCCTCCACTAAGTACTTCCATATTTGTTCTTGTTTATTCTTCACTTGGGCAGAAGCCTGATATCTTCCCTTCTAGAAAGCAAGCAGTTTGCTTTCAAAATTTGATTTGAAATAACAGTTCCCAGAAGTTTCACTCACTCAGTAATTACTGCTTAGGGAAAGGAAATAAAAAACAAAACCAAGTCTCCAAATCCCAATACTTTGCTGATAGTTCTTCTTTGCTGCTGACATTGTATTTACTGATATATTTTAATTCAAGCATGAAAAAACAGTCAAATACCTATAAATTTGTTATTCAGAGGCTGACAAAAGAAATAATTGAGTAGTTAAATGGCACACTGGAACAGGATCCTTAAACAAACATACTCACCATTTTACTGGCAGCAACATCTTCATTAAAACTGCTTTAGCGTCAGGCAGAGGGAAAGGTAAAAAAGGCAGGGGGATGGGAAAGTGAT
Source organism: Rhipidura dahli (assembly GCA_013399225.1). Classification (NCBI taxonomy): domain Eukaryota; kingdom Metazoa; phylum Chordata; class Aves; order Passeriformes; family Rhipiduridae; genus Rhipidura; species Rhipidura dahli. The sequence goes on from VXAC01000831.1 coordinate 88,281, forward strand.
AAAGCGAATTTAGTAATATTTTGCAGGACATCTTCCAACACAAGAAAAACATGGGATGAAATTATATTTATTTTCTGTTAGAGAGTAAGTGGCAGCAGTGGACTATGTTGAATTCCCCTCACATGATCAATGGTCTTTTCAGTTCACTCTTGAATGACTTTATAAAGGAAATAAATCACCTTGATTCAACTCCTGCAAAGTGCTGAGAAGACAATAGGATATTGTGCTGTGACCTACACAGGATTAAAGGTGTTCCTGCAGGATCTACATGTAAGCTTCCAAAGGCCACAGGAACCAGTCAGCTGCTTACCATAAGGCACTAACCTAAAGACATCAGCAAACTCAGAAGAAACGTAGCCAAATAAAGCCCCCATACCAGAAGTGCCAGTATCCTCTCTTAAACCAACAAAGTGAGTTCAGTATTCTGCATGGACCCTAGCATTTTCAATGAAACTTTTATTGTCCTCTTGAGCACTAGGTAACTAGCTATTTGAAGTGGTTGTTTGCACATTTCGCAGCTCTTCTGTTTTCCTGATTGAAGAAAGTGGCATTTACAACAGGAGACATCAGGTGGGGAAAATTTCTCTAGGACAAGGTCATGCCTGTCTAAATCCGCAAGCAAATGTCTTGAAATTACTAGATTCACCTGGGGAATCTATTTCTGCTGGAACCAACAAATCTGCCTCAGTCTGAGCCTTTCAAGATCACTCAAGTAAGCATCTCACTGTCTTCACAGATTGCTGTGTCCGAATCATGTTTACAGCCACAGTTCCTCCACAGAGTTATTTCATGGCACCTCTGGCTGTTCTGTGAAAATCCAGCTTCTGGCACCAACTGCTTTATTAGTTTTGTATCATCTGTTTTGGGAACAGAATGTCACAAAGCAACCCCACCCCTCCCTTTCCAGACCATACAGGATTCATGCATCCGACATTTAATGTTGACTTGGAGTAAGAAATCTGTGTCACGCTCAGGTTGGAATAATTTTAATTTCAAGGAGTAATTATACAGCTGGCATAAAAATGCATGAGTCAGATGTAGAATAGGGTGGCTCAGCACGCAAGCCCAGCAGGGCAGCAGCTCTCTGCTCTGCCACCTGGGAGAGGCCAGGACTGGTGGGAGTGCCCTCGGAATGGGCAGGTGCTGATTATGCCACACTTTGACAGAGATGGAAGATGTATTTTTGCAATGGCCACAGCAGTCACGTGCTGGCATCTTTGAAATGCTTTCTGAACATTATAAAATAATTTCAGCCCTTCTGCTCCTGAAAATGTGTGAAGGAAAATGCAAATAGGGCAGGAAAACCAAAACATACGGCAGAGACAAGGAGCTGCTGCAGTGCAACCCTCCTCATCAGCACAAAAAGTGCCTCTGGCATAACCCTGATACATTCAGGGCTGGCAGGATATGTGGAGGTCTCATGAGCCAAGGAAGCAGATACATAACTTTGTAAGTCTCTAAAGACCTCAGCAGATCTGTGTTTCCAGCAGCACTTCCTCTCACCCTAGGGGGACAAAAAAACCCTATTACTGGCTTTAGAATTAACTGTTAAGAAATTACAAATGATATATCCATGGCAATCAGCCTCACCCCAAGCACTCAACTATTTTGCAACCCACATATTTCCAGCTGGGAGATGCCATTAATCTTCTGTAGTCTAAACTGTACACAAATCCTGATAAAAGTCTGACGTGCCTCTAAAATTACCTAAAGTGCAAAGCCGAAGTAGAGTTTTAGGGCAAACAGAAATAGACAGTAAAGGTGGGCTGAGGGATTTGGAGCTAGGGGAGTGGCTGGTGTGGCAGAGGGTAGGGATGGCCACAGAACAGATGGTGATATTCAGATTCTAAGGATCATTATCAGCTGGGTGGAACACCCCTCGTTCAGAACCAGAAACAAGTCCTGAAAACAAAGGAAAAACAGTGCCTATCTACGTGGGCCAGTGAAAGGTTAAAAAGCCGTGAGGTGGTAAAGCTAATGGCTGGAAATGTGCAGCAATGTCCTGGGAAGAAAGATAAAGAGGTTTGGGTGAGACTATGTGATCAACAAGCTTCCTAAGAGAGCAAAGAGAGAAATGAGTATGCACAAGAAAGGTGGATCAGAAGGACTCAGGTTGGTTTGAGATCTGCCAATGTAAAGACAGAACCTGGAGGCATACACATCACCAAAAAGTGCAGTGACGGAGCTGAAACTGTCTTGTGTAATTAAGAGATTAGAACATTCCAAATGTAAAACGCCAAGTTCACCTAGAGCCTAGCTCAGTTTCAGCCTCTATTGATTTTCTTGGGATTACAGTATATATATTCTGCACTGAGAGATGTTTAATCAGCTGTTCTGTTCAAATAATGGTTTGAGCATTATTCTGTCCTTATGTGTCAGCCTCTGTACAGGATTGATCCTGTAGGCTGCTTCACGTCAGAGGGAGTTGTGGGATTGCATGCTACACAAATAATCATCTTGGGGTTCTGGTTTCCTTTTTAGAAAACATGAACAAAGAAGCTAAAAGCCATGCTGGACTCAATGTGAATCTGTAGTTACCACAGTGCAGATCTATGCCTAGCTTTTCAGTTCTGTGTCTAACTGCCCTGGAAAGTCCTTTGCCCAGACTTTTTGCAGGAAATCACAGTTTGTACTTTGCATTTAGATCAGCATTATAGTAATTTGCTTCCAGTGGGCAGAAGCGAGCAGATCTTTGTACACTGGGTGAACTACAGGAAACTTCTGAGGGTGTGCTCTGGGTGCAAAACATGTGTAAGGCAAAGTGACTGGGCTTGCCTTTCTTCCGCCACAGGCTGACCTTACATGGGAGTGATAAAGTCTGGAAAAGCAAGGTTTATGAGATTCAAAAATAACACAACCTGAATAAGCATAAAAGAGAACTGCTTTTATGCAAACATACTCACAGAACCAAAGAGCAGCTTTTGAAAACTGGTCTTATCACTTTACTCAACAGGGTAATAGCTCTTTGAAGAGACTGAGAGAAAATACCATCTCTTGCAAAACTTGTTCAACACATCAGAAAATAAGGTGGTAGGCAGCAGCTAAAAACAACAAAGTTTAATTTTACACAAATTGGCAAACTTTAGAATAACACCAGCTTCTCTGTATGGGTCACTGTAAACTGTTTCTTTCAAAACAAAGACTTTTTAGGGCATCAAGGATTATATTGGTAATGGTACAAAGCTGCATCATGAATGTTCAGACTGGACATCAGGAGGTATTTCTTTAGTGAGAGTGTGGTCAAACAGCAGCGTCCTGAAGAGGTGAGAGTCTGCCCCAAGTCTGTCTGTATTCAAAGGAATTTTGACAGTGCACTCAATAACAGGCTTTAACTTTTGGTCAGCCCTGAAGTGGCCTGGCAGTTGGATTAGATGATCATTACATGTCACTTCCAACTGAATGATTCCAGTCTAGTCTGGTCTAGTCTAAAAAAAGAATGTGGAATCCCTTTGATGTACAACCTGCACTTTCTCCAGATTCCTTTCCAACTCCTCATATTCTTCCCAGGAAAAACACTCCACAGACAAGTCCCTGGAAGTAAGAGGAATGCTACAGAGAGGCTGCTTTCTAGTGGGGAGGGACAGATATTTTTGAAATGTTTGAGCAGAATGTAATCCAACACAATGCATTCCAGATTCCCAGCTGTAAATTTTAGCTTCTCTACTAGGGATAAGATCCATGCAAGACACCTAAAGAAAAGGTGTGTAGGTAGGCCACAGAAAAATAAAAAATCCAGGTTCTTGCCTGTAACCTTCTGTACTACCCAGTCAGACTGAGCCTGCACATGTGCTTTAGGTCACATGAAAGGATTTGTATGCATCATTTCTCATTCCTCCTGCTGTTGTGTCATTCTCTTCTAACACAACTCCAGGATCTTTAGCCCCACAGAGTAAAGGCTGTTGCATTGTACAGGAATTTTTCTACTGAGGTTGGGTCTCCACTTTATTTCCATGAGGAAGCTTAGGGCACTGAGCATGCATGGTTCTTAGAGTGTAAGAAGGAGAAATTGCCAAGCATCACTCCCAGTACATGCAACTCACTGCATCAAGTATGCCTTTTGTTGAAAAGTTCACAGGTTTCTTCCCTTGCAGATCTGCTGAATAAAATAAATGTAGTTCCTAGATTCAAAACGTGGTAGTTGGACTGATTGTCCTTACTCAAACACAATGCAAGTGCCACACAAAATCCCAAGAGTACAGGAAATCAGCAATGTGATTCTACTTGTTCTATTGGTCTTTTCAAAGGGTCCTGTCACCACAGATCACTGTAACCACAGCCTTTCTGCACATAGGCAAGGTTAATCTCATGCTGCAGTAAATCCTGGGCCACTTGGGCTGAAACAAGACACAAGGTAATATGTTCATGCTACAAGGGTCACAAGGAGGTCAGCTGGCATTAGCAGCCTTTTAGGAACTGCTGTTTCTCAGGCTAGAACTGGGTCAGGCTCCACTGCTCTGCAGCCAGCAAAGTTTTGAGGGTTCAGCAGGCCAAGCAAAGCTCATTAAAAATAAGGAAGAGTGGGGGGAGGAGAGAGGAATGACAAGAGGCCAAGTGAGAGGAACATAGCCAGTTGCTGTACAGTGGAAATCTACTGGCTTTAAGCCCAATGGCAGCCATGATCCTTAGTGTTCAGGAGAGGAAACAGGACAAAGGTTGCAAGACAGAAATGTTAAGAAAAAGGAATAACTGCCATTGAGGCAGTTGTTTATTTTGGTCTACTTTTGCACTTGTTGCTTCAACTAAATCAACTTTACTTGAGCTTTCAGTGATGATGTAGCTCAGTTGTTGGGCTCTTTCCATTAGGAGCTAATGCCTCCTGCATGTAAGGTGCTGGACAGTAAAAGACATCTTCAGACAAGTTCCAAATTAAAGCAATCATCTCAAGAGAGTTGAGCTTGAGATGCTTATGAGATACAAAAACCTTATCTTTATGGCAAATACTTATTTTTTTCCTAGTTGCACCTGAAGTAACATTGCTGGGCTCCTCTGCCAACTTCAAATATACCCTGGAACTACCTCAGTGAGTGTAATGGAGAGAGATAGAAATAAGTTACCTTGCAACACTGAAGAATTGCAAGGAGTGTCAACAGACCTGTCTTTCTTCGTCCCAGAAATGTGCAGCAACTTCAAGGCTATTTCCCGTATCTTCAGATTTTCAACCTTTAAAGCTGGAAAGCATGATGTCCTCAGCTGACTTTGCATGCAACAGTTCCTGAGGCCAAAGGCAGCTGTGAGCTGGCCAGAAGACCTGCACTGGTGCTCATGTCCTCCACCAGTCATGCAAGTATTTTATTCCCCCACCTGCTCTGAGGCTGCTCTGACAGTATTCCCACCACAAAGGGATACCCTCTGGATGGGTGAGAGACATAAGAGGAGACAAAACCCCAAGATACACTGGAGTCCACTCCTCTCCAAACTTCCAGCCTGACTGCAAGTACAAGCCTCCCATGAGTTCTCTAAAGTCAAAATGCAAATATCTATTTATAAATAACAGTGTGAGAGAAAAAACAACAACAAGCCTCAAATGTAAAGCCTTCTATTACAGCACACTTTTCCACTTTAAAGATAAATGATAAATAATCCAATGAGATTTCATTTAGATGACACATTAATTTTCTTTTCATATTTAGGCATAACAAACTAGCTTGCTGTTTATCTGAAGCTTATTTCATATCTGAAGTATGTACAAAATGAAGGTGACAGATCTCTTTGATCAGAGCTCTGTCTGGCTGCCTTGATGGGTTCACTTTCAATCATAGGTGGAACTTTCAGGAGTGATTTTAGGAGACAGATGTTTTGAAACTGTTCCATGCTGAGATGTGTTCAAACTATCATTTGTGGTACTTTTTTTCACAGAAAGAGAATTCCACTACCTGGAGCAAACAAATATGTTGAAATACACAGCTGCATGATTAAAAATTACAGATTGATTAATAAGGAGAAAATTCCACTCTGTTTTCTCACAGAAAGCAATGTAGGTAATCTGCTTAAATCAGGGGTGCCTGCTCCTAGACATCGTGCAGAGACTTGTGTATTTGGGCAGCTTCACTGCATGATAAAAAAAAGTGCAATTCAGTGTGAAATGCAGCACCTTTTTTTTGGTTGTTCATCATTTATTTTATGCAGTCTAGGGAAGTACAAGTGAGTACATGTAAAATATTGACCTTCTAGTCACAATCTGTAGTGATTTCTGCTGGAGAATGGAAAACTAACTGCAAAAAAGAGATTACCACAGTTTGTAGCCCTTTATGAAAATAGCAGAAAACTGTCCTCATTATATCTATTAATGTTTCATTGCAAGCATGTTTGTGTTCATCAGAAAGATGACTATATTTTTATCTTGTCTTTAAAATCAAATAATCTGTTGTAAATTGTCATATTGAAAGGCTATAAGGACAAATGATCATATTGAAAGTTTTTTAAGATAGTAAAATGACTACAGTTTATTTCAAAATTGTATTTGCAACTGTTCCAACCAAATCTCTAACTCCTGAATGATGCTGCATTCAACAAGAGCAGAAAATGCTGTTTAATATTGAACTGCAATATCATTGTTGCAATAATTGTGTTTTCTCTATTTAATTCCTCAAGACAGTATTTCCCTCACAGTATTAAAGGTATTTTAAACTCCCAATTCATACCACCAGAGGGCAATATGATAAGGGCGATTTTGCAGTGTAAATAAGAAAGAAACCATGAGCTCTAAAACTGTCTTCTGTATTAAAATTGTTTAACAAAACTTAAAATGCATTATCTCATTTATTCCACTCTTTCATCATTTCAGTTTTCATAAAAATGAAGACACTGTGTTGCACATCAGTGTACAAAAGGAAAAAATACAAAGAGAAAACCAGAATATATGGAAGAAGACATTCTTTTCTGAAGAAAAAGACAAAAAAGAGAGCCAAGCATCAATAACATTTCTGTTGTTCCAAATCACTGAATCTGTACTCTGAGGTAGGTGGAAAATTGAGGGCCTAGAGGGAGAAAGAACTATGGTCTTTTAGTATCTTTTCAGGCAGAAAATGGTGATTAAATGACTGTAACTAAAGGCAAACTTCACTTAGTTTTGAACATCTGTTTGTATGTTACAACCAGGTGTAACCGCACCTGATGCCTGTACTATGCTGGCAAGAATTTTATCTACAGCATCTCTTTATAGCGTGTATGTAAGTACTGCCTTACAGAAGAAGCCTGAAACAGTGTTTATTGAAGAACTGAGAACTCAGTTAAACTGAAAGAGGCTGATATGTAACTCATCAAAAAGGGCGGAGAGAGAACTATTGGGAAATTCATAGCTAAAAAAAGAGTGGATATTTTCATAGACTATGATTATTCTTACAAAATTAAGACTGGACTCTTAATTTCATGTCATTTTCCTTCAAAGTAATTTGCTTTCCTTTTTAGGTTTTAAATAAAACTCAAAGGTTAGTTATAAACAGATGCATTTGAAGGCTAATTTGTAAGAAGATTCTTTTAAAGACAGAATTTCCATAATACAGAAAAGAGGACTTTACGCAAAACCAGTATCTAGACAGTCTTGATGTCCACTTAAAATCATCCAGAAAAAAAGGGGAACAAAAGATATTTACCCTGATACCCACAACAGTAGCAAGTTCTCATCTTCTTACATTGCAACCGCAGAGATACCAGTTTATGAACAAAAGCCCCACTTAAGAGTTGTTCAAAGTTTGAGACTTTTTAGTTCCAAAAGGAGCTGACTACTTTCCCACATATGAAAATTATTACAGAAATTACACTCCCTCTAGTTTTGGTATGGTAATATTTATACTTGTGTTATTAAGGACGCACAAAGGCCTGGCTGGCATCCCTCACTGGAACTTAAGAAACCATTACTTGTGTCCATGCAGTATAAAATGAATAATACAAAATTCAGGAACAGTATGTTATCAGTGAGAATGGAAGGCACATCCCATCCACAGGTTTTCAGGGCTCCTAAAGCCTGGTAAAATTAACTACATTTTATGAACATGCATTTTATGAACATCAGATATAGAAAGTGCTTATTTTGTGCAGACAAACAGGACTTTCTAGAAAATGGCTTGTCAGTCAAAAAGAAAGGCAGATAATGAAAATGACTGCAAGCTTTGTGCAGTGGAAGTATGCTCACCAGAGAGAATCAAAAGAAAAATGACTGGGAAGACAACAGAATTGCAGCAGTGCTGATACTTGGCTTTTAGATGCTATCTTCCATGTAAGAAAACTATTTCTGAAAAGGAGGGAAACCATCTGAGACAATAAAGGGATTGGATCTAATTTAGCCAGGGCCACATCATGAATCAAAGACTTAGGAACAAAAATTCACATCTACTGCCACCTCTCTGCTCCCCAGAAAATGTTTTTATTACTGATCTTGCTAAAAGCACTGTTTTTACACAACACTACCCCTTTCACAAAGAGTCATCTGAAACTCGCTTTTGCACAAGCTGCATTCACATCCTTCAGGAGTTTCTGCTTCATCATTACTTGCAATATGTGCTCATCATTTGTTATAATAGGCACAATATCTATATTCCAGTCAATTGTGGGGGCAGCACAGGTACATTTAGAGTCTGGATTGGTCCCTGCCTTAGGTCCAGCAGATTTGGCAGAGCTTGCACACATTACCATGTTCAAGCAAGCCTTGCAAGTATTCTGCAGTGCTGTGTCTGGAGAACACATCTGTCTCACAGCAGCTAAATCCAGCCCCACAAAAGACTGAAACATCACAAACTTGCTGAGACTCAAAGGTGAATCTGACCTATGTTCTGGTCTCCAGGCTTCTTTAGGATTTCAGCTCCGTTCAGCATAATTTAACAGCCATGAAAGAGTGAGGGGAATAAAGAGGAAAGTTATTTACAAACACAGGTCAAGCTGGAATGCCACCACTTTTTGATGTTTGAGTAGTCAGGCCAGTGTCAAAATAGAGCTAACATGCATCTTCAGGACACACTTTGATGAGAAGCTACAGACACATCTCACTTTTAACCATCTGGCACCAGTTAGTCATGGTTCAGCCAGCAGTGCAGTGGCACTTGTAGCAGCTGATTCCTTTGTCCCAAACAAAGCACACTACTTAGGGTAATTCTCAAATGCAAACCAGGGCATTTAATGGCAATACAGAGTAGTTTTGAATGGTCAGAATTGTCCCCGATGGTGCTTAAAGTGAACACTGAAGGCCCAAAGTGCACTGAAGCATTATGCTTTGGCTTTTTTCATGTTAGAATGTTGGCAATGCTCTTTTACCTCTGGGGTGCAGTATTGGACAGTTAAACTAGATTGGAATTCTCTTACAACTCAATAGAGCACAACTGATGTCTCTTCCACGTGTTGTTGATTTTGTAAGATTTAGTTTGACAGTACCTGCTTTTCATTCTTTTTAAGTCTGTTTGGAAGAAAAAATTGTAACACCATTTACTATTTCCTAATCTGAATCACTCAGTCTTCCTGAAGAACATCTTAGGTCTCTTATAGCCTGGTCACCTAGGGCCAAAAAAAGACGCATATGGTAGACCATTGTTTCATAAAAGGGGTCTGGACCTTCCATTATGGTCCGTTCTTTCCACATGAACCGTGCACCACCAGAATTGGAAAGGTTCAGGATTTTCTAGCTGTAAGCATGGCCATCACCCTGTCACACGTAAGCACAGTGCTTCCCAGAAGTGAGCCTTGCAGTAGTTGGAGCTCGAGTCACATCACCAGTATGAATAGAGGAGAGTGCCACCAAAACAGATTATATGTCAGTAAGACTGTGGGGTTAGCAGGAAAAGAAAATTAGCCAGCACTTACAGTCACATGCAAACACACCATACATTTATAGCTCCAAGATCAGCAATCTCCAGGCAGTGAATCAAATGCCATTTAAACTGTGCTGACCTGAGGGGATTTATGAATGTCCTGCAACAGTTAATACAACTGATGGATCAAGCTTGAGTTTATGTCACTCTTTGGACTACACTTCAGAGGACAATTTAAAAAAATTACAAAAAATGCACTAGAAGTACAAATAGGATGACCAGGAATACACAAGATCTCAATTGCTTTTTCACTGAGGAACTTAATTCTTTAAAAGACTTAGATTTGATTCTAAATCCTGTTTTTATAGTAAATAAATTAATCAGTCTTAAACCAGGAGGTCTTATCATCTTCTTCTGTCCAAAGCTAGTATTTTAAATCTACAACAATACCCTACCTGTAGATGTAAATGATGAGCTATCTCAGATTTTATCTCTTTTGCTTGAAGTACCAGCTGGTGTTTAAGTCCCTGAATGTTGTTTACCACTCCCAATATCTTCTCACATTCTTGGCAGAATCACATCTCTCAAGAGACTGACCCTAAAGGATATTTGAGTAAGCACTTAAGAATTGCACTTCTAAGGCTCACCCATTATGTCAATTTATCTTAATTAAACTTCCACAACACTGTACCTATTCTTTCTTCTTAAATCACTCTTTCAGTCCCAGCCTTAGAACTTCATGCTATGGAGTTGTATTGTGGTATTTGTGACTGAAAAGGGTAGAGGAATGATACTGAGTGACCTCAAAGCAAAGACATCTTCCTGTGGAATCTCTCACTTAGGCCCGCTCTGTAGATTTCTCTGTTCAGAGCTTCACATAAACAAAAGAGTGGAGGAATGAAAAAATGATCCAGCTCATTCTGTTCCTTTTAAAACTACACATTTTCTATCTTAATCTGTCTTACAAATTAGCTTCGAGCTCTGTAGTACAGTAGTATATCTGTTTGTTACTTTTCATACAACAGCAGGAAGCCTTGATATTTGTTAATTCAGGTAGCATTGCTCTCTAAATGCCTGCAAGCTCAGGAGCTTTGTTTATAAATGTTTTTGGGACAGTCACATGGCTGTAATAATGTCCAAATTATCAGATTCCGCCTCTGCAATTGTATTTTACAAACACTTCATTATTTAATATTTTTAATGAGAAACTGTTAGGCTAAATGGAATCCCAAATTACGGGGTTTATAAAACTTAACACAAAATCTACCCAGTATGTTTCAAAAAAAATTTTTTTTTTTTTTGTTTCAAATGGAGTAACAGTGTGCCAAAGAAGAAAACAATCCCTGCAGGGTTTGCAACCCATGCACTGGATATTTTTTAAATACAGAGTTTCTGAGAAGTTAAGCTATTTCCAAAACAAGAGTAGCAAGACATACAAACTTTCAGTTTTGGGTTTGTTAAGTAACATACTTAAAGGAATGTTTTGCACCTGCCAGTTTTAAAATTTCATCTGTGGCTAACATAAAGAGCTAGTCAGTGGCAATAGAGCTGAAAGCTGCAAGAGGAGATGTGACCAATATAACATGCTGGTCTGGAATAAGGTGGACAGGAAATGTGGGGCTCCTGCTTGGAACACTTGCTTCATTCTCCCTGTTATTTTAGTGTTTTCTCAGCTTAGCCCTTAATTAGTCCTTAGAAAAACTCAACTTGAATAAGGGCCTCGGGCTGTAGCACAGATGTAAACACAGTAATGAGCATTGTGGTTAACCTTGCTACAGGGGGAACAAGGCTTTCCAGTTTTCTGTCATGGACAGGTAACAGAAAATCTCTGGTGCGATAGCAAATATTTGTGATTTTTCAACTGAATTCTGAATATCTGAATTCTGTCCTTGGGCTATGTGAGCTTCTAGGCTACCTGAGCAGAAATCTGGATGACCAGAAATCTTGGAGAACTGCATTAGTCTTACTACAAAACTACTTTTTCTGTTAAGCATCATGGAAGAGCCTGTTAGTATCAAGGAAATATTTAATTTCTTCTACTTTTTATTGAGAATGCACACTCTAATTCTCCCTTTGAGGTTTAAATAGTCAGGTCAGCATTCTAGGAATCACTGGTAAAACTTAATAGCAGCACCTCCTATCACTAAGTTAATGTGTTGCAGGAGCACTGAATGAAGACTTTTCTCTCTATAACAGGACAAAACTTATTTTGCAGTTGCAAGATATTTCAGTCTTCTATCACAATGGAAATATGTAGCGCTAACTAGGGAAAAGAGTTTTATGCAATGTGATGCCAGTGGATATACACAGTGTATATGAGAATGGGGGACTAAGTGTGGAAGTGGTTTGCCTGATCTCCCAGAACACCTATGACCAGTACTGCTTGTATATTTGTGTGATGTGTGGTGTCCCATGGCTGTTTTTTAACAGATTTTGGATTTAGAACCCAGAAGTAATAAATGTTGAGCTTTAAATAGGTTGAGTCACATGGCCAAGCCTGCTTAGAGCATATGCTAATTTAAGTGTTTGGATTTCAGAGATAGCTTCTCATTCAGAGTAATGAGATTTTTAAGCTATTACAAAGAAGTTTCAAATGCTCCAGCTGCCTAACCAGCATATATTTTCACAGTTTTTGTATTGTGCTTTCAGGAACATTTTAATGGCTATTTTTCTACAGTGCCAACAAGAACCATATGCCTTTTTTAGTTATACATTACTGTCTTAGTTTTCACCTGTGCTTGTTTAAATACCTCAGTGAATAAGAAATGATGGAAGAGGAATGGAAGAGATGTTAAGTAAAAAAAATTTAATAAATAGATGTAGAATACAGTTAGCATTCAGACATCTTGACAATGCTCACTGCACAAACAAAAGTGTGTGCTGGACTCCACAGGTTAACAGAGATGAGAAGCAGCCTAAACACCAAATAGCACTACTTTTCATTCAAAGTTTAAAGTGTAGCCATGATGTGAATGTGTATTATGGAAAGATTCTTAGTAGGCAAAGAAAGGCTGATAGATTCCAACAGTTTAACTTTCTTCTTGCCACCAGACAAGTCTCAGAGAAGATGTACAGGAGAGGTCAGTCTTTCCTTGCTGGAAATGCACAGATGGATCCCAGATAACAGACACATACCTACTAGTCAAAACACCAATATTTTATTAAAATTCTTAAATGTTAAACACACCTAGTAGAGGAATGTTTGCATTATCCCTCCCTGTCACTGTCATCCTGGGATGTCCTGTATTACCACAACCTGTTTGTGCCACTGCTCAACCATTACTAATGGAAATAATTCTATAATCCTGCTTTTCTAGTACACTGGAGAGTAGCCAAAGCTTTCTGAAAATTTAAATAGGTTATTATAGACAGTATGAGTGTGTAAAAAGGTCATTTTAGATACTGTAAGTGTCACCCTAGGGACAGTCTATCCATTATGCTTCTGAGTCAGTCTGCCTTCCACACTGAGTCAGCAGGACGGCTCTTTTATCAATCTCGTGCCTCCAAAGAGCCGATTCACTGCGTGGCAGCTTGTGGGTCATCCCTGCCTACAAGAACTATGCAAACAGACCAAAGTTCAGCAGCCACGCTGCAAGCCAAGTAAAATACAGGTCCTTAGCTTTGCTGAGAAAGCCTGGGATTGGCTGTGATGAGTCAGTCCCTTTTTTTGCTAAGGATGACTGAATGAGGAGGCACAGTCCGGATGAAGGACAGGACAAACAAGTCTCCAGTGATACCATATGTTTGCAGAAGAATATTCTACATTTGACAGGCACAGCTTTGTGCTCCCATTAGTGATTGTTTTGAGCTACAATATGCTTTCAGATGTAAGCTCTTTCTCAAAGCACAAGTGGCATAAATCATTTCCACATCTCTTGTAGGCTTCCCCTCTCATTATAGAGCTCCCTTAGCTACTCAAGCCTCTGTCATCTGGACTGACTCATTTCAGGTGATTCTGCATCAAATACTGTTTAAAACACTAAACCAAGTAATCCACAAGGGACTCAAGGGAATATTTCCAAGATGAGTTTTTATAAGGAGCAGAAGCTACACCAGTTTTTCAAATGCTGTCTTCTACAATTATTTCCTCTTTGATTCCACACGGAAGTTCTGGTCTACAACCTGAAAAATAGTCTAAAGGGATCATCTATAGATTACCAACCTACTAACGACAATGAAGTCAGAGAGTACTTTAAGATACTTAATTGTCTATTCAGACACAAAAGGATACTGTCATTTATTTATCCACCGTAAAAGACTTCTACTTACAGTATAAGCTTCAGAATTGACTAATAAGTTTTGTTGATATCTAAACTCAGTGAAAGACTTCTCTTTTGTTCCTCAGAGGATTGTATTTTGCAAATACTGGAACAGGAATTTTACTTCGGAAAAGGGCAGATTATATTTGATTTATTTAAATTTCTGTACATTTTCCTGAAAAAAAAAGTTTAAAAATCATTTTATGAAATTATTAAGAAATTTGTTTTCAAGTTAGAGTTTTACTATAGAGGAATTTACTCAAATCACATATCGCTTAGAATCTCTTGGACCAGCTAAGTTTCAGTGTGCAGTGTTCCAGCAGGCTTTATGAAGTTTTTATTACTTTGCATTGCAATCCTTTGTTGCAATCCTAATATCTCTTCTAGGTACTTACTTCTTAATTAAAATAACAATAATCATTAATTAAAAAAATACTCCTGTGCATTTTCACTACTGAGCAGAAAGACAAAGAGAAAAAGAAAGATATCTACACACATAAATCCCCCGTCTGGCAAGGACCATTTCTGACAATCTGAAGTTTGTACCTTGATGTTCATACTAGGAGCACCTGGGAAACCCGAGCTCTCCCCTTTAGTCATAAAGCATCTTAAATCAGTTTTTAATGAAGACTGTTAGCTGCCACATAGAGCAAGATGGATTTCCTCAGTTAAAATGAGCTAAGTAATGGAAGGAGAGCCCTAATGGAAAATAGATTTGTGCAAATGGCTCACTGGAGCACAGGTCAGCACCAGGACTTACCTTTAAAAATATACAATATTAAGCCCATTATATGCATGTATGTATGGACAATAGCAAAATTATGATCTGAACATCATTATCTGAGCTGGATAGTTTGTTACAGTTCAGAGGACTTTATAAAGGCAATGCTGCAATCACTTTCAGCACAACAGACAAAAACTTCTCCTGTCAGTGAAAAATGTTCTCTTGATCCACTGACTGACATGGCTTCTGAGTAGTTATGGTCTCCCACACCACTGATCTGCAAACCAAATGTCTCCAAAGGGGACTTGGGCACTGTAACAAGTGCTGCTCAGCCCCAGAGTTACTAGTTCACTAAACCAAAGGACATACTCTGATTTTGCCTATGACACTCAGAGGCCCTAGCCATGCTGTTAACTTTTGTTAGAACAGACAATTTCTGTCAAAATTATGCAAGAGCCTGAGGGTGTTCAATGCAGAAAAAGAGATGCATCATCTTTGTTCTGCTCCATTCTGCATCTCTCTCAGCTGACTAATTTCCATCTTCTGTGTCTTCATTTGTAAACTAAGCAAAAATAGCCAAAGATTTTTAAGGCCATTTTTAAGGCACCATTACATTAAGTCCAGAGGTTGGTGCTTGACTGAGCATATCTTCCACATAATTAGTTATATAATATAATTTTATACATATATATACAACTTTGTATCATCATCTAAGATCTGTGGGTAAAAAATAAATGTAAAAATTATTTTAATTAGGAAAAAATCTATTAAATTGGGAAAGGAAGAACTGAATGGAAATTATGTCATCTCTCTCAACTCATTAACATTTTATTTGAAGTCCTCCAAAGTAAAATGCTTTTTTGAATAGAAAGGTATACAGGATTTGGATACGAGGTCTATGGCAAATAAATATTAAAAACCAAATTATAATAATTTGAATTAGGACAAACTGAATAGCAGATAGTAATTTTTCAAATAGTTTCAGCCTGTTCCATCAGGTTCTCCAAATGAATTTAATAATTTATTTTTGAAAATATTGAGTTTATTTTCATTTCAGTACAAGTAAGCAACAAAATGTTTATTTTAATAACTTCCTATTGTCACAATTTTAATGAAAAAAACTCTCCCCTGTTTCCTTCCAGATGGTCTAAAGATCAGTTGAACATTCAAATAGGTCACCAAATAAACGAAGAGAGGCCCATTTCCAAATTTTGCTTCTGAAACTCTCCATGTGATTCATTTTATGGTAATAAATGTTTCATCCAGCTATAATCTCAGTGAGCTGGTTGCTGCTTATTTTCTCTTTATTTATCTCACTTGAAAAACGTTGATATCTTGGAATAAAATGTTGGAATAGTCATGTTTTAATAGGTAGTTTAGAATCATTATGGTATCTTCAAGATTAATTAATTTTATTAAGTCTTTGGTTTGATACTAGATAAGATCCAGATTATTCCATCCTTCATCTTGATATAACCTAACAAAATTGTCTCTGCTTGTGAGAAAACTAGCAGAACAGGAAGTTCATTCTAAGTTTTTTCCTGCTCATGCAGGAATTTCACAGGCTTTACAAGTTTTTCACTGAGATGCTTGTGTTTCTGTAGCAAGTCTCTTTCAGTTTTTTTCTTCTGGAAGAGAGGGAGAGGAGAGAAGGAGGAGGAAAAAATACGTAATTTTAGGTTATGTGTATCTTGTCTATCCATATTTTTTATACCATAAGTAATAAACAAGCTAACAGTTCCACAGGAAGAAATGCATCCGTGTCAGCTTTGGAATTTTTGTTATGATTTTGGTGATTATCTTACCCTATGCTGTTTAAAATTAGTAGTTTTATATCAAGTTACACAGTGATTTAGCAAACTCAGGCAGGATACAATGGCTGCTAATCATCAATTCTACTACATAAACTGATGTGCATTTGTTATAGAGTATATTACCATTAATGTAACTTATCAAATAGAAAAAAAAACCAACCTCCAGAGGAACTTCTGAAATAAATAAACAAAATCTGATAACCTTATACTATTCCTCAGAGGTTAATTACCTCAAATAGAGACTGATGAAAGAGGATCGGAGAAACTCCAAAAAAAGCAATAAACACTGTGGAACAATTAGCAAATGATTGAAACAATCACTGGTTCTGACTTCCCAGCCCTGATCTCTCGCTGCCTCTGCCTTCAGGGGCTGTGTAGGTTCATTGCTTACCACCTTGGGGGCAGGGGAAGAGAGTAAATTACATGTATCCTTCATCAAAAGCAAACAGCATCATACAACTAAGCAACAGAGCACATCCTTTGGCAATATCTATACAGAGGCCAAGACTTTGGTGTAGTGTCATTGATTTCAGTGGAACTAAACAAATCTGCACTAACTGAAGTTTTGGTCTGATGTGGCTTTTATAAAGATATCAAAATAAAAAAAAAAAGTAAAGTTTTCACCAGCCAGTTCTAGGTTATCATCCCTGTTACCAGTGAAAGAAAGGAATACACATTTCTTTCCATCTTGTCTTTGTAACTGCTTTGTCAAGCAATCTGTAGAAAATTATAACAGTGCCATAATACTTGTGTTTTGGAAAAATAATTTCACTCTAGCTAAAATGAAAGACAATTCCAGTAGGAAAACCTAACAATAAAATATTGTTTCCAGTCAAGTTTGAGAGTGTTCAGTTTGCACTGCAGAGTGCCAGGGGTGTGTATTGTTAGAAATTGCTAACAGGATCTGTGTTCCCACCTTTGAAAGCCTCGTAGGCCTTCCTGATCACAGCATTGTCTTCGTATAGAATGAGATCTTCAGCTTGAACAATCCCGTGTGCTGTTTTCAGTGAATAATTATCAGGACCCGAGCTAACTCCTAACCTTTGCATCTGCGTCAGTTTCCCCTGAGTGTCAGATCCCTTATGCACCAAAGATCTCCAGGCTGAGTACTGACACAAGCCTTTAAATCTAGCAGGGACGGCAGCTTCTGGAATCATTGCTGAGGTAGTTGTTATCCTACGTAAAGTGCTTGGTATGAGTTATTTCACAATGAAAAAAAATGTTTACATATCTCTTTAACCGCAATGTTTTCACTGATGTTACACACGCTGCTTCGTTGTGTCCTGAAGTTCTACATTATAGAGGTAAAAATCATCGAAAAGACACACTCTTCAGACCCCAATTCAGAAGTGAAGGAATTGTAGAAGCTGCTGAATAATTTTATTTTGTACTACAGGTCAGTGTAGCTTATTTGCATTCATTTTTCAGTGTTCTTGAAGCTCTTCTCACCCCTCTTTTCAATGCCTTCTTTGTCCTCTTTGAAATTCTGTGATTGCTCTCATATTGCCTGATGTGCTTGGAAAAATCTCACTCTCCATGGAGAAGGCAGAGTGGTAGGAATAGAGCCATTTCTATTCTGGTCTTCAACTATCTTTTAGGAGAGAAGAGACTGCCATTTCCACGCAAACCTCTATGCACAGGCTGTGAAAGCAAAGGGTAGCTGCAATCACAGAAAAACACATGCTGTGGTACCTCTTTGAAACTCTGCAATTTTTGTCTCTGTTCCCTTCATCCAGGTATACCTGTGTTTCAAGTCTGCAGGAAACATAACACTTAACCTCATAGAAGCATATTGCCTCTCCTATTTTGAAGTGGAAGGCTATAGTAGCAGCTCTCTAGTTTTAACATCCACAGCTTTTATTCCTCTGGAAGTCAGCCATCCCCCAGCAGGCTGACAGCATTCTTTCCATATTCACTCTTCAGAGCTTAATAATTTCTAAATTTCACATTAATTTCCAGTATGCCTATCCATCTCTCAACATATATTTTTCACTTCTTCTGTTTACAATAAACTTGCCTATAAAGCTTCAGTAAGTATTGTTATTTATAAATTACTAAGATGATACATGGAGCAGGTTATGCCAAAGCAATCACATATTAGAAAATAATATATATGTTTGAATGGAAAGAAAAGAAGAAGCAAAGCAGGAAGGAGCATAAGAGTAAAAGAAAACAAGAGGAAGAGGAGAAAATACTTCAGTTATGAATGCAATAAAAAAGCTGTAGTGTCTAAATTATTTTTCCATTAGCATGTCATCTATACAATGTTTTCTCATATAAAGTAGTTTCGCTTATTGTTGTAATCTCTTGTTCCAAACTTTTTTCTGATTTTCAGTGTCTTGATACTTTCCACTACAAATGCTTATACCTGTTGATTCTGGATATTGACATGACAACAATTGCACCTGCTGTAAACTCAAAACCACCTCCCTCTTTTCTTCCACAGCTCTCACTTTATTCTCCACCACCTTGCTGCAGAAAACACATGCATTCCTGTCTGAGAACCTGGCTTTGCAAAAAGTCTTTTCTGACTGCTGTGTTTCTAGTGAAGGCTTTAATCTAGCAAAGTGACATAAATACATTCTGTCATTAATAAGTTAAAGTGCATGGATTCAAATGCATGCATCAGTCTCCACTGAACCAGACCTTGCAGTATTGTGTTAATACTCAAAACATTATGGTACAGATATCTTTATTCTTCTCCAAAATTCAAATGTCCAAATTGCACATGACTCTACTTTGGAAAAATTGCCCCTAGTCTCAAGTGTATATTTCATATTCTGTTTATCAAATTTCCACAGCAAAATATGAAACTTTCTACTGATACTATCATTCTTGCAGGTATTTTTGTGCTGATGAATGGCTAGTTTTCAATTCTGCACCAAGGTATTTAAAAGAGACACATTAAAATGTGAAAATTACTTTGTTTAGTAGGATTCATATAAACCAGAAGATTAAAACAGCTAGCAGATTTTTCCTGTTACACCTAAAATAATTTATTTTTAACCACACCTTTAATTACATCCTGCTGCATCAAGTATTTAAAGTCCATATTCTTTTGTTCAGACTTCAACTTAATCATGAAATCTTTATTATTCTAGTAAGGAATGCAGAATTGTATTTAAAAATAATGCAAGTTCTATATACTTACTAATTCTTTATTAGCATAAATCAAGTACTGATACAGTCCCAAGGTAACATTGAGAGTTAATTTGTTAAAACATAATTTCTGTATCATTCCACTGGAAAGAGCAGGAATGCAAAGTAGGCTCTTCCAGCCCCATCCACAAAAAGGTTGCAATTCTTCTTGGTATTTTCATAAGTTGCTCGAGGCATGGGAAGCTCCTGAGCCACTCTTTCCTCTGCTCACCCATAAAAAAAGAACCTAGCTTCAGGCTAGGAACCTGAGGATTTGGTTCCCTAAGAAAGGTACTTTGCCTTCATTACAATTGGTAGAAAGAAACAACTTCCAGTCATTTTTTTTGTTCTCAAGAAAATCATAAATCAGGTTAAAATTGAAAAGAAAAGCAGCTAAGTATTTGAAATGAAATAGAAAAAAAATGTTTTCTAACATTCCTCTTTAAAATCCTATTTTTTATTTCTGAAAGCATATGTGGTTTTTCTCTAACAGTAGAAAGGGGAAGAAATACATACTCTGAAAAAAAGACTCAGAGAAGCTTGTAAATGTACAGAGGAAACTGTCTACAAAATCTGAGTGTTTATCTTAGATATAATCCTATAGAATGGGCTGTCAATATCAAGCAGGTTCTTTAAATAATTTTTTATTTTCCTCTTAACAGGATTATCGAACAAGATTGCATTTTAACTCTTTCCTTATTAACTCTGGAGATGAAACTGCCTTCCCCTCCCACCACAAATGACTTGCAAACACCAAGGCTGGCCAGTGGTGATGAACAGTACAGCATTCCATTGTCTGGTGATGGCAGCAGTGTCTGAAAGCAGAAATTTCACTGGAAAATTCTCCTGAGTGTAGAATTGTTGCCTTTGTGGAGGACTGATGTGGACGTGGTAGGCCTCTCACCATTTATATACAGGTTGACATACTTAAAGGTTTTAAATTTATAAACACTTAATTTACAAAATGTCAGGAGAATGTGTGATACATATATATTCACTGGTACTATAACACACTGTGGCTGTGAAAAATAAAAAGCAGCAGTTGATGCCCCTTCTGTAGAAACAATATGTTATTTCTGTTGCTGCTCCCTGTGCACTGTGCTATTTTCCTAAGCAGTTTAACCCTGAAAATCCGCAGGATGCACCTCATGTATTGAAAACACAGAAATGCTTCCACACCCGGCTGCCATGGTACCCAGAGGGAAGGCATCAAGCAAAGAACAACGTTCCTCAAGAACACCTGCATTTTCTAATAAACAGTTAAAAAATAAGGAGGAACGTGAAGTTGATACTTCTGAAGTGCAAACTTGAGAAAGGGGAGGGGTTTCACATCCAAACACCGCTTTTGAGAGTAAAAGTGAGTAGAATATTTGCAGTACTTTAGAGCACTTTATAGCCCAGAATAAACTCTATGTTCTTCCGATGAATTTTCTTCTCCACAGTGTAGATCCCATTCAAATAAATGGAAAATGGTATTTTCATCTTTAAAAAAAAGAGCGAAACAAGAGGCAATACATCCTGCTGCCTACTGCATATCTCACTGATGTCAGATATGTCTGTAGATGTATTTGTAGGTACTGTAAAATACATATATGTATGTATACACAGATATACTGCCATGTGCATATGTAAGTGTAGATACTGTAAACAAAGACAAAATTGGGTGTTAAAAGGATGACTTTGATGTTCATAAAATCCTCTAAACAAGACTCTGAAAATTACAATTATTCCTGTTTCGGGGATGCCTCACTGTTGCAAATGTATCCTAGTTGCAATCATAAAAGCACATTTCTAATGAAGAAACTCGTAAGTCAGACTGATTTCCTGAATCAGAAGAGTGCAATCATAAATGCTAATGAACAATTCTCAGCACATCTTGAGAACAGAGAATCCTTTTTTCCAGTGATCCAGTAGTTTTCCGAGTTTAATTGTCAGAAGATATAAGATTTCATTAGAGAAACAAGACCAATAAATCTGAATCATTCACTGCAACAAAAAATTTCTGACTTGTCTATCTAAATCTAATGGAATTGAAGTGGTTTGTGACTGTAACACAGGCTTACAACAATTTCCCAGGAATTGGGAAATGTGAATGGTACTTTGTACAGAATGCCATTTTAGTGTGCAATCTCACCTCATTAACCCCAGTATATTTCTCTGCCTCCAGCTGCTTGGAAAATCTTGTGTTAAGCAGCTATCTATAATTTCTCTTTAAAGACCTTCATATTGCATCATAATGTGGTTTTCCTTTTTCAAATTTTGCTCTAAAAACTTGGGTGTCTTGAGTTATACTACCTTTAGAATCCTGTACAAACCGTTCCTTGCTTTTGTTATTGGTCATTTGTCAAAAATATGCCTCAAAAGTTTCTGTCTGTGCTAGCTTTTCAGATTTAACAAACAAATATGCAATGGTATCATCGTTTTCTAAAATGTAGATTGTGCCTTACACAAATATAATGGAACTCCCAATGACCTCAGATCCAAGAAGCCACTTGAAAACCTAACAGCATCAGTTTTCCTGTTTCAGCCTTTTTTAAACCTTTATTCAGCATTTTTCAAACACAAGTAGACAATGTTTAAAACAGGAGTTCCAGGCAGCATGTGATTAAGATAGAATTCATTTAGAAACAGATTCAGAATGCACTCCTGTTGTTCATTTTTAAAACATTATTTTTTCCAGCATTTCTCTTCCTCACCTGTTTCACTTCACTTGGACAGACCTGTCAAGAAATTTTGAAGGAAACATTTAGTTTTAACAAATATTGTGGGAAACATTTAGTTTTAGCAAATAAAGGATTAATTAACTGAAATGCGCTGTTACAACCTCTCATTTTGCACAAGTACAATACACTTCACATTTCTCTTGTACCTTTGTTGCTAATCGAGGCTCAAATTAATCTCATTCAGTCCTATGTGGCATTTGCTCCTCCTCATTGACATGCTCTTTTCTGTCATACCTACCACAGCATTATACAGCCCACCACTGTCACTAAGTTCATCACAAATAAGGAACACAGTAATACTTACTCTCTCTCTGATCAGTGTGCCTTACAGCTCAGGCTGTACTGAAAGAAAGTCACATAAATAGAAACATAGCAAAGAAAACTGCTGTGTTTATGTGATTTTTAATTTTTTTAATATTTAACCAATGCCATCAAAACTTTTTGTTGGCATACAGAGCTTGAAATCTCTCCCTGAACAATTTTTATCATGTAATGCTCAAATTTAAGGACCTTACTCATATCTGGAATAATTCCCTACTTACTTACTTACTTTATCATTATGATTTTCCAGCAATCTAGCAGCATAT
Organism: Rhipidura dahli; assembly: GCA_013399225.1. Classification (NCBI taxonomy): domain Eukaryota; kingdom Metazoa; phylum Chordata; class Aves; order Passeriformes; family Rhipiduridae; genus Rhipidura; species Rhipidura dahli. Next base: position 111,263 of record VXAC01000831.1, read on the forward strand.
CTTTTTAACAATAATGTGACTACCTTGACAAAGGCATTTTCATTTCTTCCTGCACATAAAAATAATGCAATTACCTTCTTGGTGCCATTTAAAAGTCCAGAAATTCATAATATTTTTTATGTTCTATTCCCATACTTGTGGGTAGGACACACCATCTCTAACAAATTCTGGTTTATATAAGTCATCCTGTCCTTAAAGCTTTTTTTTTTTATATATCCTCTACAAGGTAATTAGGCAGGTTACAAATCTGGTGGCAAATACTGGGGCAATACTCTGTGCTTCAACTTACTGCCCCAGCCTTTTCACTCAAAAGTGAAGAATCTCTCTACTGAAGTCAAGCCAACTTAAACCATCTACCTCACTTCCAGTCAGTTTATTTCTGGAGTCATAAACTGCTCTTCATTCAAGCTTTGTATCTCTGTCAAGAAACCCAGCCAAGAATTCATCACTGCTGGCTAAGTGGGGCTTTGTCCTTTTGCTTAGCAAAAATCCTGCAGTTCTTGGAAAACTCTGAAAAAAAGTTGGTGGGTTTATGCATTTGTGCCTTTTATTTAAAACCTTCTTTCCTGACACCTCTGATTTTTGATATTTTAATGAATGATATTTGTCTTTGTAGCCAACCATTTTTCACTTTCACATTCTGCTTTAAATAGGCAAATTCCTTCTTTTTTAAAGCTTTCAGAATTTTATTTGTGAAACAGAATTTTTTTTATTCTTGCAAGTACTTGCTATTTCCAAATTCATGACCATCTTTCCTATGTATTATATTTTTACATTAATACCTAAGTCTCTTGGGAAACTTCACTCAAAACTATTTACCAGCTCTCAGCATTTTGGAAAAGCAGTTTTCAATTCATTCTGGGAAATAGGTTTGATATTTGACGCCTGTGGATTGTGTCAGGCAATCTGACATACATTCCCTAGGGACTTATGGACTGGTCTTAGAAGGACATGCTCAAATCTCCTTAGACTGCTCTGATCAGCCTGCAGGCAGAGGCTGCAGAAGGTCTTCTTGCCAGGATCTACCCTCTTGAACAGGATTGCTCTTGGGTTGCCATAATAGTTATATAAGAAAGTGAAATTAAATCTAGAGTCTTGGTAGAGCAGTGACTTTTTCTAAACCAGCCAATCTCTCTGACAGTGAAGATAATGACAATGGAAATTGTGGTGGCCTGGAAATAAGGATCCCTCCACTGACATCCTTGGATTCCTTAGTATCAGCTCCCTATGTAACAAATCCACGTGCTTTTAAAATGTCAGAAGCTCAGGTTCAGCTCCTTGCCGAGTTTCTCATACAGCTTATCACTGAACTGGAAGGTAAGATGGATCCTTATATTCTTTGTAAACACGATACCAGCCTTTATTTTTCTGGATTTGTCAGTGTACATGAAGATGCCCAACACCAAGTTAATATCTCAATACTGGAGCTTGGGAACTTATCCAGCAATGGAGAGACTTCCACCCAGGCACAGTCCAGACACACAATAATCACACATCAGGTCAGCTAGGCTGGGTACTACTTTGTGCCAGCACTATAGCTCCTCAGAGATGCAGGTTAAAATGACCTGGTGTATAGGCTGCTAGGCACTGCCCCCTGAAAGACATGGCCTGCAGGTGTGAAGAAGTGGTAAGAACATGAGCACCTGGACCTCCAGCAGCCCACAAGACCTCCAGAGTTACTCTTACAGGACTTTATTTGGCAAGGAGTCAAATTTCCCTTATGAATCACGTGAAGAGCAATAGAAAACAAGCATGTACTAAATTCTTGTCCCCATTTAGTTTTCTCCAGCTGAAGACTCATTTAACTCCCCTAAGAAGAGAGAACTTATAGCATTAATTAGAAACTCTTGCAAGTACTACAAATGTCATCCCTGAGTGACAAGCTCATGTAGGAAATTGTTGGTGGATATAAGCACAGCCATCCAAATCAGGATCAGCTCTTTCCTTGGATACACACACATCTTATCTTTTTGATCTGCCAGCTTTCAGAAAGGTTTGTGGGAAAACTGACGTACCTCCTTCTTCTGCACTGCCAGCTCCTGCTGTGATAATACAACTAAAATTTTGTAGATTTTCTCCACTGTGGTGTAACTGTTATCAATGTCTGGAACTCGTAGTCTACAAGCCAAGTGCATGTATCTTTATTGGGATTTCAATAGGACGGAAACTTATCTGACATTAAGCACAGTGCCTTCCTGCAAAAGGGGAAGGGAGAAATTAAACATCTTGTATATAGCACATGCAGAATGTTGAAAAATGTATACATGTAACAATAAATGATAATGAGTAAATTATCTAATAGATACCTACCTTAATTAATTTCTAATATTCGTGAACTAGTTCCAAATACATAAAAATTAGTTATTCATGGGAAAACAGCTATCCACATAAACCAGCTGAGAATGCCAAGAAATTTCTTACATTGTACTATTAAGCTGTGTTTTCTAAGGGAATAATAATAAAGTCTGTTTCTTGTATGCGTTCTGTAAGTTCTCAAATAACCTACAGTGTGTTGTGTAAATGTAGATTGCCTTTTTACAGTGACTTCTGAACAAAGAAAAGTTATTGGCCTTTTGATACCCAATGAATTGACTAGAGGAATGATCTTATCAAAGCAGGCTGTCATTACTATATGAGCTTCTCCTACCCCTAACACAAATGGCACTCTTTAAAAGAAACAGTGACATAATATAAAGTGTATATTAATGACCACTTAATTATAAGGAAGACTAAACCACTTAGAAACTAAAAGTAAATTGTCTTTGCTACCATGTAGCAAATAACTGTAATTATCAATAAAATAGGATACTCCCATTTTGACAGACAAATGGAGAGCATGGGATCCCTGGAATGCTTCTCCTGCCAGGATAAATGACAGAGGCAGAATCTTTCAAAGCTGTTACAGAGAAATTCAAATATAATTTGGCTAATTATTTAAATTTTTTATATAACAACTTTGAAACTGCTTTTATCTTCAGTTCAGATGTATTCTTTGAAAGCAATTTCTTTTGTACTTGTACAAGTCTCAGAGATTCATATGTGCATTGACTCCTTTCATTTCTACCAATTTACCTCAATAAGTGTTTAAGGAGAATAAAGGTTCAGCTCTAAAAATGGCTGGGTACATCTCTGGGTCATCTATGGAAGAGTGACAGCTTTACAGAGACCACAACACAGTCCAAGCATTAAAGAAATGGCAATGCCCTTTTAAAAGTATGCCTTCAAATTTAATGCTGAGGTATATTGCACCTTCAATTTACATCCTCTGCTCAGAGTCTCCCACAGATTTTATTGCAGAAGCACTGCTTTTCAGGTGGGTAGTCCAGGATGCCTGACAAGTAAATGCAGTATGCACTTAGCCACAATTTCTTTTGATCTTTGGATTTAAGCACACTTTATGAATATTGTTAAATACTACTTTCCAAGGTTAATATTTGGAGGTTACAATTCAGTATTAGAAACATTTTTTTAACTGAAAGAGAGTTTAGGCATTGGAATAAGTTGCCAAGGGAGGTAGTGGAATAACTGATTTAGGTTGTTCAAAAGGCATTTGGATGTCGCACTTCAGGATATGATTTAGGAGTGATTGTGGTAATGCTATTGGATTCGAAGATCTTGCAGGTCTCTTCCAACATGGATGATTCTGTGATGCTTGAAAATATTAACAAAGATTTTTTTTCAAAAGTGTTTATTTTCAAGCTCAATAAAGGAGACTGTAAGAGGCTCCTATAAAGGATTCACTTCTTCTTGCACAAGTCAGTAACTTTCTTACAAACTTGTTATAGTCGCTGACCTTGACACTGAACCAGGGAAAATGTCTGAAATCCGTTGATGGAATAACTCAGGGAATTGAGAAATGCTTCCCCCGTGTTCCTGTAAAGGAACAGTCTCCGTGGCTCAATTGTAACTGTACCCCCCAGACTCTGTAAAATCCTACATCTCCCAGCAGCCTGTGTGGCTATTTCCTGCCCTGGCTCTCCGTCCCGCCTCGGTCCTCTGCCCTGCCCCTTCCCTATCCCCATTGGTGTATCTCCCGAGCCCCACCCTGTACCACCCCATTCCCCCAGCCATTGGCTCCCTTCCTCGCCCCCGCCTTTGTACCGCCCCTGTGCCGGGGGGCTGAGCGGTAAAACTGGCTCGGACACGTGGGCAGCCCTCTCTCGCTCTCCTGCCCTGGTTCTGCTCGGCGCTTTCACGAAGCATTAAAACCTGTGGAACCTCGGTCGGAGTAGAGCTTCCCTCTCTCTCGTCTCTGGTATTGGCTATCCGGCAAGGTGTGGGACTATACAGCTGCGCAGGGCAGAAACAGAGGAAGGCTAGCAGATTCACTGCACCCGATCTGTTTCTCTCAAGGGAACAGAGTAACCTCTTTGCCTGCCCTTAATCTCTCCACAACCTTTAAAATTCTTTACAAACTGACTTAAAGATATTGCCCAAAACCCTCTGTGGATGTAAAGAGACCTGGCAAAACTCCAGCACTAGCTTTCAGAAAACGGAGTGCATGTGTACATTGCATGTTGGATGCTGCATGTATGCATTTGTAGACTGAAGAGCAATGAGCAAATTTTTGAGGGAATTTTTTCTTGAGTCTTCAAAGTGAATGGTGAAGGTCCAAGCTACAGAAGCTTGGCAGTTTCTGTTGTTGTATGTAACCCTACTTCATTATAGCAGAACGTATCTATCACATTTCCAGTGAAAACCACAGGCTCTGATTTACCACCCTGAAAACATAAATACACACACTGGCTTTACAAATCCACATCCTGATTCCTGACCAGTTGTGTATCAATTCTTACCCTGCTCAGCTGGGTCATAATAAGAAATCATGCACCAGTGTATGCAAACACTATCCACAGCAGTAGCTGCAGGAGAGGGGAAAAACAAGAGAAAAGGAAAAGGTAACACCAAGTAAGATCTGGGAACAAGAAGGATTATGAACAGAAAACAAATATAATAGTTTAAAAATTCTACACATGTCATGAAGGTTCTTCAGCAGCACTTTGTGGTCTGCTCAAAAATTTTGCCTTGCTTGGGAGGTCTCAGTAGCTTTGAAATAAAAGGCTTGTATTGATTTCTGTGCAGGAACTGCTCCTCCAAGTGGCAGTATTTGACAAACAGCACATACAAATGATAAATATTTTAAAAATGGGAGGTGACCACCACTCACATAATTTCAATTTTCATTTTCTTTCTCCCACATGAAAGGATGATTCTCTATGACAGCTGTAAGCCATCTCAACCTGTGCAATAATCAGGTAGTTGACGTAATTCTCAGGTGAACAAGGGCAAAAAGCAATCTTATTCTCACAGTTTATTGCTATAATCCTAGTAATTAACTCCTCCTTGTCACATATAGATCTCAAACACTAAGGTAAACTGGCATTGTGTTTTGTGGTATAAATCATATACCATCATTCATATAACATCATTCTGTATTAATATCACAGTTTAGGATACACAGCACAGCCTAATGTGATTAAAATTAGCAAACTGAAACTCTCACAGGCTCTTGAGCTTTACCAGTCTTCCTCTGTTCAACTTGTCAAAAGATTTCACTCCTAAGTATATCCTATTGTATGGCCCATCAGATCCTACAGAAACAAATAAGCAAACAAGCAAACATTTCTAAGGAAGCAAAGCACAGAAGCTTGTTATCTTTCCAACTGTAGAGCATCAAAATTATGCAGTGAAGCTCATGGTGGGGTTTTTTTCAGAACCAAGGAGAAGGAGATCAGCATAATTTGCATCACATCTAATTCTTGCTGTCTCTTTCTCTTTCTGCTGTTTATGAAGAGTCCAATATTTGCATCTTTATGAATGAAGATGAAAGAAACATTACTGAGATGGTGTCTGAGGAGGAGTGGAATGGAGAATAAGTATTCCACACCCACAGAGGAGTACTTAGATAAACAGTCTGCTGTTGTTCAAAATATTAGGATTTAACTTGTGAGTATAATTGGCAATGATGCAGTTATAATGAAGGGAAGAATACTGAAGGGGTGCTAGTCTGTGGCCTAGATACATTAGAAGAAAGGAAATAATAATACTGATTTTGTAAATATGCTCACATAAATATGACATTGTGGGTAGCAGGAAGTGAAAAGCCTATATGATTGATTTTGGGTCTCCTTTCACTCAACTGCATGTCTTACTTGCAAGAGTTATGTTGTAAACACACCCAGAAGTCCTCTGCTTCCACTGCTTCGGTTTATAACCTGCCATTTACCGGATGTTATTTTGGATTTGCTGCTACATTGTGAATCAGCTTGCTTGTTACCTAAAAATGCAAGTAAGATGAATATATAATTCTCCAGCAACCAGTCATAAAGTATATGTTTTAGTTTTCTCATACGGCTTACTTACTAATTGGTAAAACTCACCAGATTTAATCAATTGGTGTTTCTGCTGTACGGCAAAATGTATAAACACAAAGCATTTCAACCAATCCCCCAAAGAACACTGTATTCCCTCCAAAATATCACAATGATTCATAATCCAAAATATTTTCCATAAGAATAACAGATACTGAGATGTTACAGTATTCTTTTCATAGTTAAGACTGACAGCAGGGTAGTCTTGTGCCACTTTGGTTTAGTATTATTGTCGACTGAACTGGTATTCCTCTGCCTAAAAATTACAAGATATACACTGAATTTAAAGTAGCTCCTACCTTCAAACTTGGAAAAAGAGTTGTCCAACTTTTTTAACCAGAACATCAGAAAATTACTTGGCTAAAGCATGTTTAGTTTGTTTTATATGTCTTTGGTCTTCGATCAAAGATAACTTTTTACTGGTCCATCATACTTCCTGTAAGTTTTTCTTTGTAGTCACATGTGCCAGCTAAAATATTAAAAAAATTAATTCTATAAAGAAATTTTGCTGTTCACAGAATATTGACTCAATTCTGCGTCTATTGGTATCAACAATTACATTGCCATTGACTTGAGAAGAAGTAGACCTATGTTGTGTGTGATTACATAGGTATGGCACCTCTTCATATTTCTTCAGTAAACTTCACTTAAGGCAAGTTACAGACTTCTGCAACCATCATGAGGAACTTCATCACTGAACTCCACCTGATTTTGTCTGATTAGAAAGATAATACTCTCTTCAGATGATGACAATTATTGTCTTCAAGATTTCAGCATGCAAGTGTCTTAAGAAATTTCTCCTTTCAATTGTCAAGGTGAAGCTCTTTTTACTGCCTGCATCATTAAATACAGTAAGAAACACTTAACTGCCTTCTGAATTTTAATCCAGCTGATAAATAACGATCTTATTATTGATAATGATTTTTTCACATTATCATAGATTCAGCTAGAGAATCTTCTAAAACAGTATTGATTTCTTATTTGCATTATTTACTTACTTGATGCATGTAAATATAAACAGAAAGGTAATCCATTTCTCAACATTATTTCACAGAATCACAGAACATTCTGAGTTGGAAGGGACCCAGCAGGATCATCAGGTCCAATTCCTGGCCCTGCACAGCACACCCCAAGATACACGCCCTGTGCCTGAGAGCATTGTCCAAATGCTTCTTTAGCTCTGTCAGGCTGGTGCTGGGACCACTGCCCTGGGGAGCTGTTCCAGCACCCAACCATCCTCTGGGTGAAAAACCTTTCCCTGACATCCAACCTAAACCTCCCTTGACACAACTCCAGGCCATTCCCTCGGGCCCTGTCACTGTCAGCCCAGAGAAGAGATCAGTGCCTGCCCCTTTGCTTCCCTTTGTGAACGATTTGTAACAGCAGTGAGGTCTCCCCTCAGTCTCCTCTCNACGATTTGTAACAGCAGTGAGGTCTCCCCTCAGTCTCCTCTCCTCCACGCACCTCAGCCACTCCTCACACGGCTTCCCCTCCAGACCCTTCTCCACCCTCCTGGCCCTCCTCTGGACACTCTCTAATGGTTTAATGCCTTTCTTTCACTGTGGCACCCAAAGCTGCCCCCAGCACTGGAGGCGAGGCTGCCCCAGCTCAGAGCAGAGCAGGACAATCCCCTCCCTTGCCTGGCTGGTGATGCTGTGCCTGATGCCCCCCAGGACAGGGTTGGCTCTCCTGGCTGCCAGGGCACTGCTGACTTGTGTTCAACTTGCCATCAACCCAGAGTCCCAGGTCCCTTTCCACAGTGCTGCTTTTCAGCCTCTCATTCCCCAGTCCATACACACAACCAAGGGTGTCCCATTCCAGGAGCAGAACTCAGCAGTTGCTCTTGTTAAACTTTGCATGGTTGGTAATTGTCCAGCCCTCTCATTTCCCAAGGATTTTCACAAGTTCTTTCTGCCTTAGAGGGATCCAACAGCTCCTCCCAGTTTTGTACCATCTGTTAACTTGCTCAGTATCCCTTCCAGTACTGCATCCAAGGAACTTATGAAGACATCGAAGAGCACATGGCCAAGGATGGAAACTCCACTAACGACAAGTCACCAGTCTGATGTCACTGTAACCCTTTATGCCTGACCTCTGGGCCAGTTGCTCACTCATGGCAGGATGTATTTACCCAGCTGTGAGCTGGACATTTTTTCTAGGAGGATATTGAGAGACAGTATAGAAAACTTTGCTGAACCCAAGAGAAGATTCAGGCAGCTGGCTCCCTTTGATCATCTAGGTTGGTTATTTCAAAGGATGGGGTGTTCAGAAGGTATTAGCTTGCCTGTAAAAATGTTGAGCAATGAAATTTTCTTGTCTTACAGAATGAAGAAGTGAACATTGCAAAATGTACTAGAACTTATATTAAAATTATATCAAGTTAAATGTTCTTGTCCAACAAGCTAATGTACTTGTCATTAGAACAGCTGCCACTCAAAATATACGATGATATACAACATTGCACTTGAATAAATATCCAGTTTAGAAAAGTACACAAATCTTCAATGAATTTAAACACAAAGCCATAATCATAATCAGCAAGTACATTGGTATTCTAAATGTATTCTCAGGGCCCTAACTTACATCACTGAAGTTCATGCGGTTTTCATCATTCTATTTAGCCCAACCAGGATCAGAAGCTGTCACAGATTTTTAGTTCAAAGACAATGTTCTGTCATGACATTTACCTGAAGTGCATTAAATTTTTCAAAATTTTTGGCACAAGTGTCATACCGGTAGGAAAGCTGGGTAATCCAGAATACACCCAAACTTCCAGAGTGAAAAATGACTTACTACTTTTAGTGAGGCAAACCCAAATTTGTATGAAGATAAATATGATTGGTTTTTTTCTTATTCAAGAACAATTTTTGCTTTTTCCAGTCCCTAACTGAAAGTGTTTCCAATGTGCATGCTTCTTAATTAGCTCAGTCTCCATGGTAACTGCTGGGAGAATAGAGACCATTGTTATCCTATGGTTATGTACAGTAGTTCCCATTGTGAAAGGATAGGATGAAATGGGACTGACTTTCAAGAAAACCAGTAAACAATTACTCTAGAGGAAATTTCAAACTGTTTTGTAGATGCGAAGTGTTGCAGATGACATTACTTTGCCCTCACTTTTGACTTTTCCTTAAGTGATTAGCAGAAGAAAATGATTATGCCTTCAACTTACATTTAGAAATCACATTTTCTTGAATACAATGTTATTGTCTTTAAAAATAAAAGTTCATTTCTCTTTTCAGAATATGGAGCTTAGTACTCTAAAAAACCCCAAGAAGATTAAATAAACTAATATTTTAGTTTATTTATTTACACTGATTTGAAGTAAGCGTCCTCAAGTAGCTGCATAGTTTGTTTCCCAAAATTTAGAAAGTGCTTTTTAAAGAACTTTTAAAGGTTGCAAGGTTAACAATAAAAAGTAGTAATGGAATGTCTGAGGACTACAACAGAAGTGCAGGCAATAGGAATCCACAAAATCCACTACCAGGAATCTGGTAGTCCAGTGTTGGGGTTTGAAAGTTT
>VXAC01000847.1:0-30677 GCA_013399225.1 Rhipidura dahli
GAGAGGCCCCCCCGCCGCTTCCCCCGACCCCGGACCCACCTGCCGGGAGCGGGGCGCCGAGGCTGCTCTGCACCGTCAGCCAGTTGAGGCACGGGGCACCGCCGAAGGCCACTTGCCGGCTGCCGCGGTAGGACTCGCCGTTGCCGCGGAGGCACTCTGTGGAGAGACGAGACGAGCCTTGCGGGGGGGCCCAGCAGGCNCCGCCGCCCCGGGCCGCTCCCCAGCATGGCCCCCCCACCTTCCCCACGGGAGTGTTCCCTCTCTGGAGCCCGGCCTTTGTCCCCCACAAAGCCGGGCCGGCACTCACCCTCGGCGCCGCGGGCGGCCCCCAGCAGCAGCGAGCCCAGCAGTAGCACAGCGCCCAGCGCCCGCCGCGGGCCCCGGGGTAGCATCCTCGGCGCTGAGGGCGAGGAGCCGCCGCCAGCCCGGCCGCGCAGCTCGGCTCCGCTCGGCGCCGTGGCTAGACCTACCCCGGCGCTCCCCTGCCCGGTAAACAACCGCCGGGCTGCGCTTCCCCCCTCCCGCCCCGCAGCCGCCGCCGGGTCCTAACGCTGCCGCTACCGCCGCCCGCCCCCAGGAGGGGAAGGGGCGGCTGCCGCGGGGCAGGGCTCGGGGCGGCCGGGAACCTGCTGCGGCAGAGGATCCTTCGCCCCGGGATCGAGCGCGGCGATGGGTGCTCGGTGCCGCGGGGCTGTTTGGCTCTAGAGGAACTCCGCGTCCCTGGGCTTGTCTCCTACAGTCGCAGGAAAAGTCTTAGACCAGAAGAGGAGACTTCCTACACGGAACTACGCTTGAATCGCTGCCTGCGGCAGGGAAAGTGTTTACCTTCAGAGACCTAAAACTGCTGTCTCCCCTAGAGAATTACCATGAAGGACTAAATCCTGCTACCCTTATTTTCTCCCTTTGGGTTCTATTAGCTCTAAAGAGACGTTGTGGGGTGTACACACTGACAGGCAGGCTGTGCACCTCTACCTTAAAGGGATTTACATTCTCACTTCTGCTAATCCATTACTTTTCATTGATTCCCTGTACTTACTCTAAGAGCTGTGCCTGCTTATAGAAAAAAACTAGGTAAACAGCATGAAGATGGTTAGAGTAGTTCTACTGCAGGCATCCAGCCATTGTGATAAAGCCTCTCTGCAGACATTTCACATGGCTTACACTAGATACTTCTGTTTCTGAACGTGCACTGACTCAGACAGTGAGTCTGCACACCAGCATCAGGAGTCCTCAGCACTGTTTCTCTTTTACATTAGTGAAAAACAAGCCACTGAATAGTCGGTCCTGTTCGACAATGAGCTTGCAAAGGCAGCCTGGGCCAACTGATGGGTTTGTAGCCAAGGCACAGGCCTGCAGCAGAAGGTGCTATTTCTGGCTTTCCCACAGAGTTCTTCCTGACCTTGGCCAATCTGCCTGCCTCACTTCTTTGTGCTTTCCCTTCCTTTCTGTTACATGAGGTACAATCAAACCTTCCTTCTTAGACTGCAACAGGGAAGTTCCCGTTTTTTAAAGTTATTTGAAATGACATGGAAACCACTGAACACACATAAGAAGTATTTCTATGCCAGGAAAGTCCCAGATTATTCCATCCTGGCAGTGCTCTCTGTCAGGCTGCTACAGGTACTTGTGTGACAAACCTGCTCAAGGTGCTGATCCAATTCAACTCGTGCCCCTTTTCCACCAGGAGATGAACACTTTAACCCCTTTACAGCCAGGTCACCTGCTGCATCCAGTCCACAATAGAGCCACAAAAACATAGATGTACCAGCATGATAGATGGGTAATGAGGAAACAGGTCAATTAAGCAGCACTACGGCCAAGCATGAAACCATGAGTCTTAGCACACATTTGTGTGTGATTCACACTTTAACAATATGATTTACCACTACAGAAAATTTAGTTTAGTAATGTCAGATTAAAAATAAAGGTTGTAAAAAATCAAAACAGGAAACCAAAAACCAACTGTATGTGCCAGCCCTGACTGCCATCACCAGCTAAGATACAGCCTTTGTGCCATTATGCTCATTGTCTGCACGGACACCCTGTTACTGCCTTCCTGATGCTCTCCAGTTAACTCTCTGTAAAGGCAAGGCTAACTGGAGTCAGCAAGAATTTTTAAGAAGGGCTATTGAATCAAGCCACCTGTTTGTAATAGCTCTTCATCATAGATTTTATGGGACAAATTCCATTCAGCAGAAACTTCAGGGCCACACATGCATCGAGAGGCACTGCCTGTCCAAAACTGTTTACAGATGGACTGCCAACCTGCACAAATGATTTCTTTTTGTTCATTTCATGAGACTAACTAATGCTCCCATGCCACCTAGGAGAGAAAGCACCTCCTTCTGTACATATTGATCCAAGAACTGCAGTAATCTCTCTGGAAACAAATCTCCGATCTTCCCAGGTTTCTCTCCTACTATGTAACAAGATAAATTTGCACTTTTCATTACACCAAGTCCCAGCAATTTGAGTTTCTGGTCCACAGAAAGACAATGGGGGATCTGGGAGAAATGCAAAAACCTTCACATTAATGGTAAAGATCAAAGTCTTTCCCACAACTGACTTCTAAGCATAATTTTTTCTTTCATCTCTAGCTTTCTCCAGGATGAGGGAAGATTTATGCCTGGCAGTTTCACAGAGTTAAGTTTAATAGTATACCAGGTGGCAGCTGTCAGAGGCAGACTCAATTGCTCTTTCTGCTGCTTGGGAATGGGTTTGCTCTTCTTGCTACACTTTTAGAGATTAAACATGATGTTATTTCCTAGGACTTGATTTTAAACTACCCAAACTATAAGTAAGTTAATAGCTCTGCAGCTACTTCCTCACATAGTTTACGTTTAGATGTCTGTAGGTATATACACATGCATGTATCACAACACATCCCCACATTTCACAGGAGAATATATACACTATTTTTAGAGATGAAGGACATTAAGCATCCTCCCTAAACTCAGTGTGAACTAGTTTCAGCTGTGAGCCGGTACCTTTCTGCTGTTTACTTTATACAGGTTCCAGAATGAACAATGTCTGCTCTCTCTCTCTCTCCTGTCTGTCAGCTGCTCTTTCTTGTTTGTTTGTTCTACTTTTTCACCTGTGGAAAAATTCAAAGTGCTTTGAGATTTTTATTAAAAAAAGAAAAAAAGGATTCTAACATACAGCACAGCACTCTGTGCCAAGGGAGGCAGCCACAGATGTATACCTCTGCAATGACTCTGCAAGAAGCCATCAAACCCACCCTCCTTCTCTGGCCACAGCCAAGTGTGTTCAGATCTTGCCAGGCAGAAGTTCATCTAACCGCCTATGCAAGCACTAACATGCTTTATTACTTTATCTTACTAAATAAGACACTGGGGGGAGTAAACAAAATGAGTTTTCTAATCTGAGTAATCTTTCCTAGCCAAATGAACGTGGATTGCTTAAAATGGAAAAAGTTGACCATTGCCCTCCTTGTAATAGGACATATGTCATGTTCCCATCTCCTCCTCTTTCTTCTTCCTAGGTAACCAAAATAACTGTTCAGATTTTCCCTCAAAACTAGTTTTTCTCAATTTTCTGCTTCTTTCATAAATCTCAATGCTTGAGAATAAAGATAGATTGCAAGGCCTCATTTACCATAAACAGAATATTAGAGCCATTTGTGCTCAAACTTAAAAAACTGCGAGCATCAAATGTTACTAAACACTGTTAAGCACTTACAACTCCAACAAAATCAGGGGTTTTATTTCTTTGTTGCCTCTGTCTTGATCATGAAAATAACTTTGGGTCTCACCTGTAAAAAGCCTTCTGTAAGCCTTCTGTAAATGATGGAGGAGTTGGAAAAAAATGTATTTCCTTTCTAACCTAGATACAATTTGAATGTAACAAAAGAACATCAGGGCTGCAACAAAAGGATCAGATGTTGAGTTTATGAAACTGAGCGAGTATAACCAAAAATCAAGACAGAGACAGTAACTACAAAGGAGTTGGAATGGAGCAACAGGAGTATCTGCTGGCCATGTTGCGTCAGGCTGCTGACATGCTCAAGGAGAAGCTTTCTCCTCCCCCTTCAGTCTGACAGCATAAGCTACTGCTAAGTAAATGCCAGCCACAGCCTCCAAGGTCTAACAAGGAAGTCTGCAGAAGCAAAGCAACCATATGTGATATTTGAACTGGTTCAGACTGTTTCAGAGTTTGCTCCACTAACTCAGAGTGCTTTCTCAGATGAGCTTTTTGTGTGGGCTGTAATAAAGGGCCAGAGACCTCGGGAGGCCAATCTGGACCCTATTGTTTACTGGGGAGAGCCACTGCAGTTACACTTCTCCAGCATTAAGAGATTAGCACTACATACTCTTGGCAATCATTGACTTAAGAAATTTCACACACCGAGTCTCTGACAGCATCAATTCTTCATCCTTTTTTTTTTTTCAAGAACTGCCCAGCGCCTTTCCACAGTTTTCTCAGCAGTTTTGAAGGGCCCAAGTGCCAACAGACATCTGTGTTCACGCTGCCTCACTGTAGCAGTTGTAAAGATCTCCATGGATCATTCCTCGGCTCTTTCCCTGGCTGCAGCATTCCAATCTTGGTATCTGGTTCACAGACTGCTTTACCTGCTATCCATCAGGTGGGTGTGTCTCGAAGCAGGATACCATAAAACCATAGCAACATTGTTAGGAATTGGGTACAGGTGTCTAAAGATGTTTCAGTCTCCAGCTGCAGTGGTTTTTGTTGGGTTTTTTGTTTGGTTGGTTGGTTTTTTGCTACAGATGCAGGCTGCTACTGACAAAAACCAGAACACACATGGGTGGAGGAAGGGAAGCTATTTTGAAAGATACTGTGATCTACTCAGAGAACACATTAAGTCTGAACAGGAGCCTTACTCTAAATTCTTTAACTGATCTTTGCCTGACCTTAGGCAAGCTTCTGACTTGGTTTCCCATGTTAATATTACTTACGTCACAGAGGCAGAAATGATTGTATGTCTGCAAAGCACTTTGAAAGACAGGCAATACCTACCTTATGAAATATTTCTGTAGGGAAAGGAATCCTGAAGACAGATATGCATGAGATGTTCTCAAGTTCTACATGTGTAGTGCTGACTTAGATGAAAGTACAAATAAGCATTAATGCAATAATTAATTAAAATAGGAGAATGTGTTGTTTGGTTGTTTTTTAAGGTATAAAAGTACTTTTATAACTTTCTTGTTTCTCAAACCACTGTTGTGCCCAGCAATATCTGGCAAAACTAAGCAGTCTGATAAACCAATTAATTCTTGTTAGAAAATGCCTATCTAAAAAGAATTGTTTATCTGCATATGAGAAATGTGAAAAGGCAGCATGAAAACATCTGGAGATTTCAGTCAAAAGGATTAAAGATTTCTGTTCTTGTATCTGTTCAAATTAACTTGCAGTGAATTGGATGGGATTATTAAGCATCCTTCTACCAATCTTTCACTCACCATGGAAGCCAATTTCACAGTCACACAGAAGTGAGAGTTTGCTGTTCAAACTTCAATAATAATGGAATATTACCACAGTAATAGCTAGATTTCATTGTGGAAAACATGAGGTTAGAGTTGCACTAAAATGTGCAAAATTCCTACTCTAAATAGCACAACCACTCATGTGACCTCTATCCCAAGCCATCAGAAAGGCTGTAAGGTTATAAACTTGATCACATAAAAAACCCAAACATGTATTTTCTTGTCTCTCTGGGGTTTTGGGACTAGGACTAGAGTCATCAACATAAGAGCAGAAGCAGAGACTCATTTTGTAACTGGTCTCTGTAATTCAACATGTGAGCAGAGAAGCAGAGACCAAACCTTGCAGTGGAGCTCTGCAAGGAGCTCTCTACTGTTTCCTCATAAAGTACAGGATTCACAGACGGTTACAGTGCAGAGCTCACACCTCTGGATTTTATTTCTTAGCAGACCTGAAAGCAGATAAAACCATTGGCACACAGGTTTGGTGAAAGACCTATCTCCACAGGTGTTTGCCTGAAGGCCATGGGAGGAGTTGTTTATTTTGGGAGGTTGCCCTTTCTTTCCTGTGTAGAAAGGCAAATCTCTATTTTCTCTGGGTCACACATATGCCATAAGCATGCAGAGATAGCCGTTTTCCATGGCTGACATAGGCACGTGGACTTTTTTACATCTATTTACAAAAGTAAAGACTGTTTCTTTAAGTATGTTTACAGAACAGGGTAAACCTTTGTTGTTATTTTGGTCTTGAGTTTGCCATTCTTCTGGGAAGTTACAGCTCCAGCTGGTAACACCATGAGGAGGTAAAAAGTCAGGAAGGAACAAAAACTTAGTAAGTTTTACTTAATACTTGCTCTTACTTCTTTAGTATATAAGGGTGTGGAGTTAAAACACTGTGCATTTGACCAATGCCCCAGCACCTGAGGTAGGCAGGCCAGAAGCAAAAATCTGTTTATATGACCTCAGTTTTATTTCACTGCCATTCAGTGAGGACAATACCAAATTTCACAGTTACTTGTTACTCCATTCACTTATGCTGAAACAAGAAATCTCACCACACGGTGCCAGAGAAAGGATTTCCTAGTCAAAATAAGGCCATCCTGATACGCAGTGTTGCAACCTGCCCACCACACTATGAATTCTCATACAGAGCTGTGGAGGTGTGCAAAGGCAGAACTCTCTCTGAAAATGGGAAGATTTCGAGATACGAGAAGTCCAGGCCATCTCTCTGTGCACTCATGGTCTCTACTTTCCATCTCTCGGAAATGAATGCGTGCAGCCTGCAGAGTTTAATTCTCTTTTGGTTTATTACTATTTAAAAATCAGGTTTTGTATCCCCTTCTACAGAGGCTTCACCTTCCAACAGAACATACAAAAAATACACACAATAGAAAAAAAAAAGATAGGTAGGTAAGTTGCTTTATACAAACAGGTCCCTAAGAACCCAAAAAGGCTAAAACAGGCTCGGTTTCAATAGAAGCAGGCCCATAAATAGGCAAGAGACTTCATTCAAGTAGGGAAAGAGTCATCCATCCTCACCTAAGATCCTTTCTTGCTCACACTGAAGACAATGGGAGGATTCCCAACAACTTCAGTAGAAGCAAGATTGGGATTCATCAGAGCCAATGGCAAACTTTTCTGCTCCTTCCCTTCCAAGGCACTGTCTCTTCCATATGGCATTCAGCCAGGGAAAAATGCCAGTTTTCCTGGCTCATCCCACACTCATGTTTCAGTTGTTCACTCTACAGGACATCTAAGAACAGCCTTTTATTTTCTCTCTTACTCTGCTATTTGCATGAATTGCAGCAAACTTTCAGATTACAACAGTACCGAAGAAAAATTCTGAGCCCAAGAGCAAGGCTTGGTTGATTACTTAAGAGCCAGCAGTCAGTCTGACACTTTGCAGAGGGCATGTAAAATTTGCCTGGAGAAGGCACCAGTTTGTAGACAAAGCAGCCAAAAAGGTATTAGCAAGCATGACCTTACCCAAGGTCATAATGTGATTGCAGGATTGCTCAAGAGCATTTATGGCTGCCAGTGGCTGCATGAAGTGACTCCATTGGTCCACATGGAACATAGGAGCTGGGAGAGAGTCACTGAAACATCAGTGAGACTCCAGTTAAGTCCTTCCTTCAGCATATCTTGGCACTTCCAGGTCTCCAAAATTGCAATAAAAGTATGGAGGCCACCCAGGAAAAGCTTCATTCACATAAACCCTGAGAGCAGATCAATAGTGCCAGGCAGTCTTTAAATAAATTTAAATATCACAACTTTCAGGAAAAATGTGGCCAAATGATTGTTTAACTTTGCATTACACCTGAAGTCAGTAAGACCAAACATTTGTGGCAGAGTTCAGTAGCACAACTGTGCAGCACAATTTGGCATACCAATTAAATACTGGCACGTTCTTACTCAAGGGTTATCATCATCTCATTTTACAGACAGGAACACAACACAGGAAGAGGCTAGAGATGACACAGGGTGTTAATTCTTGGCAAACAGACTGCCACCGCCCGCCACCACAGAGTGCACAGCTGTGTTTTTTCACTGATGAGCCATAACCAATCCAACCTTCACAACCCCTCACAGCTAGGGCTCCTGCTCCTGGGCTGCATCACTCTGCAGTTATGTCATATCACTATTTTTAAGTGGTGCTTTCTCTTTTTTCTTTTCAGCCAAATAGCTCCCTGCTTTGTTTTATAGCCAACAGAGTTATTTGCAGAGCTGCACACATCCAAGTAGGCACCACACTGGCACAGGGATGTGTAGAGGGTGAGGGTCGAAGGAACAGGCAGAAGACACTTTGCCAGTATTGGTGCTGACTCTGTAGCAGTACCTGCAGCTGCAGCCCAGGAGCACTGCCTGCCTGCCTCCCTCTGGGTCCCAGGCTCAGTGCTCTGGAACATGCTGCCTTCTCAGGGGGCCAGGGAGCTGCAGCAGATTGGGCTGGAAGCCAAATCTGTTCCCAAGGGCTCATTCACAATAGCTGAAGGATCTTGTTTTGAAAAAGATGTTCAAGATAAAAAAAACATGGCTCTTTGAGGAGACACTGGAGCCTTCCAGAATCTGTTTTCCTTTTTAAGTTTTCCTAAGAGTATTTTTCCCCCCTCTTTGTTCATTTATTTTGTCTCTCAGGGTGGCACTGAGAGCCTAAGCTCAGAGATTCACTGTGAGCTTCTGTTCTGTTCAAAAAAACCTCAGGTATTGTGCCTCAAGAAAAGGTGAACAGTACTAAGCTGGCTTAATTTACATTTGGGTATTGACAATGCTGTTAAGGTATAATCATAATGCTGAAAATGCCAGCACATTCCATGGTGTTGTTTGGCACTTGCTCTCAGACTTTCTGCCACGGTGACAATTGAAAATAGCTTATTATTTTTGTTTGTTGTAAAGAAAAGCCTTTCCTGTTTCATTACTTAGAATTTTGGTGGCTGTTTTTTACTTTGTCCATTTATCTCTCATGAAACCCAAGGAGAGCTCTTGCTCTCCATTCATTCTTCCAAAACTGAAGTCTGGAGTTCCTTTGAAGTTTACTTTGGCATCTACTTCCTCAAGCAAGCACCTTAAAAAAAATTAAAGCTGAAAGTGGTACCCCACTCCCAAATCAAGACGTAAGTTTAGATATTGAATTCTAAGAACAAAGACTTGGTGAAAAAACAAGACACTAAAGTTACAACAAAGCCTACAAAATCTAGGTTAGCTTTCATACTAGCAATTCAATTAGTTGAGTTAGATAGACATTCAGTTACACAGCTCTTCTATTCAAGTCATTCCTTACTGCTGACAGCAGTTGAGGGAGAAACAATAATTTCAGGGAATACATGGGAAATAACAAATATTCATTCCCTAAGTCACTGGCACTCAAACAGGTCTAAATTTGTGACTGGGAATTTACAATTATTCAAAAGATTGGTAGGAAGACCAACTCCACACCATCTTGATAGTTCTAGATTTTACAAACAAAAAAATTCATCCCCCCCAACATATAATACTTTGCCCTACTATAATTAAGGCACTGGATTGAGAGAAGGAAAAATCTGTGTTCAATTTCTGGTTCTGCTATCAATTTCCCACAGCATCATAGGCAAATCACTTAGGATTTAAAGCTCACATGCACATTGCCATGTGTCAGGTGAGCCACGCTGTTTGCACACATTTAAGACATGACAAATGCAAGGTCACATCACCTAATTTAACTCAGTATGGAATGAATTCACATTAAATTGCTTTACTTTGCATTTGTTGTGGATTAACATTTATAAAGATTAATTCAGGCAAGAAAAGAAGCCTGAGAAGTCTGTGCCCTCACATTTAACACAACACTTAAGCATGAATGCAAGTGGTTTTTAGTCCTTTATCTTTCACTCATTCTATTTTAAGCATCTATTCCTTTCTTGTCTGTCTTTAATATATGAATGAATGAAGATGTTTTCATCATACCTAATACACAAGGCTCTGAGCCTCGGATGAGAGGTTATGGGACTCCTATAATACAAATACTAGAAGTCTGATTATATAAATTTGCATGAACTGAAGTTTCCTTCTTGACATGTGCACCAACTCAAACACTGGCTTGTAGTCTTTCCAAAGGAGAAGGCATGGAAAGGAGAGTGGCCCAAAATCAGAACTATCATCTATACACTTATATGCCAATTAGAAATAAAATGTAATAGCAACAAGCTGCAGCTCAGGGCATGTTCTATACTTGCCTTTGAACTCTGAGCTTGTGAGGCTGAGTTTTCTGTTTGGATCTGTCTCATGTTCTATGAGAAATAGGCATTTCTCAAAGTACAGAATAGAAAGAATCTGCATGTAGATTAAATTACTGTACAGAATGGAACAGTATGCCCCCAAAGAAGCAAAATGCACTGAAAACACACCACAGCTAAAGATCTGCCCAACTTCCTACTGGTACTAGCCTGCACCAGCCTCCTGTGCTGGTACAAATCTCTCCCATTTACACTAGGATGATCTAGAACTGTCATTTCACAATTGTTAACCTCCTGCTTAATTGTTTCCCTGTCCACTAGACTGAGAAGTAAGTAATTTTAATTCAATGTATTCATGACAACTTAGTAAGCATTTTCTTTGATAAGCAGAACACACTGTTCACTTTTAGTTCAAGGCTTTTCTTTTGTTTCACCAGGTCAAATTCTGTAGCATCCCAAAACAAAATTCTGATAGATACAGCCAAAATTCAACCCACTCATAACACTGAAGTCACAGGAGCTAAATGTAGGATGAAAGTATATCCTATACTCTGGATCTAGCTTTCTTGTTGAATTTTATGACTAATGCATCTTCTTTGAGTGCACAGGAACACTGGGGACACAAACTTCTATCTTTCAGCATACAGCCTCAATTCAAACAGAAATTACCCTTGTGGATTAATTATGAGCTATTAGTAAATCAGTGACTGCAGCTGCATTTGCTAATCCACATAAATTGTTATGCTGACTGGAAATCCTGCTCTCTCCTGATTTGCTTGGTATCTTACAAGGTAGTCAAAGCACTAGATTTGTAAGGTATTTTAAAATGTTTTATCACTTTTCTAACCTGTCCACTAATCTTACCAGTACAACAAGAGCAATTCCACGAAGCTTTAGAGGTGGGGTTTGTTTGTTTCACTGGTTTTTCCTTTTAAATGAGGTTCATACCTATTCCAGGATTCTGGGAGGAGATGACTGGAGAAGAACATGTCCTTCAGTCTCCCAACACAGATTAATAGCAAAACATCAAGTCCACTGCAACATGCTCTCAATTTAGAAAGTGCAGGTGCTATAAAGAGAAAGCCATTGATTATTCATCCTTGGTTTATAATAGTCAAGAGCAAGTACAAAAGGTAGCTTCTTACAAGAGGGAATCTGTGTCTACTGACTCTGTAGAATTTAGAATGTAATTCCAAAATCCATATACTTACAAAGGATTCTCTAACATAAAACCAAGATGGGAATATCAGTTAAGCATCAGCTGCAGGGTTTGGATTAGGAGCACCTGGGCAATGCAGGCTGTAGTACAACAAGAGTTTGTGTCTCTGTGCATGTTTATGCAGGCAGATGTCCTGCAGCAAATAAGAAACTGGTCTAAGGGGCTCTGTCCTGCTTCAGCACTGTATTAATGATGGAGATAGGTATTGTTTCATGGGATGCAAGTTTGATGCATGGGCTCTTCAGAGTGGCCTTTTTAGAAACATTCAATACACAAAGCAGTTTACCAAATCACTGCTTAAACCTTTGCTCAATAACCCTCTCAACAATAGCGATGTAGAGAAGATTCTTCACAGGTATGAAATTAAGGAATAAATTCAGGAAACGCTTCTATGTGACCTCAAGCATCAACAGCAGAACCATAATTAAAACTCAGAGTATTCCTAACTCCTAACCCTGTGTTAAACAACATTTATACCTGGGTTTGGTACATAAAACCTTGACTAGTTACATGGAAGGAAAGGGAGGGTCAAGTGGTATTTTCACAAGTGGTATTTTCAGATTAAATGTAATGTCAAACAGCCTAGAGTCCAGCTTCTTTGCATTTTGTAATCAATTCTTTTTCAGATATGCTGTTTGCAATTCCCACCTCTTATACTAGAAACCCTTCTCGTTTGGAAAAGAAAGGAGTAGCAGTGACTTTTTGCAAACCTGACTAGAGACAGATCAGGAGAGCACAACTGTGGCCAGAAAGCCCAGCTCACTGAGAATACAGCACAGTGCAGAGTGGGATTCACATATTATTTACTGGCTCTCATTTGCACACCTTTTAGACAGGTGGCTAAATTGCTCAAAAACCAGACAAAACGAGGGGATGCAAAGTAACATACTAACTTCTTTAATAGAGTCCAATCCAATTAAACCAAAATCACTCTGTGAACCCCTGGGTTTATTCACACTAAACAAGTCAGTGGTACATAGTGTTAACCCGACAGCTGATCGTGTTCATCCCCTAGGTCCCCACATGAAAAATGAGCACCAGTCAACCAGACTGTAATGGTATTTTTCCTTCCTTTTTTTTTTTTTTCTTTTTTTCGTAAAAACTATTTCTTTCATAGACTTAAAACAACCAACTAACAAAGTTATTAATTATGGTACATCTAAAAAAAAAAAAAATTAATACTAACCCTAATGTGACTGCTGCTTTACGAGTGCTCTGTGTATCACCTTAGACTGGCTTTTCAGTAGCAATTCACTACAAATGGTCCTAAAATAATAATAATAAGGAATTAAAAACCTGACAGCAAGTTTAATGGTAAAAAGTAATAAAAGAACCTGTTCTGAAAGGCGATTTTTCTCAGCAGTTCAGTCCTGCTGCAGCACTCACAGCCTCACAAAGGCAGAAGGGGTTCAATTTCTCTGACCTTCTTTAAATTTTTCTGTTTTTAAAAGGACAACTGCATTGTAACCTGCTAGGAACCATGGGGCATTTTACTTAATGTTATATTCAATAATGGGTCTGTTTTAAAAACTTACTGATTTTCTGGGGGAGTTTATGGAGGGCGGGGGAATAGAGAGAACAAAATCACAGCTCCCTGTAGCTGCAGCTCCCCAGGTGCCTCGACACTAGGACTGTCTTATTCTTAGACCAGTGCTGGTAACTTGATTATTCTAGAAGAACATGAAGAAAACACCAGCAGCAGCCTCTAAAGCTCCATTTGTTTTGGGTAATTTCTCCTATTCAAGGCCACCATCTTCTGTAATTTATCAGCTAAAGAAGCATTTTCTCCCTCTCCCCAGTGAAGATTTAAAGGTGGGGTAGGGCATGACAAAGAGGGAAGCTAAAATGAATTTAAAATTCTCAGCTATAGAACCAAATTTCATTATTTCCTCTTTCATTCACAGCATCTTATCATTACAGCCAGACTGCTGCTTTTCTTTGCTTTGTCAAGATCCAACTGATCTCATTTCCCTTCTGGTCCCATTGGTTGCTGGTCGACCTCTGGATCCACTAGGGATGATGCAAATGCTGACTGGACGATCTGAAACCCAAATGACTCCAGAAGAGACATGTTCTGTTGAGGTGAGAAGGGGGATCCTAGAGCAGGACCCAGGTCCCCCAAGGGGCCACCAAGGGCCCTGACGTGAACTTTCTGTATGTGTTTGTTCAGATAAGACTTTGATCTGAAAAAGCTGCCACATTCAGGGCATGGGTACTTCTTCTCTCCTTCCGTCTCCATTTTATTTTTGCTGACTGCCAGGTCACACGAGAAGGACCCATTGGTGCTCTGTTTCTCAGGAGTCTTGAGGTCACTGGTGTCAGAGAGGTCTCCATATGAGTCAGAACTCTCAATCGGGTCCGAATGTGAACATTTCTGGCCTTCTATGGGAAAAAGAAAAGAGAGAAATTTTCAGAATCTTAGCTCCCAAAGGAAGATATTTAACATGCATTAAAATAAATTAGATTGGTTACCATCTGATCACATTAATGCCTGTCACAACAGAATGATACACACTTAACATCCAATCCCTCATATTCTAAAGCCCTTGAGCATAGGTTCCCTTTCCAAACCACCAGGCTGCTATCCAAGCAACAGCTGGGGTTTCATTAGGGATTTATCATGATACTGAATGCAACCATAATGGGTGTCTGGTTTATATAACACTTCTTGAATCCCAAGGATGTCTCACAATGTTTACACTACCGACACTCAGAAACTACAAAAGGATGGACCTAATGATGAGTTCTTAACTGTGCAATTCACTTGCACACTTCTGAAATACTGTTGATACTTTGGGGGAGAGCCTAGAAACCTCACAAAATACAACAGGCTGTAGCAAGATGCAAAGAAACCTGGAAATACTTAGCAAAACAGCAGTGAGCTGCTGCAATTTAAGAAGTGCAATTCCATTTACTCTCAAGGAACTCTTTTTTACAAATGCAACACTGTTAGAAGTAAACTTCACAACCTAAAATTGTTCTATCTTTAAACACTGTAGTGTGAAACAGCAGAGAGGTTAGGGACGTTATACAAGTTATTTGGATATATGTCCTGGCAAAACCACTGGTATGTTTGGAGTCTTCCCCATTCTCCTATGGCATCATGCCAAGGAAGTTTGTCCATACTTTTTTGCTCAGTGCATGCGAATGAGCATGAGAAACCCAACGAGCGTGCTCACTAAACGAGTCTCTGAATACAAATAGCCTGTACCTACTATTGACTCTAAGAGACCAAAGAACTACTTGGCACGACCCAAAAGACAGATTTGCTCTGGACTCAGCATTACAAACCTAACAGGATATGCATGAAATCAATACACCACTGAGCTGGAATAAATCTCTTGTTAAGTCAGCACACCACCCAAACCTAAAGGGCTTCTGTAGTAACTCTATCAAGACTTCAACAGAAAAAATTACACAACTCTAGCTTTCTGCTGGCACAGACTTTGTTTAACCCAGCCCGCTGCGTTCTCCTGAGCAAAAAAAAAAAAAAAAACAGAGTAACTGTGGCTTTGAAGAATTTTCTGATGTTTCACCTTCACCAGGAATACTGACAACTCAAACCGAGAAGCAAAAACCTATTCTACACAGGTAAACACACTGTGTGGTACCCTGAATAAGGGTAAACACACCCTTATTCAGCAGTTAAATACTCTTTAGCTATGCTTACAATAACATCTTTTTCTCCCCCCAACCCCAGTTAAATTAACATTAAAAACAACAAAAAAAGCACCAGTACTATTACCACCCTTTACCTCTCCTCCCCAACAAATGCATTGAGAAGTGTAAGTTTAGCTACAGACAGCTGGCTGCATGTACAGTATGGCTTCTCATCAAAACCAGAAATGGGGTTTGACTGACATGAGACTCGAGTGGGACTAATGAACTTGCCCTCAGGCAAAATTCAGATGCTGACTGCTGCTCCAAGGAAGATGGTCAAGATGAACTAACCTGGCTTTTTCAATCTTCCAAATCAAAGAAGCTGCCAAAAAATCACATACTCTTCTGTGTTCATCTCCTTCCCCTAGACTTTGTTAAATCATCTATCCAATGACAGGTATTACATCCTATGTGATGCTATGGAATTTCTCTGCATCTCCCTAAGCTTCTCTCCAGTACTGTCCCTGTCCTTCCTCCCTCCCCTTTCTTGTGCCCAGCCCAACACCCCACAACACAAAGTTCTGCACAGAGCAGCAAGGTGCAGAGCAGCGAGTCTCTTGCCTTTGATGCCATAGGTCCTGACGCAGTGGAACGCTGCTCCCCCATTCGGGATGGACTCCTGGTGCCTGGAGACCTGGGGAAGGGGAACACCGTGGTGGGTTTTAACATGGACCTTTAAGTAGGAGGCAGAGGAGAAACCTAAACAAGATAAAAGGAGATGAGATCCTGCCACCAGCAAAGACACACATCTGCCTTCCCTGTTCCTTTAATCTTTCTCTTGCTCCTGCTCCCTATTGCAAAGCTGCTGTTCCACCAGTTCCCTCTGACATGCTCAGGTAGGATTCCTGTCATCATCAGGCAGTAATGCAATGCACACTTTTCATCAGACTGAGTTTGCTTTTTGTTAGAAAAAAGAGAACAGCCTCTCTGAGAAACAAATTCTGTGCTAGCAAACCTAGCAGGTGACATGAAACTTTCAGGAAAAAAAGGAAGAAGAGACATCATAGAAAAAGGCACCCATGTCTCTTCACCATTTTTGTGCTGTTTTATTTATTTTAATTAAAAATGCTTTTGTCCTCTGATATTACTTTGGAAGATAGTTCCAATTAGTTTATTTTACGCTGTTAAGATTTGAAAAAATGCTATCTAGTAACACCCCTCGTTGGCTTTTAGTATGATTTCCCCTTACATTTCTAGCATTTATAGTGACTTCTAGACGGCAGAAAGCTGAAACTATTGACTTCTTAAGGTAAACAGTTTTGTTCTATAGTAATTTTTGAAAAATATTTCCTGCAGTCAGCTCATCCTGAGTTTTAAAAAAATATACTAGAACTCACATTATGCCTACAGTTAACAAAAAATATTAAAAATAAATTTCAGTATTTTTAATAGCTTTGATTGGTAAGTGCCAAACACTGAAAATAAAAACATATATATCAAACAATTGATTTCTGAACAAATAGTTTTTTATATTTGTGTGTGTGCTTTTTAAAATGTTTTTTTTTAAGTCTAACAAATATGTCCCTTTAATGCAATAAATTATCTCACATATACTTTGAAATGTTTTTAAATTCAACCTTAGTAAGATTTGCAATTACTATTAGTACATTTGGACCATATACGAGGCACAAGGAGGACAGAGTTTAAAAGACTTCCTACAGAGGTAAAGCTACTACCAACAACCAGATTAATTTTCTGTTATATTTTGAACAGAATATTATGGCACTTTCATGTTAGAAACATTTTTCACTAACAGCTAAGAGTACAACGCAAGGTTCACCATCATAAACCCAGAGTTGCGGGCTCCCTTTCTGGAGAGAGAAAACCCAAGCCCTAGATTTTTTTAAACCAATATAGCATTTACAGCACAAGTCCTTGCAAGAGAACTTTCACAACAATACTTCGCTTAAAATATGAATTGATATTCTACCATAAAGCCATTTTTGTAGTGATATAACTCCATTTACATTTGATGATCTATAATAATATATTAGGAAGGATGCAAACCAAATACTGCACACCTCTCTGGGGTGGATTTTCTGACTGCAGATGTTAGTTTCAGGTGCTGAATTTAATAATTAATGTGACTTTACACTAGATTTACTTACACCTAGCACACAGAATATCCCTCTACCCAGACTTTTATCCAGGGGTTTTTAAGAATTATATACACAGCACCTGCAAAGCAAGACAGAACTCCACAGCAACCTGCTGAAGGGAAAAAGGGCAGGTTGCTGAGAATGAACAAGAGGTAGTTACTGTGGTCCCCTGAGTTGAAGATAAAAGTACAGAAAAGCAGATACATCACCACTGAAGAAACCAAAAACACACAACTGTCAAAGTACTATGGAGCAGAATCACCAAGGCCAAGTCATCCAGGGAAAGAACGTAAGGATATTATCCTCCGAAACAATTCAAGACCTACCCTCAGACATGAAATGCCACATTGAAAATCTCACTGGGCAACAAGAGAATATATTCTTACAAATACCAAAAAAGTTCTCTGTAGACCTGAAAGAACCAGTCTTTGACTGGCAGAGAAAAGGGCACAGTGTACAGATATAATGGTGACACTTCCACCTATGAGATACTTTTCTTATTTCACACATGGCTAATAACCATGTGCATGCTGAGATCAACCTATTTGATGCAGCAACACATTAAAATCTCACTGCCAACCATTAAAAAAGAACTACATGCAGGTATTTAGTGTTTTTCTATACTACAACTGACACAGGGAAATCTGAACTTGTAATCTCTGCTACACAATATTTTTTCTGAACTCTGCAGTTCTATTTGTATGGTACATGGTTTTATATAATGAAAACTGCTGTAAAGTGTGTTAGCTCCCCTTTATGCACTTGGCAGATGAACATGTGAGTCATCAACTTCCATCAAAACCATAAGAATGCCAACTGCTTCATGGGAAGCTGTTTAAAGGGAGACTTTTTTGGGGTTGTTTTCATCCTAATTTTTTCCTGAAGCACTTAGCACTGGCCTTTTTATCTCCACCAGACTTTAATTAAGAATGCCGGTCCCAGGAAGATGAGGGTTCATACACAGACAATAATCCTTCACTCTTAAAAGTCTCTTTCAGAGCAAAGTCAGACTAATCCAGAGGATAAAGTGGCGGTATTTTTCAGAGAAGGAATGTATTATTGCTTTACTCATACACATCTCTCTACTTTGCAGAGCAGATTATTTCTTCATACCAGAAGAACCAATATTGAAACATGTATAGAGAGGAAATGGGACCTATGGCTTGATCTCTTAGATAACATCTATAACGAGATAAACTCTAGAAATAATTGCCTGATGCTCCTTGCTCAAAAATTGTAATTTAGCTGGAACACGAGGACAATGTGTCTTGCTTTAATGGACTCTGTCCACCATGAAACGTACAAGAACTCAGTGTGAAAAATAAATTCTCATTTGTCAATTTGTGATTGGATAATTTACCCTTTTTCTAACCAATTTGATTTCTGCGAAACAATGTGTATGTGTTTGAAACACAACCCCAAATTTCTGAGTTGCATGTGTTATTACTAAGTACCAGCTCTAGACCTGCCAAAGTCATTAATCTCTTGAATTCTTCGAAAAAGCCCACACAAGCAAATGAAGTTCCTAAGGATAGTAACAGAAGATTCTATAACAATACAACAGGAGCATGTCTTTTTTATTTAAACTGATAAAGAGAATTTGTTTTAAAAAGTGAGGCTTGAGGATTAGGTTTTTTAAGCACATTTTAGACAATTTCTTAAAAAAACAAAACCTAAATGAAAATACCAAACCAAAAAAGAAAAACAAACAAACAAACCAAAACAACCCCCAAAATCCCAGGAGGAAAAAACCCAACAACACAAAACCCCACTACTTCCCTGTTTCCCTGATTTAACTGCTTCCATGACTATCCTAAGTATAAAGACCCCAAGTAAGAAAATAACCTAGAAAAAACATCAATTCACAGCTGGTGGTTTTAAAAAATTATACTGCCACACTGTAAAACAAATAAGTATGATCAACAAATGGGTACACACAGGACATGGCAAACCATTGGCTACTGCTTTCTGTCAGGTACTGAGTTCCATCACCATTTACTTAAACCCATTAAACCTTTAAAACAATATGAGACACTTGATTAAGTTCCAGAGAAAAGCCTTCAGTCCAATGGGATAAACTGAGGGAGTCTACGCCCTGTCATTAACACTGGGAATGTTTAGCTGTATAAAGTGTCACCTTTTCATCCACTTTTTTTTTTAAGTGGGCCAACATGCAAAATTCTCTCCATAAGCAGCTTGAGCTTGTAAAGCATTCTTGCTTGACAATTACTATATCCAGAAATTGACAATTACTATATCCAGAACCAGCTAAGTTTCAATTAAAAAATACATCAGCACATTAGCCAAGGGAAAAATAAACAAAGTCCCACTGCACAAGCACCACAGCCACAGCACAGCTGTGATCAGGTTACTGCGTGTGGCTTCTGACTGTACCGGTACCTATCGAATAGATGTTTCTAATCCAGAAATTTTCCATTAGACTTCATCTTGCTAGGCTCTACAATTTAAAAAATAACTATTTAAAACAATGAACATTATACTTTGATTCTAGGACACCCGGGATTACAAATTCTGTTGTCATTGATCATAAATCTATAATCAAAATTCACACCATAAAACAATGAGTGTACAACACAACTGTTTGACAAATCCAGTCTGTAGCTTCCCTTTCCTATGAATTTTAACACTTCCTATAAAATTTAACATTATTCACTATTCATAATTACATTTTTAAAATCCTGATGTAAACCGAAATTCACAGCAGACAATTCTGACAACTCCCACGAAATACACAAACTGTAAGAAGAAAGTAGTTGCTTACAGTTTGCCATACAACGGATTACCTGTCTTTCCTGTAGGTAAGTGTATATTTTATTTCAATTGCCACTGTACATTTAGACTTGAAAAATGTGAATAAATCACTTAGTCATTTTATTGTTTGAATGCTCAGTCTGTCTTTGTCACACTGGCTCCATTTTCAAAGAGCTGCAGTGACATCCAGTGGTAGTTAAGTTGAAACTAAAGCTTACAAATTGCAGGAACAAGACAATTCCTCCCAACCCATCTGAGTTTCTGTTTGGCACCATGTTCAACGGAAGGAGAGCAGGATAGCACCTGGATCTCAAACAGTTATCTTCCATGTTATTGTCACAAAAAGAATCGGAATAAGCTTAAGCAGCTCTTCAGGAGCCAGGCCTTCAGCTGAAAAGGAGGGCAAGCTTCATTTCACACCATCTACCTGAAGCTTCAAAACCTGAATATTTTCAACCCACATGCTTTTTCCACTCACACCGCTAAGAGCACTTTCAGGACCTTACAGATTGTTCAACTAGTGGAAACACCTCCCTTGCAATTTAATGTCTCATTACTCATCAACTCCAAAAGCTTCCTATACAGTCTGCACACTGAACACAGAAGAACTTTATTTTCTCAAAAGATTTCACCTCTCTTAAACTAGAAAAGAGAACACATGTCAGGAAAAAAGACTCACCAGAAAAAACAAGATCCCAAAACACAGCAGCAATCTCTTCTAACACCTAATAGCTATGTATACCTGTGTGAGCCAACAAGGCATTTTGAATTGTGTATTAATCACTCAAAAACAAAGACACCAATAAGTCAAAATAATTTTTCCAGCTTGGCTTACATCCCACAAAGCCTAAATGTTGTTTCCAACTCTCTCCAGCTGAAGGGTACCACAAACAGATGGAAAAGCTTCACAAGCTTTCTTAGTCATATGGTTTAGTTTTACATAGTGCTGCAAGGAGCAGGGAGTTGGATTCGGTGATCTTTATGGATCCCTTCCAACTGTGAAAAGCTGTATTTGTACAAATAAAGATAAAGCACATTTCTAGTGCTCTTTACAAAATATGTTTTAGATATGTACATTAATACAAAGCAATTTCTTGTGTTAAGAGGGAGAAGCAGCTTGACTCTATTGCACCAGGAGGTTAAGTAAGACTTAGAAACATAGTGCAGATTTATGTTCAATGTATAATTTTCAGCTTGATGTGTATTTCAAAGATTCTTCTTCCACACCAACTGCAAGGGGTCAAGTATAATCAGATATAGAAAAAAAAAGATGTATGTTGAACAGCAGCAAGGCAACTTATCATGGTTATTATACAGAGATCTGGCTCCTTAGCAAACAAAATTTGCTTCAGATTTCAGCTGAGGAACTATCTGCCATGTGAAAAGGCCAGACCTATACTCCATCAGTTTCAGGGTTAAGTATTCAGTAGGAAAAGCAGAGTATGCACACATACAGGGTATAACCTCCTCCTGTTGCAGAGAGAATCATGCAGCCTTACAGCTCCCCTCGAGTGCTGTGCCATCCCATTGGAATAAAAAAACTGTTTCTTCATTACCTCGGTTACAGATAGTGCAGAAATTGCTTGGTCCTTCACTATGCTTCTTCAAGTGATCTGCCATATATGCTGCTCGCAAGTACTTCCCACACACTTGGCATGGAACTTTGTCTTCATGACATGCCAGGTGTGAGCGCAGCCGGTCACGAGTGGCAAAGGAAGCATTACAAGTCTGCAGGTATAATGAGAACCATGTGACTCATCAACTCTGTTAACGGCACTGATATTGTTGAATATATTTAGTATTCTTTAGAATAAATACCTTAGATCCTGTGCAAACACAAAAATGACATGATGCACAAGCCATTTGCCCCCAAATAAAAAATTCAGAACATCAACACATTGCACAAGATGTAATGTTACTACTCAAAAGAATTAAGGCAGCAAGAAAACAGCTCTGACACACTACAGACAGTAAAACTTACATCAAGATAGACTCGTAAGGCTTTAGCTCCTTTCTGAGGATGAAGATACTAAAATTTTAAGTAATATTTAACAGAAGAAATAGCACAAACCGCTTTGTTCCATTTACAGTAAGTTCTGCCATTTCACTGAGCCATTACAATCACTTC
Source organism: Rhipidura dahli (assembly GCA_013399225.1). Classification (NCBI taxonomy): domain Eukaryota; kingdom Metazoa; phylum Chordata; class Aves; order Passeriformes; family Rhipiduridae; genus Rhipidura; species Rhipidura dahli. The sequence continues at coordinate 22,047 of VXAC01000847.1, forward strand.
AGATCACTCAAAATGTCCTCTCTGTCATCTTCCTAAATTCTACTCTTTGATGAGATAAATCTAACTTCAGTACACAGAATTCTTTTGGAGTGTGAAGACGTACAAACAAAGGATCAGAGAATTATCCGGGATGACAATATGACGAGACACAATAGCAGAGTCATCCTAGTATCCACAGCAGCAGTGCAGACGAACTGTAGAAGTGAACCCTCAAAACTGAGCAGGTATCAAAATAACTGCATGACATTGTAATCTGTTTTAACTTACCCCTGGTCAAGGTATCATATTCAACTTACTACCACAAAACAAGCTTGATTTGGCATAAGATAATAATTGATTCTATTTGCCCAGTTTCCAGCTGAAATCCATATGATGAGTGAAGGCTCCCTCCCCTTTTTATAACCCCAGCAATGGGTGGGCAGGCAGGCTGTGCCCACAGCCTGTTACAATGGCCTGCCAGTTCTGAAAAGCTTGCTCTGTCTCTAATGTGTGAAGGGAAATAAATCACCAGCAATATGCTGTACAAGGTATTAGAATTATCATCTAAATCATTTCACAAGTGCAAGAGGAAAAACAAAAGCAAACACACATCAGAGCAGCCAGACAAGTGGGAACAGTGACATTCAAGAGTGTATAGTGTTTTGTTTATACCAACTTTATATAAAATAACACAGTTTTAAGGGATATAAACAGAACCCCCAAAGAAACAATATGAGGCTGTTCAGTGTCTTCAGAAGTGGATAGTCTGTATTTTTAAATATCAGTGTGTAATTAAACCACTGTTTCAATAGAGGTAAGACTTGTTAATGTAACAATCTTAGTAAAATTCCTAAATTATAATTCAAGTAAGTGAAATTGAAAATACAGAGGAGAAAAACATGTATATAAAATTCAGTTAATCAAGAGCTTAATCCAAATAACATTAAAGGCAGCTGAAAAGCACCTATCAATTTCAACAGGCTTTACACTCATTTGATCCTGTGAGATGCTTAAGTGTGGAAAACTCCCATGGAGCTGAGGCTGCTCTACAAAAAGCACAAGACTTAACACCTCAGAGGATCAGGATTTAATGAAATTAAAAAGGCAACAGTGAAATTATCTGGATTTCTGTGATATACACAGTTTAACTAGGCCCACCAGACAAAGATTTATAAATTACAAGTGTTGAAGTTTAACAGGCAAATTCTTGAACATGAAAAATTTCTCTTAATTTGAAATCTCAGTACACAGCGCTGAGCAAAACAGGTGCAACTTTCACTTACTAAAATGTTCTTAGAGGTAAGCACTCTCTTAAGGCAGGATTGCAGCACTGATACTAATCAATCTTTTGGATATCAACTAAAGATATATAACTAGACTATCAACAATGACAGCCAAGAGATCCATTATCAATAACTCTAAATCTATGGAGCCGCAGGAAGGTCCATACCCGAGCACTGGGAGTGCGTTAACTAATGAAGCAGACCAGAGACAAATCACATAAATACAGTGATGCCAGAAGTAAAACCATATATATCCTACAGTGAACTTAGTAAGTTGAAAGCTTAGGGAAAAGTAATATAATAATTTATGAATTTCATTTCCCACTCTTGCTGCTGAGTTGTGTAAAGCTCACCTTTGGATAAGCTATAGAGTAAATATATCTGCAACAAAGCTTAAAAACAATAAATAAGTCCAGTGGAGAAAGCAAGAACCAGTTTAGCTGAATTATAACAATGGGAGACAGGACTAGGGTTAAAGAAGACCCCCAAGTTAATATTCAAATAGTTAATATTTATAAAAGGTATAGAGAAAAAAAAAGTTTTATTTTATGAAAGATGTGAAGTGCTAAATGAGCGCTAAGTATTTATCATTAATTGTTAATCATAGAAGAAAACTCTCCAGTGCTTTCCTATCAAACATTGCACAGGTATATAAATAGATCAAAAAGAATATATAAAGTTTAAAAAACATTGTTTAAGAAATACCTCTTGAAGTTTCAACTTTTCTATGGATGTGGATGTCTCTGAGCTTATTCCATGGTGGCTGCCATTTTCCTGCTAATAGGCAGGAAGTAAGAGAAATTAGGACAGGAAGAAACTCATTCTGCATTGAAATCAATGGGATACGCACTGGACTTGGGATGCCAATTAAATCGTGCTTTAATTTAACCTGCATTTTTCTTTTTTAATTAATTTGCCAGAAGAACAACCTCTCTTGTCTTGTAGAGGAGCAAACTTCTGTTTTCTCCCCTTGTTCTTTCACGTCCACAGATTTTCAGATCAGCGTTTGCTCCCAAACTGCAGCCTGACTTCCATATTTCATACATTGCCACACAAAAGCCAACAGCTTCACCCGTCCCATGGAGTCAGTAGCTGAGCTACCCCATTCTGGCTATAAAACTGACTTACCCCTTCCCCTATATCCAGAAATCAACTGTCATATTGGGGGGGTGGGGGGAGAGGGGGGGAATTTGCCAGTGCAACAATCCAATGGAAAAGATCCAGAGTGCCATTTGCTAGGACACCAAAGCGTCTTCTTGGATCTGATTTCTCAGCTGCTTTAACTCTGTGGAGACCTTCCCTAATCTGAGTCTATCTTAACAGTAATGAAAAGGCTGGAGTCAAGACTCGGGCATCAGGTGCTAGAGGTGCCGGAACTTAGGATACTCCTGAAAGATCTGTGAAGCACAGCTATTATTTCAGGTGGATGAGTGCAGGATTACAAACTGAGCACTGAACACTACAGCTGTTCCAGGGATGTTCAGCTTAAAATTGTCCCGTTTCTCATACTTTCATTATTCTTAAGTTGGGTTGACACCATCCCATTTTTGTTTTGATACTCCAAAGTGCACTGGGATGCCACACCAACAAAACATTACATATCAAACACCAGTTTGTGAAGCTACGTAAGAGCTCAGGTAAATGGCCTGATTTTCTTTAAATCATAACAGAGCACAAACTCCAAAAATGCCAACACAACAGAGGATTCTGAAATGCTCTTCTGTTTACTAACAGAGTAATTCTCTTTTCCAGTAAACATAAAGTACGACAATTACAGAAATTTTCAACAGGAACTGAACAGATTCAAAAAGGATGCTTAATGCTGTTCAGGCTGCTCTTATGGGGAGCTAATTTGCCAAACAAAGTCAATGGAAAAAGGGAATGAAAAATGGGCAAACAACATGCCAATTTTAAGCTATTTTCCTTCTTGGTGGCCAGATGTTGTGTTAGATACCTATCACGGAACAGATGCATAACGGGTTATGAGATAATCACAAGGAGAAATTTATCAATTATACATCAGTTTTCATATTTGAAACAAGTTTTCAGTGACTGCATCCCTTTGTGGTTTCTACAATGTATAGTGGATCTGTGCATATTGAAGAAGATTTTCTAAATCTGATAGGATATTACAAAGCATTTTCTGCAAACACATACAACAGGTCATTAACAAATTCTCTGCACCTTATGATTCATGAAAAATTAACTTTGCAGGGCTAAGAAATCACAAATCAAGAACAAACCAAGACTGAAGGACAATCTCAACTCTGTCCTGATGATTGTAACCTATAGCCTGTACCTTTTAACTGAAATGAACAGTGCATACAATATTATGGCAGTTCAGAGAACACATGATAAGAAAGACTGTTCTTGGAAACCATTATCACAAAATACATGTGTGCAAGGAAACGGAGTTGAGCTTGACTGTGCCATCTTAGCTTCCATGTTTCTTCACTTTTGAGCTCTATGTGTATCCACTGATTCACATGGAGTTGGATATTTAATATTCTTAAATTGATGTTAAACTATAAAAAAATGTATCGGTCATCAGCTGGCAAAGGACAATTCATAGCTATGTGTTATTTGTAAACAGTGTTCATCCTGTAATCTTGGTATCAGCTAGCAAAAGACTGATGAGTATCTGTTCATGTTGGGACGCAAACATTCATCATCTGTTCATCCACAAACCTCTTGCTGTCCCCACATTTTGAATTCTTTTTATGAGTGGAATTCTCCAATTCGTATGAATCTGTAACCCATAAATCATCTTAAGAAGCTTGAGCCAATCTAAGGCTTTATACAGGACACACAGTCAAACCAACGTGACAGCTCTATGGCCTAACTTTCAAATGTGCTGGGCTTTCACAGATCATATGGATGTCAACAGAAACCTTTAGATGGCTCCAGCTGTCTGGAAAACTGTTCTCAGTATTCTTAAAACTGCAAAATGTTTCAAAACTCTCACAGTTTGAAGGAAATACAGGTGTGTCAAAACACATGCAAAAATGCAGATCAGGAGGCGGCAGTTATATAGGATTGACTAGGTTCATAAAACATGGTTTAGTATTTTGGAAGAAAACATCCTCTAACCTTCACTGTCTTCAAAAGAGAGAAAAGGAGAAGAATCTTGTTAGTTTCTTTAAATATATATTAAATATTTCTTCAGAAGCCAAGCATGGAGACTGTTAGCCCAATAACTGTTTTAAAAGTTTGCCCAACATCTCTCTTATGGCAATGTGTGATGGTGGAAGCTGATTCTCAACTTTGGTTTTAATTGATACTTCCAGGCATCTCTCTAATAATGAATTACAAAATATCTTCCTTCATTTGATCTTTCAAACCTTATTAATGGTAAAAAACTATATACAACATCGTGACATTGTACAACAAAAGAATATTGCGATGCCATTATTTATATTCTCCCTGAGATAAAAAAGCTTCACTTTTGCTCAGTGCAATGTTCTGAAGGCTACACCATTTAAAAAAGTACCATCTTGACAAGTTATAATAATTACAATTTACTAATTTTTAATTGAAATTATTCTTAAAAAATGAAGGCAGCATTTGAGCCTCCTGATGGCAACAACTGCAATTTTAAAAAAGGGAAGGAATCATCAGTGACATTGACTCCAAGCCCAGGTGGCTGGGTAAGAGATTCAGGGTAAGACTGGGACAGCACAGTAGGGAAGAACATCTGGTAGAAGGGGGGAGGCAGGAGGACCAAAGCTGTAGATGAGTGGAGGCAGGACAGGAGGGATGTAAAGCAGATGTCACTGTGGAACACTGTTCTTTACAAACATTTATCCCAATTCACATATACAGGTTATTTCTACTGGTACTTCAAAATTGTCTGCACACATAAATGCAATGCCAAAGATTACCCACAACATCAGTCTAAACCCCTCTGGCTCCTACCTGACACTTGTGAGGTCTCTCTGAGGTATGCACCTGTTTGATGTGTCCATTCAAGTGGTCTGGCCTTAAAGGAAAATACACATAAGCACACTTAAAACAAATAGTAAAAATAAAGTTACAATTTTAACAAAAAAACAAAAAAACCCAAACAAAAAAAAAACCAAACAAAAAACCCAAAAAAACCCAAACAAAAAAAACCCAAAAAAGAAATAAAGAAAAAGAATATCCCAGTGCTGTATCTATTAAAAATGTAGTGATATTTAACTTTCCAAGAACAAGATCGCCAACAACTGGGACTCTACCTTGTTATGTACCCTCTCCAACTTGCTAAAAAGGCAGCATTTTCTCAGGAAGAAATCATGACTGAATGATCAGAGGAAACAGGAAGTACAAGTTGCGATTTTCAAGCTTTCATGTCCTCGTCCAAAACTCTATTTAGACTTTAATAATCAGGGCACTTTGATTTACAGTTGCTGAATATTTGAAAATCAGACCCTTCTGGTTTATGTCCCAAACAGATGTAAAAAGCCAACTTTAAGCACCTCTGTGCAAAAAAAACTTTCTAAACTCTGTTGCTGTGACACATTTTCCACCTGCAACATAAAAAAATACTCCCAAATTACAACTTGGTGGGGAGACTGCATTAATACAAGTAAAGTGCTCTGAACGTTCCAACTAGAAGGTGCAATGGAAGAGCAAATTATTACTGTAAGAGGTTAGGCCATTCTTCACAACCGGCAAAGCCTACTTTGGAGAAGAAAGGACTGTAGAGCTGCAGATTGTCCTGGTGGGAGTTTCTCCTAGTGGGAAGAAAGCTTTTCATTGTATGAGACCAAAACTGCTTGGAAACAAGTTCTCCACCCTCTCCGCCCCCAACTTCCCAGCTGCACCAATGAGAGGGCGCGGGAATGGAATTCACGTACTACAGACAGAAAATAGGCTGAACTTTGCAGTGAGGCTCTTAAACCCGATGCTCTCTCAGCGGTGTAACCGGACAGACTGGTTGGGGTCCTTCTGGGTACCTCAAGCCCAGCAACCTCACATGCTGTGCTACTGAATATAGGAAAGGACACTAAAATTACATATCAGGCTTCCAACTTCCTCTGGATGCTCCTAAGACTGAATACCGAAACTTAAAGAGTCTCTAGTTTTCATTCATACTTCGGTTTTACAGATACACAAATGGTTTTGTTGTTTACTTTAGTAACAGCATTCCCGCCTGTTCACGTTAACTTACTGGGAAAAACGAGAAGTCAACATGTATTTCTCACTTTCCCTTAATGACAAAAACCTTTCATACAGCAACAGCAGAAATCTTTTGAGTGTCAATAAAACCAGTAAAACTTGGTACACGACCCCAGGTAGTGCTATAATAAGAAAAGTACTTTCACTTCTAGCCACAGATGAAATTTTCATTTTGTGACCTTCCATCACTGAATCTGCAGCCCTTATGAAGCTGTGTCCCTAATTACACGATTAAAAACAAAAAGTGTGTGGGGGGGTGCTCCTAATTTGTTTCAATAACAAAAAGACCCTCTATCAAAGAGAGCAGGGGCACAACTCTACAATTTACATAGCCTGATGGCCTTTTGATTTGTTTTCAGATCTCGATTCCTTCCCTCACATTAGAGCAAATCAACTGCTGGAGAAAACCGACTGCTGGTACAGAAATAGTAGAGTGTATGCATCCCCCTCCCTCCCACTACTTCTACACTCAAAGCGCGAGGCAAACTTCCAAAAAAGTTTCAAATTCGTTAACTCAGACTGTAAGATACCACTAACACAACTACGTGTGTACCAAACTACTTATTAAATTAGCTCCCACAAACAGCGACAACAAAAAATCAGCAACATTAAATGCACAGATCTTACGTATGTTGCAGGGCAGAAACAGGATCCCCTTCAGAAGGATGTAAACCCAAAGGACACAAAGATCATGTATTTAAAAGATACTTGATGCTGCAGCCTTTGAAATCTCACCTCTTCCTTCACATTTGGGTGATAAAAAACATTACGAACTAAGAGAAATGAAGGGAAGTTAAGAAAAAGAAAATTTAAAATGGATACGATAAAAATAATCTTGAGATGTTTTATTTTGCACTTCAACAGCACCTTCAAACTACCTACACATCAGTGATCTCAAGACACTTCTGTGAGGCAGGTAATTATTTCAGTACCCATTTCACAGAAGAGTCATTTGAGGGAAGAGATTAACTGATTCGCCCAAAGACACGCATACACCAACTCTGGGACAAAGCTGGGAACCTTAGCCAGAAGCCAGCTGACTCCCAGTTCTATGTCTTAATTACTTTTAAACCCCTCCAAGAGCCTGCAAAATGGCATCACAGAGGAAATGATGGGAGTCTCATTCTTTGAAACATTTTAAAGCGGAACTGTCAAAACTATCCCTAAGTTACATTTCCAAGGTACAGGAAAGTCAACTCCCTAGGTCTCTGTTTGAGTCAATGGTCCATACAAGCACTCTCTTACCTGGAAAAGCCTTTTCCACAGCTCTGGCAGATGTAGGGCTTTCCCACAGAGCCATCATGAGATCGAACATGATAGGACATCCTGTCTTTTCGCTTGAACCGCAAGCCACACACCGGGCAAGAGTAAGGCTTTTCGCCAGAGTGTGACAGCTTGTGTCGATTCAGGTGGTACACGTCCCGAAAAATCTTGCCACAGATCTCACAGGCCACCTGTTTCCTCGTCCTGCTTCTTTTTCGGGGTGCATCAGGGTCATCCTGACCAGGAACACCATTTTCACCCAGTCGTGGGGGAGGGATGTCTATGTAACCCAGCTGTAAGCTTGTCACCCCATGTTGAGCCTCATGCTGTCGAAGACGATTAGCATCGGTGAATACTTTCCCACAGAGACCACAAGGCAGGATACCAGCCTCTCGCAGGCCCCCTGGGGCACCAAACATCATGGAGTCCAAGAGATTGGCTTTACGGGGACGCCCTCTGCCCCTCTTGGTGCTTAAAGTGGGGGCACTAGCAGCAACATTCTGGAAGGGTGAGGCCAACAGTGGTGGGGACAGAGGTCCTGCCACCATTGGCAGGCGGTCCACACCCTGCAGGACAGGTAGGGAGGACTGTGCAGCGGTGAGCGCAGCCCGTGTGGCCTCGTCTTCAGGCATGCCAGCAATGCCATTGCCATTGGGTGCTAAAGTGGCACCGTTGGTCATGTCAAGAGGGAAGCCGAGGTCAGCAGCCCCCGGACGGAAGAGCATAATGTCAGGGCGTGCGGGGGGCACGAGGAGCTGCACGTTGGACTGCTTGATGACCTCCTGGCAGATGTCAATCACAGAGCGCATCAGCAGGAATTTGGCAGCCGTCATGAGCTCCGGGAAGCTCTCCAGCCGCACCACGATGCGCGATGTGTAGGCGAAGTCCAGGATGTCTCCGAACACCTTGGAGCTGATGGTGTGCATCTCCAGCTCCCGCCCACCCC
>VXAC01000847.1:31633-322896 GCA_013399225.1 Rhipidura dahli
CCCCAGGCACGAATCGTCCAATGCAAGCCCTCCCGAAGCTGCAGAGGCGCAGAGCGGCCCCCACCTCCTAGGCTCGCCTGAGGAGAGCCGATCCCAGAGGGGCCAGGGGCTGCAAGAGCTGACCGGCCTCGCCCCGGTCTTTCATTGCATTTCTCCCCGTACCCCGTACCACGATCAACTCTAATCCCCGCTAGAAGAGCGAGGCGCCGGCATTGTGGGGGAGGGAAGGGGTACAGCGGGAATTCTTACAGTACGAAAATTGCCCTTCCCTTGGGAGCAGTTGGAAGAAACGGTTCCCGCGGGCCGGGGGCTGCGGGAGGCACGGGCACTTCACAGCCCCGAGTGCGTCCATGTTGGGGAAAGTGCTGCTCGCGGAGCCCCTCCCGCGCACCCGGGGTTCCCACGGCGCCCGCCGCGCCTCACGCCCCAGCGCGGCGAGGCTCCCGCTCCTTCAAGTTACCCTTCCCCGGGCCCAGATTAAACGCTCCAAAATGCACTGCCGAATTCACTGCACGGGGTTGCCTGGACTGTTCTAGTGCTGAATCTTCCCTGTGTGCTCGAGGTCTCTCTAATGAAGAGCTGCTATTTCAACATGATCATCATCATTACTCTTTTGCAGCTGAAATCTGCTTTCTGTCTCAGAGAAGAATTTTTCTCTACTTTTGAAGAAATATCTCACACACACACATTCCCCAGAGTTCTTTGTTTTGTTAAACAACACTTGGAAAAAAGTGTTCAAGGACACTTTTTTGCATTTGTAACATCACGTCTAATCAAGAATGCTTGGACCACCTATTCGGGATCTAATATTGTAACTTAAACCATTCTGTGAAAAATACTGAACTTGGCACATGTGAGGGCATTACAAACTACAGAGCTTTCCAAAAGCTCAAACCCAGCACTTGAATTAAATAGTGGTGGAACTGAAAAAAGCATTCTGGGTACTGATGTGCAAATGAGCGCACCAAGCTTCCAACTTCCAAAATATTACATTAACACTTAGGGCCACACAGTACCCTCAGCCTGTACACCAGATTTCTCCTGCTTTTGATAGGAACTGCTTGTTTCTACTGCAGTCAGAATATTACCAGTAACTTTTTATTACTGCATTATGTGTGCACACACCCTGATATGAACATATACTTTGGAAAATTCGAGGTGGAGTGGTAGCAATGCTGACAAACCCAGCTTAAATACACCCTATTATATAGATAACACAGTGCCCTTGTTCTCTTAAGTCTGTGTGCCACAGACACATGAGTTGTACTTGCTACAGTGAGGAAAATGATTATATTTAACTCACTAGCCAGGCTGCAAGCATGCACACACATGGAGCAGTTAAATAATCTGGAATTTGCTTATCTTTCCTAGTGGCTGTGGACAGTTGTCTGCCTTTCCCCCAGTGGCTTGTTAATTTGCTTTCTTTTAGCCCCCAGCCTCCTGACATGGTTCCTGCTTCCTATTTCAGTTCCCTCCTCGTGTTCTTTGTCTCTCCTCTAGGCAGGGGGAGGGGGGTCCTGCCTCTCTCACAGCACTTTCCTCAGAACTTTCTCCAGTTGCCACGGAATGTTGGGGTTTCAGCTTCCAGCCCTCCTGTTCAAAAGGCATCATCCAACACACCCTGCTTGCTTGTTTAGGTAAAAGCTGAAACAACCCCAAAGCATAGCTGTTTCTTGGAAGTGACCCATTTAGTCGCCACGAGGGTGCCATATCAGCACACTAGCAGCTCACACTCCAAGTAGTTGCTGGATGCTCATTCAGGATGACCGCCAGCACCTTGCACTCCTGGGTAATCACAGCGTCACCACCAGCACAGCCCTTTGCCTTGGGTCTTCAGCGCTCTGCCATGGCAGTGGCTGCAGCTCTTCTCTTGGTAGTTACAGTCTTTCTACATTGGCTTCCCACACCCACACATTTAAAGGACTGCTGCTTAGAACATTTTCTGGTCCCAAACTTACTCTGTCTCAGAATATGAGACTATTGAAGTAGCCACTCAACTGGCAATTGTTATAACATAGCCAATTTTTTTCTGAAAATGAACAGGAACTAAACACACTGAGCCAAAATTTGGCTCATCACTATGAACAGACTTGTAAGGTGAAGTTCCTTAAATTTAATGTGATGACTAAATGGCATTTCTCCATACATAACTGTGTAAGCAGACAGAAATGATTACCTTTGAAGTCAATTACCATCACAACTAGCTAGTTACTCTTTGAAGACAAAGTTTCAGATGATGTGAAAGAAAGTTTTAACTTTCAGTTTTAAAATTTACACTTTCTGTATCCAGTATTTCCTCCCTTTTTCAGATTATTCCTAATCTATTTTCTTTGATATCTTCTGCCCTGGGATGTGCTGAACTTCTTTTGAATCCATCTCTCTTTTAAAATAAAGGCATTTTCCTCAGCTACTTTATTCAGCTTCTCACTATTTCCTGTCTCACTTCTGCTCAAGGGAATTCCAGAGGTGTCCCTAAATGTTTTGCAGCTGCCTGGTGCCTGCTGAAGCACTTTGATTGGTATTTCAATAGTATTAATAATCCTCCTTTTCTCTGGACATGTGTGTACCATTTGGGACTGCACACTGTACATTGCTCACTTCACTGCAGATCAATTGCTACTGGCCTTACTCAGAAGTGCAGACCTTAAATTTGTGTGCAAATACAGGAGGTAACAAAAGACTGTTACCGTCGAATCTATTCAAACATATTTGGGTATATGTTAATTAGAGTTGAGTCATACCTATTTGTTCAACATTTAACTCGTGAATCTGTGTAGGTCTTGAGGCTACTGAAATTTTTCAGAACAGTCCCCTTATTATACTCTTTAAGAAGGTTAGTCATTATTTCACATGGATTATAATATTAGCAGAGACATTTGTGCATAGCACTTGTGCCAGCTAATCAGTCATATGAACAATTTCCTTTCTATGTGTGTTCCACAGAAATACACCACTCTGTGCAGTTCATGGCACACTTGCAATTTCAGTGAGTAGCTGTCAGTTTTTCTGACACCAGTATTTTAATTAACTGCTACTGATATAACAAGCAATTAATTCGGCATTCACTACTTACTAGGTTGATTATTACTTAAATTTAGTTTTTAAAGCTTGCTCAGTTTTTTTTATTGGGAATTATCCCATGAGAATGCCAACCCTAGCAGCAAGGATTCTCAGACTTGGAGATAGCAGAGTTTCCTCTGTAACCCAGATGCGGGTTTAGTGATTTGTCAGCTTTCTCCTCTAGAAGCAGATGAAAATGCTTTAAAAATACCCAGTACCCCCACAAAACCAACAGCAATAGGATGGTATATGATGCTGTAGAAAGTACACAGGAAGACTTACTTAGAAAAGGGAAAACAGCACTGTTTGTTTTTCCTCTTTTTGATCACTCTCCTCACTGCACTTATGTGCTGTGTAGTCTATGTGTTGCATGGCAGTCCATGAAGAATTCTGGGGAGCTGATGCTAAACTATACAACTTTTAGTTATATTAATTTTAGACAGTCTTGGAAGCCAACCTTTGATACTTAATCTCCCTTTTGTCCCTCCTCATTTCTTCAGTCTGCCCAGTTATTCTAGACTGCCTGGAACCAAAGCAACCTGACTTATTCAAAACAACTGCCACATTAGGGATCTGGGCAACATGGCAACATGGAAATACAACCTAGGATTCCATCACGCTGACTCCCAGTGAATTAGGCATTCATGACTAGCTAAGCAAACCTGACAGACAACTTTTTCTCCTCAAACATACATTACAATACAACCCTAAATATGCAATGCAAGTAACAAAGGTTTGGTATTTACAGATTAACAGCTGAACTACTGTATTGTCCCCAGGAAAATTCTTCCCTAGATAACAAGTAAACTGGCATTAAAAAAAAGTTAATCCTAGAAGACAACTACATTTTACAACATTCAAAAGAAACACAACTTTCTGTCTATTGCCTGAAGAGTTAATTAAGATGTGAATTGCATCAACTCTCAGAGTCACTTCACCTCAGGCAATCAGTATTATGCTTCTATTGAAGATTCAGTACTATGGATATAAAAAAATCTTACCTTTTGGTAGAGGGTTTTCAAAATCTCTTTCCTACAAACAGGCATGAAGCTGGCCCTTAGTCAACTCATTATAGCTCATTATAGTTTTGTCTCCTCTTCAGCATGAGCAGTTCTTCCCTGAAATACAATAATAGGGTTAATTAGCCAGTTCTCAAAACAAAGTACAATTCATAGGGTAAATTTGCAAAACTGTAAACTTTTTTTTAAAAACCCCAAAAAGCAAACCAAACAAAAACCCACAGAAAAACCACCTTAAAATGAACCAAATATCTATATGCCTTAACTTGCAGTTACCCTTTTCTCATGAGGAGACTCTGGCAGGTTGGTTAGAGTCCAATACCCATAATTCTTAAAATCATAAGTATTCAGGTCACTGTTATCATTCAATACAGATTTTTCACTGGGCTGGTGATCATTTCTGAGAGGATATGAAACTTCAAGACCCTTGCTTCACCTGAAATCATGATTTCATTTCCTCCTAGTCACCTTCTGCCCACTTTCTGAAATCCTTCAGAAATCCCGCCTCTAATCAAGAAATGCGGTCCTGTGGCAAGCCCACAAACACGCAGCATCAGCTGGTTGCCAGTTGAGTCTACAGCTTCTGGCATGAGGTGAATTACCAAAACCACAAGTACTGTAGTACCAGAGTGGCTCTTAAACTAAAATGACCTTCTCAGTGCACTGTGAATAAACTTGATATCCACAAGTATTTATTTATTAGAATATAAAAGAGGAGGAAAAAAACCCAAACCTAACTAGGTGAGCACGCACTGCTTATTTTTAACAAGTTACTTCATGTGATTTTAATGAGGCATACACAAGTTATCACAATTAATTTCGTATCCATAGTATTTACCATGTATTTTACAATGATAAATTTTACATGGCTATCCAAAGGACTTGCGAGCCTCTTCTCAATATAGGTTGTTTGCATCTCACCATTTCATATAAGTAAACTCTTACTCAAGCTAAAATACTGGTTGTTTTAGAAAGAATTTCAGAATTTGACTCATAATGACGCAGCTTATTTAAAATTGTTAGTTTGACATAAAACCCACTAAATGCATTAGCTCCTAAGCATTCCTATGGAAGCAAGCTACAGTTATCATACTTCAGGGCAATGCTATGGAAACTGAAAGTCAGTCATTCTGCGGCAAATGCACATTCCTGTTGTGCAAAAATAAAACTGAGGCACAAGTAAAGGAAATTACTTGCTCAAAGTGTCAGCATGACTGGAGTGTGAATATGAATTTCTGAAACCCATTTTTCTACAGCCCCCCATCATTCAGATCTTGCTCATGAAGTATGCACCATTTTAGTCACACTCCTGTCATCGTAGCTTGGTGAAACAAGCTGTTTCACCCTGTTTTTTCCCAATCACCGATTCCATATTGTTTCATGTTCCTTAAGTGTTTGATGAGAAAGTCTTTACATCAGATGCAGTCTTTGTCCGCTTGCTAAATACCCTTTAGTATATTGCTTTCCTTATCTTACTAAGAATATTATTATTATTAAAGTGCTGAAGTTATATACTTCTAGTTTATCAGTTAGTCATTCATATAGCTTCTTAATAATTTGTGGGTTTTACTCCAGATCTGAACCTTCTGTGTCATCTGACTGTATAAGCAGTTGGTCCCAGGGGAGATTGACTGTTGTGCAAGTTGCAGCCTTTGGAAGTATTCCCCCTGTTGCACCTAATATAGATTTCCTAAATGAAATTATTGCAATTTAAAAAACACATGTATATGTTTTAATCAAAAAGGTGGCAATTCACATACTCTATCTTCCATCAGTGCTCACAATAAAGCACAATTAACCTTTTGAGCACATCTCAGTCTCTTGCATCTCCTTTCATTTTCTCTCCAGTTCTACTGGGGGCTTTTTTCTCTCCTGCCATTATATCCAATTTTATATTAATATTTTCCTTGATTTTTCCCTTCTCTGAGTGACTTTTTTTCCTTTTTCTCTAATATTTTATCATTTGCAATCTATTTTCTAGTTTTGACTGCAGTTCTCAGGGGACATAATTCATCCATTCCCAGTCACCCACCCTTCAGTCATTTTTCCAGCTGTTGCACCTTATTTCCCATGGTCAGAACCACCCTGTTCTCTAAGCACCACATCACATAAAACACCTTTATATTAAAAAATTCACAGCAGTACTCACAATAAATAAAAGTAACATTGCTCTATTCACAACCTGGAAACAATCTCTGTTGAACAAGCCTTTTTGGAGCTTAAGAGATGGTGCTGTTATAAACCAATAAAAACTACTTTAAATATCCTAACCTATTAGAAAGTGATAATTTGGCTACCGAAAAACCAGACTAATTATCTTTATTAATTAAATTCTTTCTCCCTTCAGGTAATTAAGGACAATACTTGACACTGAAAGAAGTTTTTAGGTGCCTCAATTCCTTATAGCCTTTGCTTGAATAGCTTTCTGAGAAAAAAAGAATTTAAGAGCTTACTGAGCAGCTGTATGTTAAGAACACTATGGAAACATAAACCAGGAACACAAAAACCAGCCAGTAACCAAATTTCCAAACTATGTATTTTATTGACATCTTTGTTCATTCAGTCCCCACTTTGGAAAATAGTTTTAAGTTAGACTCAGTTTATGAGATTTTGAGTGAGTTTGTAAGAACAACTAGCAACAAGTTCTGAAGTTTACCACAATCTACTGCACAAAAGAGGGGAGGTCTTAAACCCTGAGTGGACATTCAGAATTCGTATTTTTCTCAATGTTTTTTTCCTTTTACTGAAAAAGGCCACAAATGTAGACTGATTGTATGGCTGAATTCAGTTGAGGCATAAACAAGTCCAACTCCATCTGAAGTGAGTAGGAAAAAATTTATACCAGGGTCAAATCTCTGTCCCTTGTTGGAAAAAGATACTGTTCGCAGGAAATAATTAGAAAACCATGAACAAATATACAGTGGTAGGTGCATTTATATTTACCCTAGCTTAGCTGAACTAACATTACCAGTAATCCCATTTTATTTAAGATTTCTATTTCAGTAAGGTCTATATAAGCTTATGTTAATGACAGTTCCTACTATAAGGAGTTTATGACAATAAAGGCTGCTTTTTTGGTTAAGATGGGAAAAGAAGGGAAATGCGGAGGCAAAAAGAGACCACAAATAGCAGTGTGGTTCCCATTGCACTAGCACTCTTTCTTTTTTTCACTGTAAGTTAGAGAAGATTTAACGATTCCATAACAATTCTATCACCAAAACTGTTATAAGGTTAGTTAAATGTTGTCAGTTGTACCATATTCAGAATTCTGTCTGAAGATGTGGCAGGTATGTCTGTAAGTGTTCACACTACAGGCCCAGGGGAGTGTATTTTTAGATTAAAAAAAAAAAAGTAAAGAAAAAAGTTGTTTTGCATTTAGGTACACCATATAAAAACAGACTTTGCAATAAATTGAGCTAGAAGAGCCTTCCTGGAAAGGATACTGAATATGGACAAAAGGTTTCTATAAATATTCGAATTCAGACAAAATATGACACAGAAACAAACTTGGAAACCAAAATCCTGAACAATGATTAAAATGTATTTCCTTGTCATAAAAATACTTTTAGTTTGAAATCCAATTGTTTGGCTTCTTGTGAAACAGCCAAAAGCTGGAAATACTTAGCATTTTAGAGTTTGAAGGGGCCATTAAAAAAAATCCTTCCTCTATTTAATAGCCTGCATTCAGTGGAGAGTTAAGAGCTGTCCCTGGGGCAAAGTGGTACGGCCAGGGCTCAGCTGAAAGGAGCCGTGAGAAACTCCAGCATGAAGTCCCGGTTTGACAAAGCACCAGATCGGGAAAGCTCCGCCGCGGGCGGTGCGGCAGCGCCGCCCGGTCCAGCAGCGCTGCGGAATATGGAGTGCCACCAATGGTGTGTACCTGGCGAGGAGCAGAGCCCGAGCGGGCTGCGGGAAGGACCGCGGAGAGGCTGGTCCGGTTTAACCCCAGGGAAGGGCACACGCCATCTCCCCTCGCGGGCAGCGAGACCCCCGGCTCCTCGAACACCTGCGGGGCCGCTGCCTCAGCGCACAGCTCCGTTCGCACCGTTCTCTCTCACAGCCGAGCACCCATCGCCTCATGCCGGCTTCTCTCGGCGCCGCAGCCCGGCTGCCCCTCACGGCAAAGAGCCTCAGCCTCACCAACACCGTTCCCGGGCCCCCGTCGGGGCTCTCGCACACCCGGCTCATGCCGGCTCCGACAGCCCCGCAGCCGCCGTCTGCCTCGCACACATCACACGGACACGGGGCACAGATACACACGGATCTCACACAAACATCACATACACGCACGGATCTCCCACACAAATATTACATGCACACGGGTCTGTAACATACATGGATCGCACACACGCACGGATCTCTGAGACACGGATCTCACACACGCGGACCTCACAGATCTCACGGATACACGAGTCTCTCACACACACATGGATCTCACAGGCACACGGATCTCTCACATACACACGGATCCCTCACACACACGATCTCCCACACACACGGATCTCACAGGCACACGGATCTCTCACATACACTAGGATTCCTCACAGGCACACGGATCTCACAGGCACACGGATCTCACAGGCACAGGGATCGCACAGGCACACGATCTCACCCACGCACGGACCTCACAGACGCAGATCTCACGGATACACGAAATCTCACACACACGGATCTCTCACATGCACACGGATCCCTCACACACACAATCTCCCACACACACGGATCTCACAGGCACACGGATCTCTCACATGCAGACGGATCCCTCACACGTACGGATCTCACAATCACCTCTCCCTCCCACTCGCCCCTCACAGGGTTGCCCGCTCTTTCTGTGAGGCGGCGCGCGCTCTGCACACGGCCCAGGGGGCACCGCGCCGCATCCCCTCAGGGCAGCGCGCGAAGCCGGCGGCGCGCTGCGGGACCTTCCCTGCCCGCCGCCGAGCTGCGTTCCCGCCGCCTCTCGCGAGAGGTCGCCCTGCGCGTGCGCGGACCCGATCGGTACGCGAGGAGCGGCGGAGCTGAGGGGCGGCCGGGCGGGCCGGGCCTGACGCCACCATGAGTAGCACCCTGGCCAAGATCGCGGAGATTGAGGCGGAGGTACTGCACTACGGCCCTTCGCCTCCCTCGGGGAGGTCCGGGCACGGAGCGCCAAACGGGGCGGACGGGAGGCTCGGACCGACGAGGGGGACGGTCACTGGGCCGCGCGGTGCAGGGGTGGCGGGGCCCTGTGCCCAGGCGTCGCGCAAGGGCCGGGGTCTGCAGAGTCCTCCCGGTGTGAGCCCTCGGTCCTTTGCCCTTGCAGATGGCCCGGACGCAGAAGAACAAGGCCACCGCGCACCACCTGGGGCTGTTGAAGGCCCGTCTGGCCAAGCTACGCCGGGAGCTTATCACCCCCAAAGGAGGCGGCGGCGGCGGCCCCGGGGAAGGTGCGTTGTCTATGTGGGTGCTGTCGAAGTGCGGGAGGTATGACGGAAGTCGATCTAACGGGGAGGCTCTTGTCCACTCAAATCATGACAGATTATCTGCTAAATAGTCATAGAATCACAGAAGGGTTTGGGTTGGAAGGGACCTTAAGGATCATTTCGTTCTACGCCCCTGTCGTGGCAGGGACACCTTCCATTATATCAGGTTGCTCGGAGCCCCATTCAACCTGGCCTTGAACACTTGCAGGGATGGGGCAGCAACAGCTTCTCTAAGGTAACCTGATCCATCCTCGCTGCCTCTTGTCCTACTCGGTACAAGACCTCTAACCATGATTTGTGGCCCTTCCTAAGGCTGTGGGGTGGAGCTCTTCATGAAGTTCAGATGAAAGTGCTTTTGTATTTTGGCTCATATAATCTTTTATTTGCAGAAGTCTGAAGGTTTATACATGAAGAAGCACCTTTGCAGCAGCTACTTGTTTTTATATGAAGGTGTGATTTGCCTAAGCTGCAGTGCTTAAAGGGAATGCTGCACTTACACTCAAGTCAAATACAGTCCACTGTGAAGCTTTGCAGCCAAGACTTTATTACACAGATACATGTCATGGAGTGTTACAGAGACAAAGTGGTGCAAGGCAATAAAGATTGTGAACAATCTGTTTCTCACTCAAAGCTTACTTGGCTTTTGCTCAGGCAGTATTAAAAATAATAGTGCATCTGCTGTCTAGAACATTAGAAGATAGAAAATGTCAATCTTTAGATAAGTATTTCTACTCCTTATTTGCAGGTTTTGATGTTGCAAAGACAGGTGATGCCCGCATTGGGTTTGTGGGTTTTCCATCAGTGGGGAAATCTACTCTTCTAAGTAATCTTGCTGGTGTGTACTCTGAAGTGGCAGCCTATGAATTCACTACACTGACTACTGTGCCTGGAGTCATTAGGTACAAAGGAGCAAAGATCCAGGTGAGCTCTTGTGTCTGTGAGGGTAAGATGAGCTATACAGATGCTGTGCTGTTATGGTTGAGTGGTCTGGCCTGACATTAGCAGGTTAGAAGTGATGTGTAGAAGTGCTTGAGAATACCTTGGAAATATTTCCATGAGGTATGGATTTCCCCCTGCTTTTTACTTTGCTCTGGGAAGTTCTGGGTAGTTTTAACTATTCCCTGTGAGATGATCTGTTCCACTGTACCAATAGAGCACATGGGATAATACAATATATAATAATCAAATGGGAAAGAGTCTTGTCATAGTCTGTTCAGATTTGCAGTAGAGTAGAAGGGTAAAAGTAGGATTGATTTAATCAAGAATACTTTTCTCATGTGATACTTTCCTTCCTGTGAACAAATAGCTGCTTGATCTGCCAGGAATTATCGAAGGTGCCAAAGATGGTAAAGGCAGAGGACGGCAGGTCATTGCAGGTGAGTATATTAGAGCTGGAGACAGCAGCCTATCACTGGTTCATTTAACACAGTACAGGAGAATGAAGGGTTGAATCACTGTTTCTGATGTCTTTAAAAAGCTGGATTGTTAGCTGGACTTGAGCTGCCTGCTGAGAAGCAGTAGCTGCTTTCATATTGTTGTTTTCAGTTCTGGCTTTGTGCACTTGCTGGGTTTGTGCTCTGCATTGACACTTCAGTGAAAGTACATTGCCAGTTTTGCAGGCAGATGTGATCCCGTCCTAAACAAGGCTGCTGTTTCATTTCTCACTGTTTTCATTTCCTCACCCAGTTAATTGTCCTCAGTCTGGTTGTCTGAGTGGAGACAGGAAGATGTTTTCTAGCCTCTGTCATTCTTACAACATGTAAAGATCTGTCTATCAGTGATGCTTGGCCAGCACAATAAACATCAGTCCTACACTGGTATTTAAAAATAACCAATGTGCTGGCCTTCAGGGGTTTCATAGTGTTACCAGTCCACTGAGCCATATTGTGGTTGTTTTGTCTCAGGTTGTGTGAGCATACTTTTTGAGAGATGACTGTCTTTTTGTAATTCTTAGTTGCTCGAACCTGTAATCTCATTCTGATTGTTCTGGATGTGCTGAAACCCCTTGGCCACAAGAAAATCATTGAGAATGAACTGGAGGGATTTGGAATTCGTCTGAATAGTAAGCCCCCCAATATTGGCTTTAAAAAAAAGGATAAAGGAGGCATTAACCTTACAGCCACAGTAAGTTGGAAGTTTTCTTTAACCAAAATTAAAAAACAAATTGCTTGAAGAAAAAGGCATTTTTAGTTGATGGTATGCCTGGGACCATGCTGTGCTGTGACTTCTTCAGGAACTGAACTCCAGTACTGTGCTGCAGTTAGTTACTTTCCTTAGAGGCCATCCACACCTCTCCTGGAATCTGACCACTTCCTTGCCCCCAAAACAGAGCCTTGGTTGCATTCCACACCTAACAAGTTTGAGATCTAAAGAAGAGTGCAAAAACTGTCTCTTACTTGGTGTCTCTTAGTGGTCTCTTAAAATGTTCTTCTGGAGAGGATTGCTCAGAGTTCCAGGCTTGCAGCCCATTTACCTGAATCTTTAAAAGCACAGAGATAGAGATACCAAAATCATAACTGCACTCTCAGTACCTAAAGTGTAGATGTCTGTGCTCTGAACTGGTAGATACATGGGTTTGTGGTCCCAAACTGAAAGGAAACACTGCTTCTGAAATGTCTGTTTGTATCTCTTAGTGGGGCATTAATATAAATGAAACTGTTAGGATTTAAATCTGTTTTTCCGTCTCCTCAGACCAGCTATGGTGAAATCAGAGTCAAGTCCAATAACTTAACAGCTATTCTTTCTAATAATATATATGCAGTGGTTGCTAGGTGAGAGCACTGTTAATTTTAATACTTGATTTGGCTGTTAGCTCTTCCATTTCTTTGATACTATGTCTGTCTATGTTCAGTGTCCCCAGAGTGAGCTGGATACTGAGACAGTGAAGAGCATCTTGGCAGAGTATAAAATCCATAATGCTGATGTCACACTGCGCAGTGATGCCACTGCTGATGATCTCATTGACGTCGTTGAAGGAAACAGGTACTGTTGGCTCCCTGGCTTTGGCACACATGCAGTCTATATTACAAAGAAAAGAATTGTCTTTCAGGTTTGCTTCCCACAGCAGCTGAGCCAGCAATGTGGCATCAACATAGGGATAAGCTTTTTAAAAATGTTTTTTCTTTCCAGTGAAGGTACAGTATGCTGCTGTCAGGTGGCTCTAACAGTTTTTTCTTTTTCCAGGGTTTACATCCCATGCATTTATGTACTAAATAAAATTGACCAAATTTCCATTGAAGAACTAGATATCATTTACAAAGTACCCCACTGTGTTCCGATATCTGCTCATCATCGCTGGAACTTTGATGATCTGCTGGAGAAAATCTGGGACTACTTAAAACTAGTCCGAATGTGAGTCAGAATTGTTGCCTGCTCTGCAGTGTAAGGCTGAGACTGAGAAAGGTCTCAGGAATGGCTGAGGAATATTTTATAATGCTTTTCTTCTAACTGGTGTTTGCTTTGCAACCCAGAAGTGGTGTTCTTCTTAGCTGTTGTGTGATAGCCGCAAGTGCTCTTTTGAATTTGTTGGGGAATTAAATGAGAACCATGTGAAACCAAGACCAAAGCACATCTTAAAAAAATCCTGAAAACATGGAACTCTAGTCAAACTTAGTGATAACATTGTGATTCCAGATGTAATTATCTTTTCAGTCTGTCATGGATGCAGTTCTCTTAACAGAACTTAGTTCTTCATCCAGAATTTCAGGTATTTTTACTACAAGTTATTCCAGATTTACCTCATAATTCTTATGCATTATTGGATGAACTTATGAATGAATTTACTGTATTATAATACTCATAATACAGTAATTGTTGTCTTTTAAATTTATATCTTTCTTCTTGTGATAATATAGAATGTATTGTGAAAAGGGATTTAGTCGGTTTAGGTATCTGTGCTATAGATTTTATTATATAGTTTTTTTAATATATGTTGAGATTTTCACAGAAAAAAAAAAGGCAAGTTGGAACCATAATACTAAAGATGTTCTTTTCCAACAACTATTGGCATTTGGCTTTTTTTTAAGCACCTTCAGAAAGCTCACAAGTGAGAAACCTTTGCAGTTAGAAGGGAGAACCTGCTGTAGCCACGGGCTGCCCAGATGCCTTTTCAGCTTAGGTCCGCCAAACGTTTTGCATTGTATCTGTTGTCACCACTGAAGCAGTAGGATCTTGGCACATGCACTGGGGGTGACAGTGCAAATCACTGATGAAATATCATGATGGGTTTGAAAAAGGTTTTGGTATTGACTGATGGTTCCATCTGTGTTACAGCTACACCAAACCTAAAGGACAGCTCCCAGACTACACTTCTCCTGTGGTACTACCTTATTGCAAGACCACAGTGGAGGATTTTTGCATGAAGATCCACAAAAATCTCATAAAAGACTTTAAATAGTAAGTGTTATTGTAAAAGAATATATAGAATAGAAAATAACTTGCCTTCAGGTATATTATTTCATCTTCTAAACTAGAAGGGAATAACAGGACTTGTTTTTCAATTTGAATTGAATAGATCTGTCTATGACAATCAAACTTAATACTTCAGTTGCTGTGTTTAATGTTCTCATGCTCTTTCCTACATAAATGTCCTCTCTAGAGAAAAATTTATTTTGCTATTTTAAAGTAGCACTGCAAGCCATTGTCCTATCTTGGGTACTTGGAACAACTTCAGCAGTTTTGATCTGCTTGTAACCCTGGTTCACACAGACCACTTAGCCAGGTACTTGTAGGAGAATAAAAATAGCTCTGAAGCATTGCTTTCTGTATTAGCTTTGTGACAGAAATAGCTGCTGTTCTGCTTGCATATCATACTTCTAAGTCTTTTAAATTTGATTTTTCTTTCAGTGCACTGGTCTGGGGTTCATCTGTTAAACACAACCCTCAAAAAGTTGGTAAAGACCACACTCTTGAAGATGAGGATGTTATTCAGATTGTGAAGAAATAAAGTTATTCTTACATGGTTTGTTGCTGTGCCTGAAATTTGTCATTGTTAGTGACAAATCCCCCAGTTTTGATTTAGAAATAGCCTTTTATTATAGTACCTTGCTGCATGGTAAAACTGATGTCTTTGGCCAACTTACACTGCAGGTGTCTTGTTTCAGCAGAACTTAGAGATGAGAAACTCTGGTTAAATGACTCACAAGGGCAAAATCTTACAAGAAGCTTTGATGGCAGGGATGAGGTTCCACTGCATGTATATGTCTTTCCAAATTAGAAAAAAGTTCACACATCAAGAATTATTTTGTTCTAAGTTAGAACAAAACATGAAAAGCAGAGGCTATAGAACAATATCTTATGAAACAATGCTAGAGGACAGAGTTCCAGCTGCCTTAATCTGAAACTGTTCTTGTTGGAATACTTCAAGGCTATTAATAGTCCTGCAGTTGTGGAAAAGCTGGTCAGTTCTGTTCAGGAGTAGTTGCTTTTTCAGTTTAGACTAGTGGAAGTGAGCTAGCTGCTTGGGTTTGTATGACTGAAGGTGCTTAAGTTTTCTTAAAAGAATTTCCTGCCTAGATAGAGAAGGTGCCCAAGAGAAGCACATTGCTCTTAGAGTGCTTCTGTTGCTTCATAAAGATGAATAAAGAAGCTTTTAGCTCATGTCAAGAGTGCTATCAAATACATCAGGCTCTAGCATTTGCTCTCCTGCAAAAAGCAAGAAGGGGTGTTTAATTATAGGGGTGTTTATTTAGATGCTTCAAAAATGCTCCCCCTCATGTTATTATACATTCAAGAAGACAGTGTGATTAGAGACACCCACTCAAACACTAAATCCTTAGAACAGTGCGTGGTCTTCAGCCTGGTAGGGAAACATCCAAGCCTTGATTCTACTCCAAGCATTTCCACCCGTACTTTTTCTAGATCTCTGCATAAGTGAGCTGAACTGCTACACGTGTGCTTGGTTTATCAGCCTGAGTGAAAGGGGCAGAAGATGAGGCTGGTACTCAGACTGTGAGGAAACAGCAGTGAAACCCATTCACACTTGGCTTAGAGCTGGTCAGTTTTACAGCTTCTAAGATACTGAGCCTCATTGCTCACACTTAACAGTGACATTTAAATGCAGCAATTCTATCCTGGGGCTTCAGTGAGGCCAGTTACTCTTATCAAAGCAGACTGATCCTCCCCACCCATGGACTAACTGAAGTTTTCTACTGTGGTTCCATCTTACCCAGAAGAAGAATTATAAAAATTAATATTCTGACTTAATTTAATACAAGAGCAATTGATACAGACAGCTGGTAGAATCAACTTTATTTACAGAATGTTACTGGGAAAGTGTCAAGTTAAAAAAGTATGAAAACAATCTTACAAGGACAAGCTGGTGATTGCATGTTTTACAGGGATTGTTTTGGGAACAACCACTAGAAGTACAGGTGACCTCCAACAGCTTCCACATTGGAGATTTCAGCTTGCTATTTCCATATAACACTGTCTCTGCTGGACTGAAACAAACCCACCACAGCACGATGGCAAGGGTTACAATACAGACAAAGTGATTTTTTTTTTCCTGCTGCTGGTTTTGCTTTCAGTGAGACCTAAGAAAGAGCAAGTCTGTGAGAATTCTGGTTTTACTTTCACCTCTTAAAAGAGCACAATGGCCTAAGATAGGTAGAGGACATGACAGCAGTACTAGACTCAACACAAGTGAGGGAGTGAAGTGAGGAACCATGCAGAAGGATGGTAGAGAACATTTAACTGTTCAGGGAAGTGAAACAGACTTAAAAGGAACATAGTATTTTAAAACCAAATATACACAGTAAGATCACAAAACTACCCCATCCTCCCCCTTTCAAGCCACAGAACGAGACTCCAAAAGGCAGGTTTCACAGTAATCGCATCACTGGATGCACACTAGATTGAGGACAGTTCTTGGGACTCCCTTCTAAAAACAGCACTGAAAGCAGTACAGAATATTCCACAGTTTGACTGAGGAGTTGAAGGGTGAGGATTCCAAGGCTCCATTTTGATGACCTTTAAACTGGCTTGAAAGATTAAAACAAGGAAAAATACTGCAGCTAAACAAAGACCAGCACCAGCCCTCCTGAAAGAGCAACAACCAGTAGGTACCTAGAGACTGAAATTCTGGCTTTACCATGACTGCACCACGTCCCATCCTCAAAGCTTTTGAAGACTAAACAATTCTCTCATTTGGTGGCAAGAGTCGCAGGGAATCAGACCTTTGTTACATCGACAGCAAGATGTGGGCTTTTACTTTGACACTTTAGCTACACTGAGTGCACAGTTCTGACAGAAAATATGAGAGGGAAGACCTAGAGGAGATGAGCAGCAAGAAAAGGCAAAGCAACTTCATCCTGTTCACTCACACTTAGGATATGCAACTTTAATCTTAAAGAAAGTCCCACACATACAATGGAGAAAGGTCCAAACCATAGGCACAACTAAAGCTCAACTGTTACCAGCTACCTTATGTACAGCTGTATAGCTTCAAAAAGGCTATTCTAGGTGTGTATGTACAAAAGATTGTTTATACACAAGTCTGTACAGAAGGGTCTATACATGTAGTTTTCTGCAGAAGGAATCCATAGCTGCTACCTCTACACTAGAGAATATCAGCACTTCATTCACATATCTTACAAAAACAAAAAAATTAGACACTTCCAGGATTAAACTGGCTTTGTCGTGCATCTAAATTTCTTCAGGCTTCACTATCCAAGCCATAATGGATCCTTTAGTCTTGATGCAGACATGAGACCAGGACAGGTGCCATGTGCTTTAGTCTCTCAAAAAGAAATTTTGCACAGAGTGCTAAAAATAAAAGCCCCAAAAAATCAAACAGGTGAAGTCCTGACTATGGACATTTTCATCCAGTCTAAAGAATCACAAGTGTTCCACCCAGTGGTCACTGTTCACTGCCGGTATTCCAGTTCATCTACACTGATGACTTTGGATGGCATGGATGGAAGAGGCTGCTGCAAGACATCTGAACCAAACCATTTTGCAAGGCCAATGGGAGAACCACTTCTCTGGCTGGGGCGATGGTCAAGCTGTGTGTGCCCATGAGATAATCCAGTCCGAGGCAGCACATTTTGAGGGGTTGTCTGTGCACCAGCAGATGATCCCTGTACTCCAGAGCCTGTGAAATGTGAAGCTATTAGAGGTGGAGTAATAACCCAGCACAGATTTGCCCTCGAGCTATCACCTGATAAGGCATGTGAGCTGAATGTGGCTTTTGTTCATTCTATGAGCCCCAGGAAGTCCAGGTACCACGTGTTTATTTTCATTAGTACTCCCATAAATGGCCTGACACTGCCAGTTCCAGACACTGTATCACACAGGTTTGAAGGGAAGACCAGATCAAACAGCATTTCCCTGGAGAAGGTGGGTGGCCTGTGGCCCAGGAAGGCTGAAAGCCTGTACACATGCTGCAAGAATCAGATCTGTCAGTAGCAAAGCATGTTCTGAAACCAAACATTTCACTTGGACTTTGTTCTGGCATAACAGCCTGCAGTGGCTCAAACCATCTGAGACCCACACAAGGTTAGTGATTATGAATAACTAAATTGAAGTAGCTTCCTGCTAGCACAGTACTCAAAGCCCCACGAAGTACAGCACCTGGAGCAGGCTCATCAGCCTTCTAGAACTCACACTCCTGGTGTCTGTTTTAGCCTACCTGATCGTTGTAGCTGCTGTTGCATCATGGCAAGCTGCAAAGGTGTCCCCGAGCGTGGATTTAAGATGTGATGGCTTGCTGTTGGTAGTGGATAAAAAGGCTGGCCAAGGATGGGAGCAGATATTCCCTGCAAGTGAGACAGGTCCACTCCAGGAGGAAGCATACCTGTTGAATATGAGCAAGAAAACTTCTTACCTGATAAGCATAAGAAACTCAATGCAAAACAAAATATATGTATTTAGATGGGTTGGAATTTATTGTCTGATCTTAAAGGTAAATTCTGATACAATAAAGACTAGTAGTATCAGTAATCAGTAGTATCAGTTTGTGCTGCTCCTAACACAAGAACATGCATAAACAGGAAAAAAAGCATGGATTACCTGCTTGCAGCAGAGGAAGATGTTGCGGATGGACCCCCTGTGCCATCATTCTCTGGACCAATCCTGGGTGCAGTTGATGAGCAGGTCGTACAAGTGGTACATGGGGAACAAGGGGTACTTGATGAACAGGACGAAGAAAAGGGCCTCCTGGTACTGGGGAGGCCATTGTAGGAGTCTTCCTACCAGCTGATTTGGGCCTGTAGTCTTGCTCTTTGGTGCAACGATTTGCTTGGGTAAGAGGTGTGGAACATGCAGAGCGTTGCAGTGCAGGTAGTTTGGTACCTAAGGTGGGCAAAGTTCCGTGATCTGCATTCTCCACAGAACTAGACAGTAGGTTATCTGTAGCTAGAATTGAATACAGCTATTACAGTCCACAGCTAGAGATTGCACCAAATGAAAATTAAAGCTTAATAACTGGATTTGACAGTTAAGATTCCAGGACTAGCTGAACTGTAATCATATATATTTAATAGCAAGCATCTTTTTTTCTGGATGCTTCTGGCCAAATTATTTCAAAATAGCAATGAGAAGGAATATGGTTCCACAGAAATCCCCTTACAGGAAACTTAAATTAGACCAGAATCAGCAGTAACTCCATTTTTAATTCTTATTTTTCCTTTTTCTTAGGAATTTTGAACCGGCAGCATGGATGAGTCAGTGCCAAAGGTGATAGGAGGTACAAGAGATCCTCCCTAGACAAGATAATAAATCAGAGTTGTGCCAGAAATCTAGCGGAAGGTGGTTTTTCAGTTTGGCTGTGTTTGGGAGTTAATAGCAGCCTTCTACGTCTGATATCTGCTTAGCAACATTTGGAACACCAAAGAACCTCCAGAAGCTACTTCCACAGACGATCCAGATGAGTCAGACAAGACCTAAAGTACCTTGGCATCAATGACTACCAGTGGAGGTATTTCAGTTGGACTGCTACCACAAACTGCAAGCTACCTCTGCAAGTTACCAGCGCTGAAGCACAATGTCATGGCCATTGGCCATGTCAGTCTGACTGGGTCAAGCAACTGGTGTTGAGCATTTCCTTTTAATAGCCCCTTACATCAGTTTGGGTGACAAAATGCTCCCCTAATCAGCTACATGTAAGAGCTTAGATTGGTCTCAGCTTTGACTGTTCAGTTGTCTCAAGAGAACTCTTAAGATTTCAATTACTGGTACAGAGAGCTATGGAAGCATTTTTGTTACTGTGCTTGTTCATCAAGAAAAGTTGCAAACATTTATGGTCCAGGCCTCTTAGTGTTGCTCAGAAATTGATAGGAAACAGGGATTAAGCCCCAGCACTACTGGAAGAGTGCACTTGGAAGTATACCCCCCTCCATAGCTCTAGCCCCTCCTCTCATAGGCTCTCTCACTTCTACACCCTCCTCATATCTCCACAGATCAGGAATGTCTAAAGGTAGACTGGGTGAATTATGTGCTGAGACAATCTGAGTCTATTCCAAATTCCTTTTGTTTGCGGTATTTTAAAGCCATTACAATACCTTCATTTGGTCTCTGATTTTCATCTTTAACATCACTGATTTTCATTTTCCCAGAAACTGGATCCTCTTTGCTTTTCTCCTTGCTCTCATACATCTTGCGAATCACCGAGGTAGGTGTGAAGGAAGGAGACAGCTGCAGAGAACACAGTAAGAAGCAATGCCTCACCCACTGCTCATTATCAGGCCACAATACCTCAGCTGTGGGTGGACACCAGTCCTTTCCATTTAAAGCTCTTTTGAATCAGATGCCATGTGCCCATGATTTTACTTCCCCTCATCTCATAGCTTTATTCTCTAGTTTAAGCATTCCTCTTTAGCTTTTTTGGAAGTCCAATATCAAAATCTGCAGCTGTTCTCAAAGTTAAACATACCTTAACAGGCTTGAAACAAAATAGCTGAGCTGTAGTGTTAGTTACAGCTGTTTACTCTTTGCTATTGGTTCAAAAGAGTAGCTCCACAGGAATTCCTGTAGAGCTGCTTCATCTGCATTAACTCAGGGCTGATGTTCTGCAGAGAACTATTGCCTCATTTGGGTTTTCCCCCATTTAAAGGTCTGTAGCACCTGTGGAAGTTACTCATTTAGAATACAAACTTGTATTACTTGTTTTATTTGGCAGGTGATAGTCTGTGTCAGTCCTGAATTGCAAGTACTTGACTGTTAAGAAATTTTTGCAAGAGCACGGACACTGGGATGCACAACCCAGCTTTCCTAGCATTGAATCAAGCTGAATAAAGGATATGCTATCTTTGATAACACCATGGAGGAAAGAAAAAGAACCCAAGGATGAGAAATAAGGATGTATTGACTGCAGCACAAAAGAAATATAGTTTAGGAATCACTAAGACAATAGGTTAGTTCAGCAATATGAAAGAAGTATAGTTTAGGAACTGCTGAAACAATAATTTAGTTCAAAAGGATTGATACATTATGCTGAACAAAAGGATGTAAAATGCTGAAAGATGGTGAATAGCAGTCACAGCAAGTGTCCAACCAGAAGTTTAGATGCAACATGCTAACAGCAGCAAGCATCCAATCACTAAACTTCCTTTCGGCCGAACGATGTTCGAATCATCACATATTCACAACTGAAAATGCTATCTAAGTGTATATTTTGCTCATAAGAAATGGCTTCACATGATCACATTGATCGTTGCGTGATGTCCCGTTATTCGCCTCCGCATTTGACTGGAAAATTTAGATCAAAACTGCCTTCTACACAGTGCTGAAGGCAGAGAGGCAACAGCTTGGCTTTGAGGTTTTACTCATTTTGAAAGTGACCCTGAAGCTCCTAAGTATTATTTCAACCCCCATGCACTTAAGTCAAACACTTCATACCCAAACACCACCGTTCTCTGAAGCATCTCACAGCTTTCAGCACTTGTCTTCTGAAAACTTAAGCACCAAAATATGATGGCTTGAGTTTTCATAATCAGCTTCATTTAATTTCAGAAGATGCAGTCAAGGTAACATTAATGGTATTTCTTCAGTTTTAGATAAGACAGTGTCAGAAAAGGCTCTTTTCCAAGGTGAAGATAACCAGTTAAACATGAAGTGTAACTCAATCTTGTATCATGTGGACACAGATACAACATGAATAAGATTAACTTGATGTCCTCCCTTTCTCCCATCAATTACCATTGCTATAATTTGGTAACTGCAGACACTTTGACAGTTCTCCCTATAACCACTGTACATCAGGTACTGACCATGCTTGTAATGGATGCTGCAGGGGCTGGAGAAGATGCATTCCCTCTGTGTCCTGGTGCAGGGGATTTAGTCACTCGCTGCTGCCTGTTAAGGGACAAGGAGTCAGAAGAGGCTCTACTCTTGGCAAAGAATCAAAGGCAGCATTGCCAAGAACCAATGCAATCCTGAGTGACTAGTGCTAATATCTAGGTAAAGACAGTAATCACATTAAAAATCAGTTAACAGCATACCCCTTAAATTTTGCAGTCAGGTGCTCACCTGTTTCTGTAGCCATCTCTGCTTTTGTCCATTTGTGGTTTACCAAAGCCATGCTGATAGAAATTTGCTGCATGTATGGCCAAGTCATGTGGGAGTGCCAGCCCCTCTAATGCAGCTTGCTGTATCTCCAGGGGACTCATCTGAGGTAGAGTTGCATAAAAAACACACAAGTCAAAGCTTGTATTTGGTTGGGGTTTTTTTAAGATACTAAGGATTGACTGCTACAGCCTCTAGTCTTCACCAATGTCTGCCCACAAACAGTTTGTTTTATTAACAGGCAGTAGAAGTTTCAAAAAATCTCGTACTTTAGATACTCTAAGATGGCCAAATTGTAATGAGGTTTTGAGACTGTACTAAATTAGACTTTGCATCCTCACACTCAGAGTAAACTTAATGAAGCACAAATATCTGGATTCAACAGCTCTGTGTTTCCACAAGTTAGTTCTGGATCACAGAACACAAAGAGATGCACATACATTAAGTAAAAAGGATGTCATCTAACCTGTGCAGCAACTGGACTCATGGGCTTCCTTACACCTGGAAATGGATCACCAAGCAATTGCTGAGAACCTTGTCCAAAACCTAAAGAATATTTAACCATTTTATTTAAAAGCAAACAGTTTCTTTCAATATACAAAATACATATCCCAAAGCAAAATAATTCTACATGAATTAAGGATTCTTTGTGAAGACTCTCAGCTCACCCCTTAAATACACACAGAGCTACATCTCTTCCCTGTCACAGAGCTGAAGAGCTATAAAGGAGGCTGCTGGTAGTGTTCTGTATTGCAAATGGCCAAGTAGTTCTTGAAAGTTATTCTTAAACACAGTAGCTGAGCACATTATTCCACACCAGAACTCACTGTGAGGTCTGGGAGATAAATTTAAACATTAGAGACTACTAAGTAAATGGCACTTTGCACTCAAAAGGCAGACAGTGCCCTAGTTGCCCACCAAATGCCAGGAAGTTCTTATAGTTCTGTAAAGCACTCTTAAGAAAATCTCAAGTAATAAAAACCCACTTTGCAACCAGTCTCACCAATGGGTGAAGATATTCTATGGCGCAAGTAATCTGCGGAAGCAGCTCGTGTTGGGAACGCAGGTGGAATGGGGGGAGATGGGGCTCTTTGTGTCAGCAAAGAGGCTGCAGGCTCCAAACCACCTATCAGGCCACTTAAGACATTCGATGAAGCAGGTCTGGTAATGGGTGGACCAAGGAGTTCCTAAGAATAAGTAAAGAAAGAACATTCAAAATATGACCAATTTACACAAACGAGCTCATTTTACTACACCACAGGCTACCCTATTTATAGCAAGTTAGAGACAAGGAGGACTTGTACAACCAGATACACAAATCCTGGTTTGCCCAGAATTAGGCACTCAGCAAGCTTTTCATTTTCAAGCTGTAATTACAGGAAATAGCATGACATGACAAATTTTTAGATAAACTGATCTAGTGCCTGGCTCTTTCTTCTCCATAGCATGATGTCTGACTACTGATCCCATGATTGCCTTAAATGCCTTATTTTCAAATAGTTTTTGTTTTCCCATCAAAGATATGCTTTCAAATAATTCTCTCCCCCCAGTAAGAATACCTGCAGAATATTCTTTGACAGAGGCTGGCCTGACATCTCTGGAGGTGACATTAAGTGGCTTTCAAGGCTCTGCTAAGAAAATGAAAACATTGTAAATTAGACATAGATACAACCACACTCATTTAGAGACTATCTACATTTGTCTCAGTTACAGAAATAATTTCACCTGCTCAGCTGGAACAGCAGTTTATGCATCAGCCAAATAAAATTCCAGCAAAGTTCAGGGCTGAGCTGGCTCACAGATCTTCCCTAGCTAAGAAAAATGCCCTGTGCCAGATTGCATACAGGTGTGCCTCATTCAAGTTTGGGTCAAATATATGAATTTATGTAATTGTGTAAACCAGAAATGGAACATTCAGCCAGTAGTTAAGCGAAAAAAAAGCACAATCTGCAAAGTGTTTGTGAATTAAAGAAATTATTTAAGATATTCTTCTGTGCATTAAAATAGCACATTAATGTAAAGAGGCAGCCAGAAGCAAAAGTCTTGATTTATCAAGCCTGAAATCAATCTACAAATTCTTCAAAGGACAAACTTACATTCTACACTATCTTTTAGTGAAGTGAGATGAGCTAAAAGTCCTTGGGCATAGTTTGGCAGGAAAAACACATGCTTTAGACCTACTCAGTTGTTAGAAGTATTTTCTGGTGCCAGAAGTATTTACTGACAGCTTCTGGGTCAAGCATACTGTTTAGGCAGTTAGTGGCAGGATGAAATTTCATCCTACAATCCCTTGCAGTCTAAACCTTACTATCATCTGTTGTTTAATATTAATCTTCCAGCTAACAAGTATTCACTTCAGTTTCCTCTTAGTACAAATGATGTTAAAAGCCAAGTGTAAAATAACAGATTGTTCACTGACATACTTCTACTAAACACAAGTCACTAAAAACATCTGAGCTTCAGGTAAGGGTTGGCTATTACCCCCCTATTAACATAGGTCACAAGAGCCACTGGCTGCTGCTTACATTGACTTTGGGCTGTGAAGGCAGAGTCCCGCTTGCCTTCATGCTGCTGACGAGTTTGTTAAATGCAGTCATATCTCCATCCTTCTTCATCTGTCTGGAGCCAGTGACATTCAAGGCTTCTTCCATTTGCTCAGCCATAAAGGGAGTGGCAATTTTCCCCTCCTGATCCACCTTCAGGCCTTTTAGCCCAGCTTCAACTTCTTCCACTGAAAGTACAACTCCTGAATGTGCTGAGAAATACAGAAGAAACGCTGGTAAACCACAGTTCTGTTCTCAAGTGACCTCATAGTTCTTGTGCAGGTGTTGAATAGATTGTTTGAAAACTAGGAACAGCCAAAACCTTATTTTTTGATATTGATCTGTCAAACCATGATTGACCTGTGTTTAGACTGACATTCCAATATATCCAGAGAACTGATATGCACAAATACTGCCATGTAAGACTCCACAAGAACCTGTTTAGGCTTCAGCTATTAAATTCTCACTATTTTTCATTTATCCTGCAAGACATGTTGTTACTACATTTTACAAGTTTGCTGCATTTAACAGAGAATATTAATGTGACAATTGAGTTGGTACTTCTTCAATTAGCAAAGTTTCATTTATCTTATACTCCAGGAGAGCAGATGGTTTTACAGCCACAGTGCAAGCCATGTCAAATTGTCTGAAGCTATCACAAGTAGAAAGAATACATACCTGGAAAATCTAGATGCTATAGAGACTCAGTTACACACTTAAACTCTGTGTGTATTAAGTTTGAAGCAGATTTTTTTCTCAGAAATTAAAGCTTCTATAGAAGGATTTCACTGGCATAACCAGCATAAGGCACAGTGCTCTCAGCAGTACTTTTTTCCTGTATATGCATATATATATATAAACACCTACTGGTGCCTGACATCAAGGCTAAACATGCTTTATGGACCAGCTAACACACATCACAAGGTATGACACCTTAAAAGAAAAGGAAGAAGAGAGAAGCATGCCATGGGTTGCAGATGTTGGCCTAAAGAAATAAGATTTATTAGAAATTTGGGCAAGAAGGTGGAGAAAAGAAACTATGATGCAGACAAACAGAATGGAACATGAGTATATATGATGTTGGTGGAGAGGAATTGACCTGAAACCTCCACAACACTTGAAGAACTGTACAGCATTTTCTGGGAATACAGTGCCTCAGATCAGGTACTTTTGAGTGAATGGAAGCTTCCCTACAGATTTTTATTCTTTCCTCCTTGGTTTGTGAAGATCAAATTTGATCAAGTTTTTAGTAGGAAAGTCAGACTAAGCAGAACAGAAAAAGAACTACAAGTCTTTTCTAAGTCAAATTAAGAAAGTTCTCCACATGTTAGCCAACACTCCTACCCTCAGATGGATGCTTACAAATATTTGCAGTGCTTAGATGCTTTCTTTCCTAGCTGCTTCACTCTAATCAAAGGGGCATCACTTTTTCTTCAGTCCAGTTTACATGGCAATACATGCTGCTTGCCAAAGAGAAACCAATTAGGAATTAGACCTCAAGATTTCATAGCATGCATGCATTTTGTACACTCCATGCATGCTATGGGCCCAGACATGCAAGTCCCTAACCTGGAGGAGCCCTAGGGGAAAAAAAAAAAAAAAAAAATCACATTCTCAAGCCACTATTCAACTTCTTAGATACCAACACTTAATAGATCAATGTGATCCATCACAGACATTTTTGAGGATGACTTACACTGTCAGTTTTTGATAAAGCCAGAGTTTAAATGCCACAGTTTCAGAGCTGACACTACCGGTCACCAGTATGAAAAATCTTATGCAAATGCTATACACAAAGCTGGAAACTCAGATCAAGACTTGCATCATCTTATAATTGTTTCTGGCCACTAAAGCAGTCTGATAAAGTCCTGATGTCATCCTGTGATTAGGATGAAAAGAGTCGGTGATGATATAATTGACATAATTGAGAGCTGTTTAATGAGAGCTTTCAGTACTGTTAGTACATCTGTAACACTGCCTACTCCTGGCTTTGGCAGTTGAGGTTTCCAGAATACCAAGCCTCTTGCTGGGAGATACTGAATCACAAGAACTTGACAATAGCTGAAGAGGCACTTACTGCTCTCTCTAAGCTTTTCCTTGTTGGCTGAAAGACTTGAGAGAAGAGGTTTTAAGTCCACTTTGGCTTTCTGTAGCATTTCTAGGATGTCCACTTTGTTTTCAGAGTGGTCTTCCAATGGAATGGGAGCAAAGTAGTTTCCAGAGTTCTGGCCAGGGGAGAGAATGGCTTGCTCTAGACCTGAAACAGCAAAACCAGGAGCACTGCGACATCAGTTTACCAACCCAATGGCTCAAGATGAACATACACTGGCAACCAACTTCAACATGTCACTGGAACTTTATGCCTCACACCCCTTGCCCAAGAACAGCTGGAAAGTCATCAGGAAGCACTGACAAGAACATTTATTTAAAAAGAACTTAGAGCTGCTTACTCTAAGAGCTTCCAAAAGAACATCAGGTGCTTAAACTGGGAGAATTCACTGTCCTAAAGCCTTATCTGCCATGTTCTTATTGAATGAGTAAGAAAGAATGTGGAAGGAGGCTACATGACCTGCATTGCCCTGCAGCCTTACCTGCTAGCCTCTCCAGTTCCTCATGGGGGGTAGATCTCAAGCTGCTTGACCGACTTCCAGAACGACTGGGATTAGAAAACCACCTGCTGAACCTGCTGGCAGACACTGAACCTTCCCCCAGTACATCCTCTATCATCTAAGGAAGGGGAAAACAGAAAAAAATCTTAACATAAGCAAGATCAGCAACATCTTTTAGAAGCTTGTGAAAGCAAGATTCTTCTTCTGCAGACAACTAGATGCTGCTGCCAGAGTTTCAAAGCTTTGATCTGTTTTTTTCCTGCAGTACGTCTCTAAGTGACACCAAATATTTACTCACAGTAAAACTGTAACTGAAACAGCACAATCAGAGCACCCAAAGACTATTAACTATACCATTTTAAAATCAAAGTGTCAAAAGAACCCCAAGTATTTAAAAAACAGTGCATTGTAAAAATATAACTCAAACTAAAGCTTCTCCTATGCTGCAAGACAGCACCCAGTTAAAGCCTGGCTCAATAGGCACAGATGCAGCTTCACCAGGCAGCTGTTTTCTTTTAGACAAAAGGAAGAGCAGCTTCTTCCTCTCAGAGTAATTGCTTTTCCTGAACCAAGGAGTTCTCAACACTATTTACAACAGAGAAAAGAAATAGTATTGCTCCATTTGGTTTTGACTGTTTGACACTAACATATTATAAGAATCAAGACAAGAAATGCACAACCCTATGATAACACTTGTCACGGACATATCACCAGTACAAAGAAACTCACTTTTATGACAAGTTATAACATTTGCCCATCTGTTTCACCAGCAGGTATTTTCACTTGGGAATTCCCTGCTTTTGAAAGGAGTCACCACCTTGCATGTATGATGAAAATCAGATTATCAAATCTAAAGACATCATTTACAACTTCTATAGGGAGAATGAACTCTCCTCCATGTATTTGTTAAATTACTGCCACCATATGATGAAACTTTTCTAATGTAAGGAGCTTGTCCAGATTAAAGATTAGGTCAGAAGTCTTTTTTTTTTTTCCCAAACCTCAATGTGTCTAAACCATGTCAGGTCTGTTTTTTTGCAGTCAGAACACAATTTTTGAGTTTTGACTGATTAATAGGCTGTGTTTATCCAACACAGGAGTAATAGTCCTAAAAAATTAATTAACCTCTTAAAGGTTTAAGTAATAAAGATTCAAACCCTTTCAGACATACATTCTTTCAGTCACATTACCACTAGTGTCTCCAGGCTCACTGTCTGCCAGGAAGTCTGCACACAAAAAATCTGTTTGCTGCAATCCCCAGACTTAGATGAAAAAGGTTGTCTTCAGCTAAACAAAATTTGTACGGTGTCTCTGAACCTATCTTTAATAATTCCAAAGAAGATCCACTCAGAATGTCAATTTTGAGCCTTCAAGTAGTGACCAAAAGAAAGTAAAAATAGTCAGTTAGTCTGCCTCAAACACTTACTTTGGAGATGGAGCCAGTCCCAGGGTTAACACTTTGGCAGAAACATCCTAACACTCCAAAGCTAAATCTCTGCAAATTCATTTTAAACTTACACACTTCATAAAGGAACTTGCACAAAGCAAGAAGTTTTAGCTTCCACAGAATGCAGCTGCAGCAAAAGTGCTTCTCATGAATATACCCAATCTTAAAAACCAGAAAACTCACTGAAGCCAGGCCAGGAACACTTTTATCCAAGTTAAAGAACTCATTGAAGTCAAACTCTCCTGGAGCTGGTTCTTGTAAAACAGCTTCTCTAGGAACTTCTTGATCTGCTGGAGTTTCATTGGCAAGGACAGTTTGCACTTCATCCTCTTCTGCCACTCCACCATTGCATTCTATGCCTTAAAAGGAAAATCAAGTGATTGCCGAATCACTGAACTTGACCATTTCCTGTGGGAACAGTGCCTCACAGCCAAAGCACTTGCCCAGGGATTAGAAGCACAGGCCCAAAGAAACCCAGCCCCCAAATGATATCTCATCAGTTATACTGTGCTGACTGCTGCAAGAGAAAACAGCACCCACTACAACTCCTAGCACAGAGCTCCTAGTCTGTTAAGACTATCTAGCTCAAAAAAAATTGCCACTGAACTGTGCACAAACAACTGCATCCCGATCAGCCCGGGCTTTTATGCTACACAGAAAGTCAACAGCTGCTGCTGTTTTTCCATCAAGAATCCTTTGGCAGCTCCTGCCTTCTTAATAGTCAACATATGACAAATACTGCTTCTCCTCCATCAGGAACAAGGCACTTCTCACTTTAAAGACTTCTCAACAAGCTCGCACAGGCACTGCAAAAAAGCTGTGACATGGCTACAAACTCCTGTGCTTGGAACTGCACCATAATTCAGTTATGTTGTCCACCTGCAGAATTTCTAGCATTAAAAAGTCATCTTCTCTCTTGCCATAATACTGCAGCTTTTTTTTAGTAATCCAATGACTGCATACAAATTCAGGTCTCCAAATTCATCTTAAAGCTACAGTACTGGCAGCTGTATACCCAGGTCAGTGTTCCTAATGTTAGTATTACCATAAGGAAAAAAATTTTCAATTACCTCAGAGCATTAGCTTAACTTAAACACAACCTTTAGCACCCAGCAGGATACAGAAATGAACAAGACCTTTTAGAAAAACGCATCAACTCCTGAAATCATTCAGCATCCATACCAGGTTTTTTCCCAGCCTCCCAAGCCTGCCTTTCTTTGGGGAAAAAAAAAGATAATTTATCACCTAAATTATCTTTCAGATTACAAATACCATTACAGGCTTTACATCTTGTGCTTCAGGATGACCAAAAGCTATGCAAGTTTAAGATAAAGTCAGTAAACCGTGTTTTTGTTTACACTTGTCTGGATCTGTACCAATCACCTCTATACCCAGCAATCTGCCCCATTAGCAGACAAGCAGAGCTTTTGTGAAATTTGCCCTTACCTTCTTTCAGTGAGGCTGTGCGTCGCCTCATACGTTTTCTTCCTTTGTGATCTTCTTCCAAAATTTTATCATCAAAGCCCGTGAGCTCAATGGTTTCAGACTGACTTGTAGGACCAGCAGAGAACCACTCAGGTTCCTCTTCAGTGTAGGAATCATTCCTTCTTCGCTCCCCAAAGACACGCTTACTGTCACCAAATTCCCTCTGAAGTGGCATATTAAAAACCTTAATGTTAATAAAGTGCTGCTTCATAAGATTCTTCCCCGACTTCCAAAGCAAATTACCATCTTTCACAACAGTTCTGGTGATTTTTAAAGCTTTATACAACCTCCCTGTACACTCAGTAAGCTTTTAAATTTTAAGGCTTCGCAGCTGAATTTCTGTTTCATTACACCAAAAGCTATTGATCTGTGGGTGCTTCTTAAAAACT
The DNA here is from genome assembly GCA_013399225.1 of Rhipidura dahli. Taxonomy (NCBI): domain Eukaryota; kingdom Metazoa; phylum Chordata; class Aves; order Passeriformes; family Rhipiduridae; genus Rhipidura; species Rhipidura dahli. The sequence goes on from VXAC01000847.1 coordinate 62,149, forward strand.
CAGTTTTATATCCTGAGAGTTAGTGGTTCCTCTTTAAAAAAAAACCAAACAAAAAACCCCAAAAGCCTGAAAGCATTGAAAGCTTCCATTTGTTGAGGTTAAAGACAATGCTTGCTGACAACTGCCAGGCCAAGAACTACAAATGAACTAATAGACTTTTGAGTATCTTGCTAGTAGAAGTCAGCCACAGGCAAGGTTTGTCAGATAAACAGTATTACATGCATCCCTGTGGAAGCTCTCTGAAGGAATGTAATTAAGTTTTGAAGCACCAAGTGCTCACCCTTCACACCCCAAGAATAAATGGCCTGCTTGCACAGAACACAACTGCTGGATGCAGCTCACCTGCCCCAGGGCATTTAGTGCCAAGTGTCCAAACCCCCTGATTTAACACGCAACCAGAAGAAGGAACAAACCCTGAAGCGTTTATCTTTGTAGTCTCTGTCACGATCCCGGTCTCTTGCATCCCTGGAATCACCACCCCTATGGTCTTTATCAAAGTTGCGAGAGGAGATGATTCTGCCACTGCCAATCCTGCGGCCGCCGACGACACGGACACCATCACTGTCCTTTTCCAGGGGGCTCCCTGCCCGACGGGAGCTGACGGGTGCAGTTACATGACAGCCACCTCCAAAGCTTCGCCTCTGGGGACTCAGGACTACATCCAAGTCATCTTCTTTCACTCGCTCTCTTGGATCTGCAAGTCAAAGACCACACAAAAAGCACTAAATTTAATGCATTAGTAAAGACAAGTGAGTTGTCCGTATAGCAGCCTTCTGTTCCATAGCCTTTCTGCTATCCCAGTGCTTTTAAAGGAAAATGCTCATGGATTTATTTCTGGGAAGCTAATCTAGCTGAGACCACAGGAAGTGCAAGTAAAAAATTTACAGCTGGGTATTGAGGAACTACTGTGGTCTCCTAGGAAGTACCTGCTTTCCCACTGTATAGACCTTCTCAGTACTCAGCCTTGAGTTGCAGGGAAATTGTCCCAGCCACTTGCATTTTACATACGTATTCACTATTACATGGCAAGAATAGGAGGATATAACTGACTGCCACCCAGGTTTGTTCTTATATGACTCACCAGAAAACCCACTATAGCCTAGTTGGATCAACCAAGATTTCTTTGCCACTTATCCTATGCAGTCAAACAAATTTCAGAAACACTTTGTTTAGCCTCCTTTATGTTATCCCAACAGAGAAAGGTTTTGCCAACAGCCCAGGTTCAGTTTTGAGCAATGTGCTGTAGAACACACTCACCTACTATCCTACGCATCAGAGAAGTCCGATCTGAATCCAAATCTTTTTTAAAGCTTTCCACTGGTGAAGTTCTTCCTGAAGTTGGATATAAAGATGCATGCCACTTCTCTGGATCCCAGACACCATCACTAGGAAAATAAAATTGCATGATTGTTTGCTACCTTGTGGTCTAATAGCTACTTCATAGTGCTGCTGCTGGAAACCTAGAATTCACTGGTAAGCAACCTGTACAAGCAAATTATCTTTCATACTCAACTTCTAAATTTGCCTCACTATGGTTTACTACCTCACAAGTGGTATTTGGATCTCTTCTGTAACAGCAAGGAAGTATAATACCCAGAGTGTCAGTTTTTAAAAGACTAGTTATTGCTGAAGCTTGCCTGGTACACTGAAAAACAGTTCAAATAGATCATATGGTGCTGGTCTTAAGCATTCAGGTAATTTTACCTCAATCTTATACTTCCTTGTACAATAAATTGATCTGAATAGTAAAGAAACTGCTGCTTAATAAACTTACAATGCCAGCCAAGAACACTCAATTTTTAAATGAGGTACAGCGTCAACATGGGAGAGTAATCCATTAAGCAAGGCAGCTTGTTACAGCCTGACCCAGTCTGTGCTACACATCCGTCTATGTTCTTGGTACTTTTTCCTGCAAGTCTCTAAGACTCGTGTGAAGTTATGAGATCCAGAAGGAAATCTCTGCTCAAAGAACAAAATCCCTGGCCAGAGCACTGAGCCTTTCCTACTAGATTAGTACTTCTGAAAACTGAACTCTGTAGCACATGTATCTCCCATTAACATAAGAGCACTTCTCAGCCAAGAGTTTTTTGCAATTTAAATTTTTATTTTGAAAGAAATGTACATAGCCTTTGCATAATCAAGAAAATACCTGTCATATTTTTCAGAAAGACAAGAAGGTCTTTTCTTAGAGTAGGGACGCTCTTTAATATCCAGCAGCTCCTCCTAGAAAAAAAAAATTAAAAAAAATCAAGACATGAGTTTTGATTCACACCCAGACAAGATTTAAGTGACTCAAACCATATACTCCAGACTGCCTGTTCAATTTAGTGTTTTAATTTAACCACCCAGGTTTCCCAATATGCTGTTTCATACCCTGTGAAATACAGCACTGAAAGTTTATATTTCAGTTGTTCTACCAGTGGCCACTGACCAAACACTAATTCGAACTACTAAGCCTTACTAGGCCAGGTTCAGTCCTCATGAACACTCCAAGGCTGTTCACACCATAAATGTTTATGTATTCACTTCCCTGGACAGTTCAGCTTATAAGCAACACAGGCATCATGGACACCACAGCTGGCAAGTTCACAAGAAGGACTCAAAATTGCTGTGGTTAATGCTATATAAGGTTCAGCAGGTAAAAAAAGCATTAGCACAATTCCAGTTACTGGTATAGATCTGGAAATTCCAGACAAGTTGCCATTTCTGACCACCACCAACTCCAAGATATCATAATATGTGTTCTACAATTACCCATTCACCCAACACCAAATCAATGCTGAATGATAACTCATTTTCCCACTTTCTACCAGCTTTGAACAGCCCTTAGTTTACCAGTGCACACCCTGAGCAGTCAGTCATTTGACTAGCAAACAACACAGTCTCACTGCAGTTTGCTATGTTCAGAAAGCATTATTGTCACTTCAGAAAGCATTATGGTCACACTGATGGTGTGACCATCAGTGCTTTAAATCATCATTAACTCTGCTGCAGTTAAGATGCACATTTCTAGTTAGACTTACTCATTCTCCCAAGATCACCTTTCTTCAACCTGCCTCACTCCCAACTGTACTGAATTGATTCAGAACTGTGAAGAAATCAGTGGGCAGCTGGAAGGATAAAGAAATCCAAACAGCAGACACCACACATCAGCCAAACTGAAAGAAATCTCTTTACCCTTTTCCCTCAAGAATACAATAGCCTTCAGAACTTTTACGTCATTTTTCCTATGTGATTAAAATTAGTTCATTAACTATGTGAGTTTGACACTTGTTCCAGATGGCAATTTGGTAGTTAGACAAAACCTTAACATTCCCCCCCCAGGTATCACCCTGTACTAGTCCTCGGCAAAAAGAGCTCCATTAAAGGGAGGAACACTGGCCTCCCTGCCCACAGCTTCCCAAAATAAACCTCAATCTGTGAGGAACATCAGTGCTGTAATACTATCAGAGCCTGATGCAGATACTACAAGTATTAACAGCCCTGTCCATCACCAGAGTGGGAACGGGTTGTTTTCCTGGCCACGAGAGGGAGTCCACAGGCTCTCATTCACATCCTATCACAATTCTTCCACTCAAGTGAGGAAAATTTGAATTGTTTCTTGCCTTTCACTCATTAGTTGTGCACCCTTGGAGGAACAGCTTCCCAAGAACTAGAAAAGACACAGTTTAAACTATACAGCACTCCTATAAGAGAGAAGATAAATGTTGGCACTTCCAGGTGTGATTTTTTTTTTTTTTAATTCACGTACTAGTATTTTTAGGAAGGCTGGGGGAAAAGTGTGCTTAGCTGTTATCAAACAGTTTTAATCAAACAGCTTGGAACTACTCATGGTATGAGCCAGATGTTTTCCTAGTGGTAGTAAGTGAATATAAGACATTAAAGGAAGTAATTCTCCTTTCCAAATCAACAGCACATACCCCCGGACAGTGTTCTCTCAATCCCTAATTAGTAGGAAACTGGAACACATGAAAATGCCTTACAATGTTGATTACCTCAGCACCTTAAACAGGCTATATTTGAGCTGTATTTTAAAACAGACTGATTTCTGGTATTTCTTGCTTTAGGCTCCTTAGAAACCACTGATAAACAAGATTAGCTCTGGCACTAGTTCTGCAACTTTATCCTAATCAGAAACTATAGGTACTGAATTAACACAACTGAAGCTACAACTGCACTGCTTTCACCATACAGCCACCACTGGCATGGGCTGAACACTGCCCCAAAAAGCAGAGCAGAAACTGAAGCTGCATTCAGTTACTACATAAGAAGAGTTAGGCAAGACTGAATGAGAATAGATACCACTCTTCCAGGAGGGGAAGTTTAAAAACAGCTCCTCTCCTTCACTTAGCAGTTAACTAACTAACAAGGTTTGAACGACAGTATACCTTGCATCCCCAAAAGTTAAGGGCACATCTTTTCCAAGAAGTTAGAGAGATTTAGAAAACTGTACTATTCCCATAAAGTCTCGCCAATTCTGAAGTACGTGGTTTATTGTTGATGTCTCCTTAAAATAAGCCAGAGCTCTACTATCTCAACAGAACAGAGCCACAATGATAATTTTTTTTCCTTTAAAAAACAACCTACTAAAAAGCCAACAGCTCCGAATTCCTGAAGAAAGATAACACCGTCAGCAACAGTAAACTGTCTCACCCTGTTCCACACTTCAGGCCATTTGCTGCAAAGTATCTTAACAGCTTTCCACAAAGCAATGACCACCTGTTCCCACAGCTTGCAGCCATGGGAAAAATCAACCACCATTACAGACTCTTTTCAAAGGCATTTTTCAGCAGCAGTACCAAAACCCCAAACAAGATTTGAATCCTAAATCCCACAGCATATCAAACTCACTTAGTGCTGGAACAATCTTTATTTGCAAGTTATTTGGCTGTTCTTCTCATACACATATTTAGGCATCACGGTTAAACAAAAGCACCTGTGTTAACGTTTTAACACTAAGCATTGGTTGGAGTCACAACTGCTTAAGCTTCCAGCAATCAAATGCGAGCAATTCTAAGGTTACAAAAGGCATCCAGTAAACATATTACAGATCCTAACAAGATCGAGTGTGCTACACCGTCCTAGGAAATGGTATCCACTGCAAGGAAACATTTTGGTCTACTTCTTAAAAGAACATTGCTGGAAGCAGAACTACGAAGTTTAAGTGCCTGAGAAAGCTGGTAGAACAACATACTTCAGTCTCTACCATAATCTCTCAGCACATGCTGTGGGATGCTCAGGTATTAAAATAAGGTGGTGGGAATCAAAAGCATATCGAGGACAAGATTGCACAACCACGTCACATTTAACAAGCTGCTCATTTTATACCACCCTGCAAATCCTAATCCAGGCAAAGGCTTTTCAGTTTTCACCTCACTGTTTCTCTCTCACAGGAGCCTCCACCTCCCACTCTACTCCTATGACCGATAGTTCCACGCACAACTCGGAAAGGAGAGTGAGCTGACCTTTGTGTAACGATGGGGGTATTTAGTTGTAATTCTGTTCAGCTCGAGGAAAGCATCGCCATTTTCAGTTTCTGTTGCACCTCCTCTTTTATCCATGGTTACTTCAAAGCCTTTGACCGCGGAGCTAATTAAAACAAAACCAACCCGTCAGATTTCAAGACGCACCTTTCTAGAGGGTGCATTTTCTCTCCAGTCTGAGTCAATTTTAACACTTGGGCACAGCAGAGCAGAGCCGCGATCTCCAACAGCGCCTGCCTCCTCCCAGCCCTGCCCCTTCCCCCGGCCCAGCCAGGCGGCTCTCGCTGAAGGGTCCGAGGCGCTGCCGCAGCGCGGCCAGACCTACCCCGCGCTCCAGCGGCTTTAGCACACGGAACATCCGTCCGCGGGCACGGTCGGGGCGCGTGGCTGCCAGGACTCGCACCCCCACACACCCCGCGGGGCCCTGAGGGGTCGGGCGCCGCTGGCCCCATGGCGCAGGGGCAGCGCGGCCCAGGCGCCGTCCCGGGGCGCCAGAGCCGCGAGGGGGAACAGCGGCAGTGGAGCAGGTGACTCAGCGGATCCCCGCCTGGCCGCACTCACCGGCGGGTGTCCCGCGCCGCTCCGCTCAAGGCCTCACCGCCGCCCGCGGCGTTTCNCCCGCTCCACCCGGCGCCGCCTCCGCTCAGCCGCCGTAGCCGGGGCCTCCCGCCACCCGCTCCTCACCCATTTAACGCCCCGCGCGCAGGCGCGTCGGGCGCGCGCGCCGGGGGCTCCCCCGCCTGGCGCCTGACCGGGAATAGTCGGCGGGAGGCAGTGACGGCGATGGGGTCATGCTCTGGTCGTGTGTTTCTGTCGCCGGCTGCCTGCGGAACTGGCGTCTTACCTTGAGAGCGGTGCGATGGGTGAGGGGAGGTGCGGGGCTGAGCGAGGGCCTGCAGGCAGTCTGGACGGGCAGCCCTGCGGCGGACGCAGCCGCCGGCGGGATGCGGTGCGCGCCATGTGCGGGGAGGCGGCGGCGGGATCGGCCCGTCCCTGTCCCGGGACTGTCCCTGTGTCCCCGTCCCCGTCTCACCTCAGGGGAGACGCGGGGTGAGAGCAGGGCGGGCGGGAAGCGGCGGCGCGATCGCGGTCCCTCGGCGGCCATGGCGGGCTGACAGCGCGCTCGGCGGGCGCTCCCTCTCGCCCCACGCGTTCGCCGTGGTCACTGGCGGGCTCGGGTGGGCTCCCTGAGAGTGCCTTGGCGTCCCGCCCTGTGCGCTCCGGCTCCCGCGGGTGTGAGGGGCGGTCTGGCCGAGACCACCGCTGCCCAGCTCGGGAGTGTGGGCGCGGGGTCCCGTTGTTCTCAACCCATACCGGTCTCCTGTCAAGGTGAAGTCTGGCATTTCCGTGGGACAGCAGGACTAGGTTGGTGCAGTGAGCGGAGCAGCTTATTCGGAGGCACGGGACAAATCTTTCATTTTTTGCTAATAAGGAGCAGACACTGTTTTCAGTATCTGTTTTAAGGAATTCACTGAGCGAGATGGCGTACTACGTTTGGCCACAGCTCTGTCCCCAGCACTTGCATTGATTGTGCCACAGGAACCCAGCGGGGCCACAGGGTGTCCAAACACCTTGGGCAGAGAGGTTTGTGTAGGAACAACGAATTTCGTGTAAGATTTGGTGAATAAAATGTTCTCTTCCCTGATCTCCAATGAAATTAAATAGCATTCAAAACTGGTTACCTGTGGAATGAGAGAAATATACGAGAAATAAACATTTCTCAATTTTTTCGTGACAAAGTGCTGCATTATTAATGAAACATCACTGTAACTTTCGCCAAGTCTCTTGAGGCCAACAAGTACTCTCCAAACAAGTACACAGGGAGACTCCATAGCAACCAGTGGTGCGCCAGCTTCTAGATGAGTGGTTGTTATGAGATGCTGTAGACCTTGAGAAGGCCTGAACTATGAGAAGTTGTGCTTCACTGTCGCCTTTGTGCACATCGCTGTTGTGAGCTAGAACAGGTTTTTTTGGCTTCCAAAGGCACATTTGCCATAGGTGCCTATTACTTGATGCTCACAGCAGAAAAGTTCAGTGGCGCAGAAGTGGCAGAACACAGTTTTTTTCCCAACATTGTTATTATTCCCAAGTGCAGCAACAGCTTCGTGCAACGGCCCGCTCAGCCCGTTTCCCTGCGCGGGCTCGGTCTGTGCCCGTGCTCGTTAAATGCCGGTCACACCAGGGCCGCTCGCCAGGGGCCGGGACAGCGCTCAGCGCCGCTTCGCCGTACGGGGGCGCCTCGGCGGCTGCTCAGGGGCTGGACGGGGCCGGGGCCGGCGCCGCCGTGAGGGCGGGAGGGGGCGGAGCCGCCTCAGGCGCTGCTGGTCTCTTCCTTCGCTTCTCTCTCCTTTGCAGTGGATTTCCTTTGCAGTGGATTTCCCTGCTGCTGGCCGAGTGTTGAGTGTGCCGGTGCCGGGATCTGGGGCGCCCTCAGCGGGGCGGGAGCCGCTGCCGCGATCCCTCACGGCGGGGTTGTGAAGCAGCGTCGTGTGGGTCTCAAGTGTTTGGCTGTATACACAAAAAGCTTATTCAGAGTGTAGTCACCTGCTGAAAGGCATTTTAGGCAGTAAAGCTGCAAAAAAAAGTGTAGGGTTTTGTTTTAGTTTGGTTTGGTTTGGTTTGGTTTCGGGGTTTTTTTTGGTTGTTGCTTTTTTTTTTTTTTTCCTGTCACACCCTAACCAATGCTTATAGAAAAATCCCCTTTGGATCTCATACTTAAGAGGAGGTGCCTGGCCATAATTCCAGATGCTTTCACGGAGTTGGACTCTTCCCGGGACCTTTGGAAGTCACAGGGTTCCATGCATACAGAAGTTCTAGCTGGAGCTAGGTGGAACTCATTGTTTTCTTAATTTTTAAGCGCTTGTGAAGGAGAGAAGGAGTCAGCTACTGATTGTGTCACCCTTGCTTATTGATTTAAGTAGGGGCATGTAACTTGGAGTAGTTTCCTTTGTACAGCACCTTCCTAGCACATTTTTGTTTAGGTGGGCAGAATTGCTGCCTTAGGATTCAAATGGTTATAAATTTATTACCCTTAGATTAAGCCAGCACAGTGTTGCTCAGGGCAGTGAGGCTGTGAGACACACAGATGCTTTTTATATTAAACATCTGGAATTGCATTACGCTGTTTGAGTACAGGTTGTCTGAGTGGAATGCCTTTTTATGATACAGACTGCATTTAGCATAGATCCATGTGATGGATTCATCACAAGTAACAGGCACCAATTTATGCTTTGTCCAGAGTTAACAGACAACGCTGCAGTGTGCATTTGTACTGCAGGCTTGAAACTACAGTGAAATGCAGAACTTTGGGAGCAGGTAAGCAATAATAAGAAGCTATCATGTTAAAGACCTCCACTGTAATTTATTTTGATTTTATATTTATGACATCTTAAGATTTCCATGGGACAGAAGAAAGTTGAGTTATTCTCACAAAAGGGCTTATTGATCTCTATGGAACTTTGCTAACCAGAAAATACTCCTCTTAAAAGCAAAGTAAAAGCAAAGAACACCCCACCCCCAAACTGATCATGAAACACAACTTCATGTGGGTTTACATTATCATAATATTTAAATATCAAACTGATGTTAGTGAGCTTAAGATACTAGACTGGAACATAAGATACTTGGACACCGTTGTTGGCCCAACTACAGATTTACTCCCTGTTGTTAGTTCTCTTATTCTTCCCATGCTTTCATTTTCTAACTTCACAGGGGAGAAATGCTCCTTCTTTGACTCTTATTTTTCATGGTCTCTTGCCATAAATTTTGGGGGACCTAGGCTGTCATCGTTAAATATGTGCAGCACGTAACAATGTTTCAAATAGAGAAATAATTCATTTTAAAGTAAATACATTGGAAAGTTATTAGATATTCACATACCTTAGACTTTACTGCAAAACTTCTGCATATTTAACCAAAGTTTGATTTTTTCAACTCCTTTGTGTAAGGTTGTCATTGCATTTGATCAGACCAGGCTTACCTTTGGAGCAGATGAAATAGTGTTAAAGGGAGTTGGGCCTAATAGGTGTGTACAACTGGTGTTGAAAACCTGCATAAATTTTAAAGTGCCTGAAGCTCCTCTTCAAAAATGTATAAAGTTGCCTTAACTGTACATCTTGATGTGAACAGAATTCTGTTGTCTGCTGGATGGGGCCTACCTCTTTCAGAAAACATTCAGATAATATTTTATAGAACAGGAATTTCTCTCACAAAATACAGGTCTTGATTTCTTCCATTAATTTTTTTTTTTAACTCTTTGCAGCCTGCTGAAACAAGCCAAAAATACTGTATTTCCTCCCTGTGATCTGTTGTCAGTAGTGGTTATTCAGCTGAACTTTTGAAACTTGAATTGTTCAATTACTTTGTGAAAACAGCAGTTTTTTCTGGCTGCAGCCATGTTTTTCGTAGCTCAGTTCAGGAGTTTATTATGGTGGGATTTCAGATTATCCCCTTCTGTTGCCTCTTCTGGAACTCAAGAATGTGTTTGTGGTTGTAATGTGCAAATTTTCAGAGTGGCGGCAGTGTTTGTTTTGGCAAAGAAGCTTCAGTGGAACTGGTTCAGCAAGTTTTATCTGCATAGGGGTTTTTTTATCCTTGTTTTCAGAAAATTACAGAGAAAAAATACTTAGAATTCTTAAAAACACTCTTGTTATTTCTCAGATTAAAACTACACGTGAAAGTAAACTGTGTGATGGAAAAATACGTCTAATTTTTTTTTTTAATGGTGAATATGTAAAAACAAGAAGAGATTTTCAGGGTTTTGTTTTAAAGGAGAAACACAGTTAAAATATGAACAAAACTAGGAAAGAGTTCCTTGTAAAAGGGTATTTTATATTAAAATGGAAAATTCTCACTTCAGTTCACTAGTGCTTAAGAGAATTTGTCAGCAGTAGAAAATACCTTGATATGCTTGAGGCTAAAAGGCAGAAAACCACTGTTAGATCTTCTTTGTCAAGATACTCTGCGTGTACACACAGATGCATTTGAGTGCATTTTCATTACAACTGTAGAGGAAGAAAGAGTTGTCTGTGACGTGATCGCACTGAAATGTATCTTCCTGGTTGTGTTCAAGGGGAAAGTTTAAAATTCCAGATACTGCAGAGCACCTGATAAAGAAACAATAAATGTTTTACCATTTTGTCATTGTCATGTTCTGTGTAGGATTAGATACCTTTGTTACAGACCAAGGTATCAAAATACTGCCACTTCTTTGCTGGTAATACAATTTTCTACAAAATATTTCTTCTTGCCTTTTAAGTTCAAAATCCCTGATGATGCATGAAATCCAACAACCACCTGAGCATCAAGTACATGCAGCTGGGCAATCTATTGCTCCCCAATCTGCAACACATGAATTTCGGGACAGAGGTCATGATAAGCCAGGTCAAGTTGGATATACCTGGATTCAAAGAAGAATGTTAAAAAAATTCCAAAGCAGGTGATAAGTACAAAACATATTTTTTACTAAATGGAGCAGGGGATCATATATAAAAATGTCTGGGTTTAGTACTACCAGTGCAGGTTACAGCAGAAGTTTTAGTTCATGGCCATGGTAGACAGTTCTGAAGATGCCTTGTGGTAACTTGAGGACAAGGACTGATAGTCAGATTTCACATATTTTTAATTTTCAAAGGCACATTTAAAAATGGCTATTTAACAATATTCTTGAATACACTGTCAGGTGTAATGATTTCTTCTTGCCCTCCTCTAGTGGTTTTTTTTTTTTTTTTTGCTTCTTTTGTTGCTGAAAGAAACTTGACAAAGGTGGGGTGTAATTGTTTAGAGATGAAAAGCCTACCATTTGTTGAGCTGGAGCTGATGGAGCAGCTCAGAGCTGCTGGAAGAGGAAGGCTCCCTTTCCTGGCTGTATGCTTTAACTAATTACCCTGTGAAGCTTTTGGTGCTTATTGGGGTCCTCCGTGTGCAAATTAACTTTTAAATGCATTGGGAAAAAAGCGGAGAAGGGTGATAGTGTCGCAGTAAGACATTAATGAGCTGAGCTGGTGTTAGGAGAAACTTGTGGAGATGTGGAACTGCCGAGGGGAGGTGGGAAGAAGGAACATCTGCTGGCTTCAGACAGGGCCAGACATTAGATTGGCTCAAGTGTTCTGGACTCAGCAGGTTAACTTGAGGGAAACAGTGATGTTACCATATTGAAATCTTAGAAAGGGCCCCCAGTCAGCCAGCACCCTGCTCAGTATTATCACTGGGTGTAAGAGGGATGCTTGGGAAGCATTTTGGCTGCCCAGCATTTCTAAAGAAGTACATCCCAATTCAAGTTTTGCAATGACGCTTGGACCTCTTTATACTTTATGAATTGCTCTGTTACAGGTACTAATTTCAGGGTCTTTCATAAATGCATTGATCTCTGAAAACCAGACACTTACTTTCATAAGTGAGACTAGAATAAAAGTTCCTATTTTCACTGCTGCCTGGGAATTTGCAGAGAAGGAGTACAAAGGCAACTAACATGTCCTTATATTCCAGATATCTAGCAAGGAAATTCTTCTGTCTATGGGCAAAAAAGACATTTGGACAAGTCCTCCCTTCCAAAGCCAGGTAGATAAAATTACAGAACTCAGGGGTGGGTTTTTTGGTTTTTTGGGTATTTTTTTTATTTGTTTGTTTTTTGTTTTGTTTTTTAATGGCTTAGTTGTAAACCATTGGGCTAAGAGAGTACTGGCTGCCAAAAATATATTTGGATGTATTTTGAGATCACTTGAAGGTTTTCTTTGGGTATCTTTCTTGCTCTTGCTTTTTTGTTTTTAATAATCATGGTTAAACTTTTATTAACCAAATTCATAGGAATTGTGTTTTGATGAAATTGAACAGTATGTGCATATAAAAGATGGGATGTGATTGGGATACCTGCTTTAAATTTAATTATTTCCCAAAGTTATGATGACAGAGATTTCACAGAATATATAGGGATCCACAAGGATCATTGAGTCTAACTCTTAATATGAAATTCAATTAATATTACTATTTGCACTGTTGTTCTCAATGTGTATCTGTATATGTTTGGTATCTGTCTGACTTGGAAATACCTGTGGCAGATAATTAATTTCTGCTGTCAGTGTTCTGTGAGCTACTGAAAACCCACACTTTGATACTCATTTCTTGTTTTGCATTAATTTGCCTGTTCATTCTTGCTTGACCACACCCTTGGGAACTGAAGCAGTTCCCAGTGGGAAGACTTGCAGTTGGAATAAGATCAGGTCCTTACTCATTCAGTTTCATCTTTCTGTATCAAATATATTCTGTTTCTGACTTAGTACATGGAAGTTGTCCTGTGAACCTCTTGTCCTAACTACTGAATTGGCACTAGTTTGGCTGTCTATAAATTCAGCACAATGATTAATTTACTTTTTAGGGGAAAGAGATTTATATTTATTTTTGCCTTACTAGATTTAATAGTCCCCAGTTCTCCATAGCTTTAATTTGCAATACGTGTTAATGCATGTGCAATACTGTTAATACACCAAGTCCAAAACAATAACATATAGTTCATTTCTTTCTTCTTTTTTTTTCTGGTTTGCATGAGTGCTTGGAATGACTTAGCAGCATGGCTTGGGGTAGGTGGCTGTGAATTGCAGCTTGTGAGAGAGTTGGTGTGTTGCACTGAGAGACCTCTAGGTATTCTGGGCCTAATTCTGCTGTTACTGTATGATGGAAACATCAAAGCATTATAAAATCTGATGTAGCTTTTGTATTTATTTATATATATAAAATAGTTGGCGTTAAAATAGCAAAGAACAAAATCAGAAAGGAAATACATGTATTGTTATCAACTGTTCTAATTGTTAGAATAAACATAGAACTGAAGATAAAAGTTGTGAATAGGTCTAAAGTCAACTGGCACTCTGATGTTTAACAAGTTAACAGCATCTGTCTTTTATTCCTTCTCTTTATGTGAAGTATTTACAGTCAGTAAAATGATTGCTTCTTGCAATACTTCATAGAGTCTTGGAATAAAATGTCACAGTTAGGGTAATGATTTTAAATGCAATTAGATGTTAGGCTAATCAGGCAAGCCTGGAGAAGAGGTGGTGTACTCTTCATTAAAACTGATTTATGGTCACTCTGGAAGCCTGTATGATGTGTCCTATGTCCAAATCTTCCAACTGTTTAGATGCTTTTATGATCAGAAGATTCTTGGAAAAACTTCTGGGGAGTGGAAGGAGCAGTGGACAGTTTGCAGAGAAAGGAAGCTCAGCCTCAGAGCAGACAACCATTACAGGTTGGTGAAATGACTTCCCATTGGGGTGTGTCTGAGAAATTTTGCTTAGGTTCTGAAGGAGTTTTTAATACCAGTAAGCAAGTTACATCCATGGTATGTCTAGGCCAAGAGGAATGTTTTCATTGCTTATTTAAATATTTTGCTGAACGTCACTTCTTGCATTTTTCAGGCATTTGCTCCTTAAATTGATATTCAAGGCTTGGAGAGCTTATATATGCCAGCAGGAAGGAAAGAGGAGCAAGTATTATATTGCAGAGTCTCATGGTAAGTGAAGTGATGGTAATTACCAGTATTTAGGGACATACTGAGAGGGGAGTTTCCATGGGAAATATTTACCAGAATCTGTGTCCCCTGTGCCTGTTTGCACCCTGAGCTTCCCCACCCCATGGCAGTGCAGTGCTTGCAGGAGTAGATGGCAGGGGGGTTCTGTTATAGGGGTGTAGCTATACAGTTGTTTAGGGATGCCAGTGAATAAGCTTAAGAGCCTCTCCATCTGCTCTGGATTGCACTTTTTGTTTTAGAGGTGGTGGTTTGATTTTTGTTTGGTTTTTTGTTTAGTTGTTTTTTATTTTGTTTTTTTTTAACTTAATCACAGTGTTTTCAAGTAGATATTTCTTGATAGAATGTGTTACTGGATTTCTCTATCAACTATTGCTATAGACATTAGATAGTAGTTCCATGTGGTTTTAACTGCACTTATGTAAGGTCTATTGACTGTTCCTTCCAGCTTGTGTCTTGCAATTGAAAAAAGCCTAAACTTTTTCAAGTTTAGTAGAAGTGCCCTTTGTCTGACTGTGTAGGTTCTTTATTCTGCAAGGGATTTCACTTGGAGCTGTCTGTACTGGTAGCAACTTTCTTGGGTTCAGGGAATATATTTTGCTGAAGGGAGGTTGACCCTTGTTTAAAGATGATTCTGTCATTTTGTTCTGTGCTGATTTGCAGAAAAAGTTAACTGGTCTTTTTGCACATGAACCATAGCCTCAGAATGTCCTAGAGACTGGCACCTTTGGACAGAAATTGTCAGGCTATCCAGACTTCCTTTCTTACTGAGTGAGGCCAGAGTATTTACAGCAGAAGCTGTGTGTTACTTAGTAAAAAACAGAAAAAGGTGACCTGTTTCAAGGTTAATGCTTGATTCACAAGGAAGTCCTTAAAAAAAAAGTTGGTTTTTTTAAATGTGTAAATGTGAAGTGGCATAGAATCAATGATTTTTTTCCTAAAAACATTGCTTCAATAGTGTCAGTTCTGACAAGCCAGCCTGCCATGAGGAGAAAGTGTGGTGCACTACGTAAAGTGGTAAACTAGAATTTGTGACACCACTTCTGTTTTTAGCTTCATGACCAGCCTGCTAAATAAACCTGACTTGTTTCTGGTTGATTTTCTCTGCTGGTAGTAGAAAATAACTCTTGAAAAGCAACTGATGAACCTAATGATCTTTTTTTTAAACCAAACCAAGGAAAATCCTCTAATTCTAACCCAGTATGGTCATTACACTGAATATTGTTCTACAGTTATTTCCCCTGTAAGCAGTGAAGACAAAGTGATTATTGGCCATTGTTCAATAATTCACGCTGCTCTGAACAAGTGGCATGGATGGTGCTGTCAGCGATTCTGAGACTTCTCACTGTGATACCCTCGACCGGGGGAGGGTCACTGTCATTTCAGGCTTTCCCACAAGGTGTCCCTGCAGGCTGAGGGCACAGGGCTTGGGGGCGATCTATGATGGCGTGGTTAAGATGTGCCAGATTCCTGTGTGAACTTAAATTGCTGCCGTTTTGTGTCGTACACAGCAAAGAAGCAAACTATGCTCAGGACCTGGTACCACTGGCTGGTTTATGTTGGTGTTCAAAGGAGAAAACATGGGATGCAGTCTGTGGCACTGGCATTTAGGGAAAGAAGCTCTTTGTGGTAAGGATGGAATACAAACAGGTAGAGAGGCACTGATCATAAGGCCAATGGCTTTTATCTGTGTTATCTTTTCCTGCAGTGACTTTGTTCAGTGTTGGATTTTTTTAAAGAATTCTTTTGCTTTTTGGGATGTGTGAGTTCTTCTGGCACACCCATGGACTGTGAATTTAAGAGACCTTTATATAGCAGCCTGCCAGTTCCTAATGGGAGCCTACAGGAAGGTTGGAGAGTGACTTTTGCAAAGGCATGCAGTGAGAGGACAAGGGGGGAATGGCTTTAAGCTGAAAGAGGGTAGATTTAGATTGAATATCAGGAAGAAATTCTTTACTGTGAGGGTGGTGAGGCACTGAACAGGTTACCCAGAGAGGATGTTGATCCCCCATCCCTGGAAGTATTCAAGGTCAGATTGGATGGGACTTGGAGCAACCTGGGATAGTGGAAAGTGTCTCTGCCCATGGCAGGGGGTTGGAACGAGGTAATGTTTAAGGTCCCTTCCAACCCAAACCATTTTGCGGTTCTTTGAAAAGATTATTGTTTATATGTTTTTCTAGTGAGATGGAAGTGATTTCTTGCACGAAATTATGGTGCCTGTGTTTGGACTTGTCTGTAACATTCTTTTTGGCAGCATTTCATGGGCAGTGTGGAGAAGACAACAACACTACCAGAAATGCTCTGGACATAAAATGAATATATTGGCTCTGCAGCATTGGGCCCAGAGCCTGCAATTTCGAGTAAGTTTCAGGAGCTTCAGCTACTGTCATTTCTAATATTCAAGTTGCACACATGTGAAAATGTTGCAGATGAATAAAAATTAGGCCTTGTACTTACTTACTTCACAGATTGCAGTACTTAGAATAGCATATAAGGACATGGGGAAATGGAATGAAGCTGTGTCAGTGCAAGTTCAGACTGGGCATTAAAAGGATCTTCCCTGAGAGGGTGGTCAGTCCCTGGAACGGACTCCCTGGGGAAGTGGTCACAGCACCAAACCTGTCAGAGTTTAAGATGCATCAAGTCTGACTTCCTGCTTCTTGCAGGACTACTTAAAACTAAATCAAATGACTAAGTGTGTTGTCCAGATGGTTGATCTTAGCTGAAGTGAAAACAGCATGGGTTTCTTTCTTTCTTTCACTGAAACTGTGGCTTTTTGTTCATTTCATGAAAAAGAAGGGATGGTATTTACTTTGACCTGCACTGTAAGATGTAACACGGCCTGTTATAGGGCAGTATTCTGCTAAGGGAAGAAACTCGTGACTTGGGAAGTCTTATCATATCTCATGATGTGATTCCCTTTTATATGAAAATACTCTGAAAGAAAGCCTGTTGGCAAAAGAAAAGTATTACGTTGGTCTTTCAATGGGGAAAAGTGTTTGGGGGATCAATACTTTCAAATACTTTCAATGGGGAAAGTATTTGAAAATGTGAAAAACAAGTTTGATTTTGACATCTTTGACCATTTCTATGCTGATATTCCTTTGGTGTTTGTTTGGGGTTTATGGGGGTTTTTCCCCCTCTTATGAAGGGAATCTCATTGCTTATGGCTTTCACCTTTAGAACTTACATGGAATTTCCTACTGCATATGTGTTCTTCCTCTCCTTCTCTTTGTTTTATTTCCCTAATCTTGTCTGTTTTTTCCCCTTACTGCCCTTGCTCCTTACTTGTTCCTTCAGGCTTGGTTGCAGTGGCAAGAGCTGTATTTATACACGCAGAATGAGAAGCTGAAGGACATCAGGGCAGTAACTCACCATCAGCACTGGGAATTGAGGAGATGCATGGGAGCATGGCTGGGATACCTGAACCTCAAAAAAGTAAAGAAATCCCAGAATGGTGAGTGAAAATGGTGTTAGGACAGAACAGGGCTCAGCCCCTTTGCTTAGGGCACAGTGATATTTTTTTCTGTTCTAGGAGACACTGTGATGTCTCTGCCCACCAGGTCATGAGATGCAGCTTGGGCTGTACACTGTGACAGGCCTGGCTAGCTCAGCTTATATGCTGGAAGATACCTGCTTTCCACGTGATTTACAAGAAAATGCTTTACAATTCCCTTGATGAAAATTGGCATATTGTCTATTCTATTTTGTCTATACATCTGTGAGACAGAGGTATTCAAAACTTTGATCAGCCAGTCTGTGGATTTTCTTGAATTTTCTGGATTTTCTTCTTTTTGATAATCAGTCAAATCACAACTCCTGTAGGATGGTAAAGATTATTACACCAGTTCTTTTGTTTCTTCCCTTGAATGGGAATGAGTTCAGATATTTGTATGAATTGCTTTTTGATTCGTGGAAGTGGAAAAGACTCTAGCTTGGATATGTAGGAATTAGTAATAGGGGTATGCTGATATGTAAGCAAGCTTGAGTGTGTTGAACAAGTAATACAGTGTCCTTACTTCCTTTCTTCAGTCATTACAGTAGGTTACTGCTTTTAAACTGCCTCTGTGATCAATAGGAAGAATGTGATCTGTAGCTGGGCATTAATGTGAATTCTTGTAACCATTTTTCAGTGTTAGAGCTCATGTAACTTCTGAACCAGTGGCTCAGATGGATCCCAGGATCTCATCTGATACGAATGAGCCTAGGACAGAACAAGCCATGAGTGATTTGTGTTTTTCTCCTAGAGCTGGCCCAAGAGTTTCACCAAAGCAGGACAGTCCAGAGGTGCTTCTCTAATTGGCAGCAGTCATGGGAGTGCAGGAGAAGAATGCATGCTCACCAAAGGGATCTGGAAAAACAAGCAGCAAGGATTGCCTTATGGAGAGTCTTTGCACACTGGAAGCATTGTATCCAATCTGTGTTTGGTCCCTAGCAAAGACAAGTTAGAAGCATCCCTGCATGGGGAAGATCCAGTTAATAAGTAGGAATATTGTGCAGTAGCACGGGTGACAACAAATGTTGTCATTAGATAGGGGTATGTAATGCCATACTAACAATTCAATAAACTGTTGTAATTACAGTATATTAGCAGCTAAAAGCCTGCAGAAGATAATTTAGAGTTGTTATTTAGGAGCGAATCAGAAACCTGTTGTGATAAGCCAGCAGAATGTAAAGGTTTGACTGTTGTCAAAACTTCTGCAGATAACAGTGCTGGAAATTCAAACATTGAAGCAAATTTAGATGGAGATGTAGTGCCCCTCTGTGGGAAAGGGTTGTTTCTGTGTAAAAGATACTTTAACTCAGCGACAGATGTTGTGCTGTGTGTGGAAGAGGCTCAGCAGTGTGAGCTGGCTGAAAAGCACTACAAGTGTCGCCTCTTGGTAAGAGCACTGTTATGTGGTGGGTAGCAGGGGCTGTGGAGTCTTCCTGTAATACTGACAGTGGTGTGTGGGTGTTAAGTGGGAAATACACCAGGTTTCTAAATTTCAACTATTCTGGAATCTGCCAGTTGAATCCAAATGGGCAAAGTGTGCTGCTCTCCAGAACAGCTATTCTTCCAACTGGGAAACTGGTGAAGTAGATTCATCTTGAGGGTGTTGAGTTACCTGCTCTCTGGCTGTTCCACCATGAGATTGCCTTTTGCCCTTGATTTTCTTTTCTTGTGCTGTTTGCTACAAGAATTACTTTTTCTTCTCTGCAGTAATGTGTGCATGCTGTTTTTCACATGAGACCAAAGAGAGCTTACTGCATGTGTGAGTAGTTGAGTGTTTTGGGGTTTTGTTTAGATTTTAGGTTTTTTTTTTTTAAAGAAATACTAAATTCCTGAAGGCTGTCTGAAATGTGGGCACAAGCAAGCTTCCAGCTTTTTGAAACGGAACTATTTTCAGCGTTGGATCAGTACTGATCATTAAAAGACTACCAAGAAACTGATTTGGATCCTGAAGTGAAAACATTAGTGATTATTAGAGCAGGATGATTAGTGATTTGAAGCAGGATGCTCTCATAATCCTATTTACCATGTTCTGCCCCCACTCAAGGGCTTCTAGGATTGTAGACCAGTTCTAAATTACATGATTTGGATTACACATGAAAGTTGTGTTTATTTCATGTTGTTACAGGACCTTGGCTTTAAGGGTCTTCAGCAGAATGTCCTGGACACTCGTCTTCAGCAAATGAGAACAAATCTGTCATCCCATCAGCATCGAGTTACAGTGAGTTTGACTTTGGTTCTTGTGTTAGTTTATCTTGAGCTGTCCTATTGACTTCCACTGTCACCTACAAAGTAAGTACTTTTTTATTACAGCAGTGGCTTTGTACTTAAATACTAATAGCCGCAGAAAATATCCTGTATGAGTCAGCTGCCCCTCCTAGATATGTTATTTTAGTTTTTTTTTTTTCCTATGTTTATGGTGGAATTTTTCTTTTACCATAAAAACTTGTAGAAGGTTATGAATTTAGTATATGAAGCAGTACAGGAGGCAACCAATGCCAAATGCAGTTTCATTAGGACTTTAATAATTTCTTTCTTTGTATTCTTCTCTTCACTTGATATCTTTGAGGGGTTTTGTGTCTTGTTTTATTTCAGGTACTGCAGAAGTTCTGGAACCGTTGGAAGTCCCGTTTGGAAGAGAAGGAGGAAGAAGAGCAGCAGGCCTTAACATCAGTGGCTCATGCCTGTTATAGGTATGCAGAGAAATACTAATACAAACTTGTACAAATGTGGAATCTGTGGGCCTTTGGTTCCCTTTTAAAGTAAGGTAATACCTTTGGGAGCATGACTTGATGACAATTGTGCTGACATTTTCTGTGAGTAATGAACAATTTACATTTCCTGCCTCCCTGTGGAACATAAGAGGGAGATGGTTAAGCCTAGCTCTGAGGCTCATTTAGCCAGTTGACATTCCTAAAATCAATATGTTTTCTGAAGGAATTCTCTCCTGTGCTGACATTCTCCCTTTTTGCTTGCCAGGAGGGTGTTGATGAGACAGGTATTTGACACATGGCTTCTGAAGGCCTGCAAGCTGCAAGAATATCGAATGAGAGAGAAGAGGGTAAATGTAACTTTTGTACCTTGCTTCGGAAATAGAGGGGATGATTTCATAGTCACTGTCTGTGAATATGAGTTAGCATGAGATGAACTTGGCTGTTGTACATTCCCTTTTCCTTGGTGAGGGATCAAATCAGGGGAAACATATTACAACCGATGTTTACTGATCATCTTTTTTTAGTTAAGCAGTTTGTTAATACTAAAATCAAGTTTTTGTTCAAGGATAGCTATTCAGGTAGTTCATTCACTTATTCCATTACCCTGTAAATGTATATGTGCTCTCTCTTTCTCACACACTGTCTCATAGTTACTTTGTTGAAATAACCACAGCCTATTTAAGGAGTGTGGGGTTGTACTGACAAATTAGCTGCTTCTAGGAAGGTGTCAATAAAGTTTTTTACACGGCCCTTCATTTTCTTAGGGGAATGTTTGTATATATATATATATATATATAGTTCAGGAGTCTTTTCATGTGGCAGCCACTGTGGACTTTTATGTGGTCTCTTATATAACTCCAAGTTGATAGTAGCACATGTGGGTGTCCTTGAGCAGATATGGCTCATTCTTGGTGGTGTGAGATTATCAGTTCTTGTAAATTCAGCAGGATTGGTTCTGGAACTTATTGGTTGTTTTTCCTCTCTTTGGCCTGCTGGTTTTTGGTAACAGCTCCTCCATCCACATGTACACAGCTGCCTGCAGAGCATGTCATGTAGCCTCACAGCAAAGGGGCTTTGGTGGTGTGTCCATTGGTGTTCAACCTCAGAAAAACAAACACTGGACAGTTCTGCGCATTACATCTTTAAGGAGTTGTTTTCTGTTGTTTGTAGCTGGCCTGTGCTGTGCATTCATTGCCACCTTCCATCCATTTCAGGCTGTCCTTCATTTTGAAAGGCAGCTCTTGCACTGTTTCTGGTGCCGCTGGCGTAGGAGAACAGCTGCACGTTTGGAGGAGCAGGAGGGCTTGGTTCGTGCAAGAGATCACTACAGTAACCAGCTGCTGCTAAAGGCCTTCAGTCTGTGGAACCGAAAGACTCAGGCAAGAGAAACAGAGTAAGAAATTTTTTTAAACAATGATTTGGATTGGCCCTCTGGCAGCCTACTTTGGACAAACAGCATTTAATTCACCATGCTGCTCACTCCTTTTTTGTGCTTTGGAGTCTACTAAGTTGTCTTTCAGTAAATGAATTACTAAAAACAACAAATGTACACTCAAGTCTGTGTGAGAAGTGTTCAGTAACATGGATTGCATTATAGGCCAAATAGTTATTTTTCTTATAGGAGGCTCAAGGAGACAGAAGCTTTCAGATTTCACTGTTCAAAGTGTCTGCAGCAGACTTGGAACAAGTGGAGAGAGGTGAGAGAGTTAACAGATGGGGAAGAGCGTGAATTCTTTCCATTATGTTTGAATTCCTTGTACCCATATGGCTAGAAGTTAAATTATTTGAAACACTAGTCATTCCTAAGCTCTCCTCCCTTTTCAGGTGGATAAAACCAGTTCACTGTGGGTGGAACAGGAACTGTGTAGGAAGGAGAGGGTGTCTTGGTTTTAAAGACAGGTGTCAGTCAAGGAAGGCAGAAGCCTCCCCTGAAATGGAAAATGCAACCCCCTTCCCTCCGAATTACTATAATTTTGAAATTAGGGGGCTTTCAGGCAAAGATATGAGGAATAGGAATAACAGTTCTTTACTAATATATATATATATATAAAACAACACAAGCAGACAACAGTAGCTATGGCAGTAACAACAAACAGAGCCAGTAACCCAGTGCAGCCTTCTCGGCTGTGGGGCGCTTTCCCCTTTGGTGCAGTTACAGTCACAGCCGGCAGGGGCGCTGGTGGCTCCCGGCNAGTTGCGGGGTTTCTCCCTGAGGCATCGAGCAGATGGTGAGCAGGTCCCTCTTTCAGTAAGGTGGGGTGCTAGAGTCCCGGTGCTTCGGGCACTCAGTGAACAAGCTCCACTCACCACAGAAGGAAGACAGCCGAAAAAGCAGAAGCTCAGTGCTGAGGAGTTCTTTCCACCCTGTGGCAGCTCCCTCTCCGTGCAAAACACTGAAAACCTAGCCCGCCAAGGTGTGCCTCAACCCCTCCCCACGTGCCAGGGACCAGCCCCTTGGTCCTCTCCCTCCGTGGCCAGCTCTTTTGTCTTTCTAAAGCACCCAGCAATTTGTTTCCCCAGCAACATATATGGGACAAAATTCCTCAAAGGAAAAGAGAACAGAAAAGGAAAACTTCCAAACCCCAACAGAGGGAATTCTTCTTGTTCATGTATTTAGATATGGTGAGAATGGGAATATAGTTTAGATGTACCTGGGAATGTAACCAGAGCTAGTGCGATGAAATTGTCCCTAGCCAGTACTGGGTGTGTCCTCAAAACTTGAGTTAAGTTAGAAGTTTGCAGCCAGGCCTTTGTGTATGACTTGTATTTGTGTACAGATTGTAGCAAACACTGTCACCGAGTACTTCAATGCTGGGCCTTTTCTTTACCATGATATGACGTACCAGATGTACCTTGCATCATGTCTTGAGAATCTGTGAGAAATTTTATAGTTGGAGCTGCTAGGTTGGTGCAGATCTGTGAACTTAAATGGATTGCATTAGTCTTCAGGAGGATTCCTACAAAGGGCAGGAAAAAAGGCACCTCAACTAGGCCTTTTGGGGAAATAGCAGAGTGCAGCACCAGTGTGAGTGAAAACATATTACAGCAAGGTGAAGGATTGATGTTTCTCCAGAGACTGGGAATGGTCCTTTTCCCTCCTGTTTCTGCCATTGCCTGTTTTCCTTCCTTCATGGGTACATATCTTTTGGGTTTCTTCCACTTCCCCCTTACAGTATGTGGGACATCAACGTGAGAAATGGAGGAAGTTGGTGCAAGCAGACCTGCACTATCGACACACGTTACTGGGCAAGACTTTGGCATCTTGGAAGGTAGGATGGAACAGCCTTTTCTTTGAGGCACTTGTCTGCATGTGCTGTAGTGTTTGAGAGCTGAAGAGCTGCCACACTGCTTCACTCGAGGCACGTACACACCATGTGCACAAGATAGAATGGAGGCTTGTGTATGTAGGGCTGTATGAGCTCTAGCATTGCTTTTTGGAGCAGAAGAACCAAGGTAATCTTGTAGCATTGGTGAATGGTATATCATAGCTAGCATTAACTATTTTGTAATGACTGCTTGTCACAGAAAAGCAGCATTTGCTTTCAGTGGCTGTATTTTTTTCCCCTGGTCTTTACTGCCAGTGCTACTTATGAGCTGCCTCTAAGAGTTTCTAGATGTTGCCTCTCCTCACAGGCGTTGGGGTAAATTTACCTCTCAGTACTATTTCTTTTTCAGATTTACCAACAAAACATACAGCGTATTCTGTATCAAGTAACTGAGAAGGAGAAACAGCATGCTCGACTGCTGCTACGGTGAGCCTTTTCCTAGGCAGCATGAGAGAAGTGACTGCACTGCAGTCAAATTAATTACTTTCTTTCACTGCCACCTTTGTAACTTTTTTGAATGTTCAGTGCTGGGAGTTGACTCTGCCATGCATTGCTGTTTCTTTGCATGCAGGTCATCTAGTTAAAAGAAAACAACCTCTTCCTGTTTGCTGTCTGTTTTGCTTGAATATTTTTTAAATCTCTGTTTAGTCCTGTGAGAGTCATCAGACAGCAAACTGCATCATTCCCTGTTAGTTATATTATTAAAGCAGCCTGGATGATGCAGAGGCTCTCTTGCATTACAGTGAGGAGAGTGATTAAAAGATATTGCCACATTGCATTGGTTGTAATTACTTTAGTTTTAATTACCTTGTTTGTTTTAATGCTACACACCTTGAGTCACTTGCAGAGCCTGATTGGCTCAGGTGAAACTGCTAGATTTCAGAGTGTGTTGTTTTGCACTGCCTTCTCTTCAGCAGAGACCTGAAGGGGCAAAAGTTGATTTGCATGACTGAGTTTATAGATGCACGTGGTTTTGGTTCCTTTGCGAGTAGGAAAGTGCCAAATGAACAAGTGAGAATCATTCTTAATGGGTTTGTTTGTTTTTAAATTTTGTATGTCTTTTTTGCCTTCAGACAGGTGCTGTGTACATGGAGAGAAAATGCCCTTGCTCTTATACATGAATATAAAGCAGATGAGCACTACAGGAGAGCAATCCTGTCAAAGGTAGGATCTGTACAGTGGTTGCCAAGGTCTCAGTACAGGTGCAAGTTCAGGCTGGGACCAGGTAATACAATTAGAAGGACCAAAAGCTTAAACTAAGAGCCACTACTAAGAGAGATCTGCAAAGTGGGAGTCTCATCTTGTTTTTACAGGTGTCTCTGAGACTTATCTCTGAGCTCATGGCTTTTTCTCTTCCTTCTTCTTCTCATTTCTTAGAAACCAGTAATATGATACAGCATAGTAGTGTTGGTGAGGTGGGGCACGGAGGGGGTGGATGGAAGGGAGGAACACCTTGAAAAATGCCAAGGGGACCCTCTGAAATATAGAAGTATTTAATTTGTAGGAAATTCTTACTGTCCTGCTGAGCCTTATATGAAAAATGAGGTGGAAATGGTTATGTTACCAGTGATGGGAGGAGTATATTGTGTCCTGTTCCGTTACAGTGCCAGTCTGTGTCCCATCTGTTTGCATTTTATCTTCAGGTGCTGCTGCAGTGGAGAGACACTGCCTGGCTAGGAGCATGTCACCGCCATCTGAAGGTGACAGCTGTGGTGGAGGCCAGAAAACATTTGGATATAGGTGAGGTGATGTAGATGTTGAACTGTCAAAAGATATCATTGCCTGTGTATAAGCCAAGGGCAGTCTGTTGTGTCATCTGTACAGATGAAACGACTGTATGGTCTGTTGGCTTACAAAGGATGTCCCCAGAGAATGGAGACTGAGTTGGGACTCCAGTGATCTGCTGAATGCTGCTTGTGTTACTTTTGCTTCTCTGTTTGTTCCTTGTACTATATAAGGGATGGTAACACTTCTTTCTTCAAAGGAATTTTCCATAACTAATTTTGAGAACCTCAGACATCTATTTTGAGGGCAGTGCAAGTAGTCTTACCAATTACTGCTTTAGTCATTCTCCAGTAATTCATACTGAAAGACCCTCAAACTCTGCAAGCATTTTCATGGTACCATGGTACATTCTTGACGTGAGGACTCTGAAGCACAGAGGTCAAATGATTTCCTAAAGGTTATAAAGAATGTCAGTGGTGGCAGGGAAGACTTGCAAGTCACAGGTCCCTGTCTGTTACATGCAGTGTTTCACAGTTGTTCTTCCTATACTGAATACTGTCAGTGCTGAGTGTTGTCCAAGTGTTGCTGAAACAGTGTGGAAGGGTAGCTGATCACTTGATACTCTGAGATTAATAGTCTCCTTTTGGTACATGGTTCATTTATCTTCCCCTAACAGTGTATTTACAGACCCTGTTTCTTCACTGGAAGGAATTAACGAGAGAGTCTTTGATGCTGAAGGCTCAGCACCACAGGGCAGCACAGCACCACCAGCAGCACCTGCTCCAGAAGTACGTGGTGAAATGGAAAAGTTATCATCAGAAGTGCCTTGGAAAAAAGGTGAGAAGGATCAGCAACCCCCTCAGCCTGTGGGAAGTTACAGGTGTGGAGGAACATGGTGTGTTCCCTGGTGAAGGGAATGACAGTGTTGGCTGAGAAGGAGCATGATAGCTTTGTGTACTGAGGAGGAAGGAGCATGGCTGTGTCTTGCCTGAAGAAACTGATAGAAATAACGGACTTAACAAGACAACCCAAGCTTGCCAGGGTGGGACCATTTACTGAGAATGAAATCCTTGCTGGGCTCGTAGATATCTGCAAATGGGGTTAAACTGTAGGGCACTCGGGTATTGAGGGTGGCCTCAACAGAGCAAAGGGAGGGTAATAAAGGCTGTTGGGTAGCTGTTCTAATAGCATTTGGCTCAGACAAATGGGGTTTGTCTGCAAGTGACTCACTATTTTGGTTGCCTTGCAGCTGCTGCAGAGAAGGGGGGATGAACTAATGTCTCATAGACTTTACTCTGCTTCCTTCTCTTGCTGGAAAACTCAGGTAAGGAATTTTCACCTGCGTAGATACCTAGCTCCTTGCTAGTCATTCTCCCTTCTCCTTCATGTTCCATTTATACAAGGACCAAGAAAACTTTGTTTAAACATATTCAGGATTTTTTGGTTCAGCTAGGACAAGGGACACCTTGTGCCACAGACTGGGTGAATTGAGTAGGTTTTTCTGCTCTGGCTCTACCATCACTTCCTCCTTGCTTCATGCTTTGGCTGGTGTTGGGTATTTGGCTGGTGTTGGGTATGTCAACTCCTAACCTGGTTGCTGTGAATTTTTTCCCCTAATAGCTGTTGCAGCAGCAATGGGAAAAGCAGAAGACAGTGCAAGCATTGTGGCACTGGTCCCTTTCAGTTCAGAGGAAGGTAAGAGGGTGTGCAGGCCAGGGGCAGGCAAGTGAGTTTGCAGATATGTAGATCATGTGCACATTAGAGTGCAGTCAGCAGAGTGCACACTGAATGTCTGTTTCCTTTCATCTTTGGGGTGCTGTATGTTATTTTGGGATGCTAGAAAACTCACTAAAATTTCGTAGCTGATTAGAGAATGCACACGTTTTTGCCCATCTGGCCTCAGCTGACTTAAATCTCTGTCCCTCTCTCATTGTGGCAATGTCCAGCTGTTGCTGTAGCTCTGCTTATTCCTGTTCAGTGGAAGGGAGAGTGTTGCTGTCTGCAGGGGGAGTCCTTGGCCTGGAACCTGTCTGTATAATGCAGCTCTTACTGTTCCTATTGTAGGTATTTGATGCTTGGCTCAGGTTTGCAAAAGGGCAGCAGGAGAAGAAAGATGGCACTGAAAATGTCACAGGAGTTCACCACACAACTCCTTTGAGAGAAGATGTAACCCGTGCTTTGAGAAACACTGCTGGCATCAAACATCTGCATTGTCAGCTCCACACCCAGCACCAGCTGGAGGTGAAAGAGTGGTTGCTCAGATACATATCCAGAACTGGGTTGCTCTGGTCTCTGCTGTGTGTGTGGGGTGTGTGTTTGTATGCATGTATCTTGGAGCTCCACATCCCAGCTGTTGTTTAGATCCTACATACACTTCTATCTCTGGTTCAAAGCATTTCATTCTAGAAATGAGACTAGCGCACTTCAGGCTCATTGGGAACCTTTCTTAATGAAACTATTTCAAAACTGGCCAGTTCCTGCTATAGACAATATTCCTGATTGAAACCTTTGCATGTGGGTCAGATCTCTAAATTCTGTGCTAGAATGAAGCATTAGAGACTACATCTGATCCTGTCTTAGCTTTAGCAGTGCTTTTACCTTCATATGTGAACTTGTGTCACTTCTGCCTTTGAGTATCAACCCTGTCCTGTGTGTGGAAAGGATGCCTGTATTGACTGCTCTCTTCCTGCTTCTGGGCAGCATTCCCAGCTCTTTTCTGGGTTTTCGAGATACCAGTTATTCCATTTGCTAATGTGCAGCTTGCCTTGGTGCAGAAGTACCCCGTTGATTCTCCTCACCCAAAATGTTACCATGGTGGACCTCTTGATTCAGTTTAGAGAGCTGGTATGGCTGTGAGGGCATCAGAAATCTCGGTTCCTTCTCCCTGGGTGATGTGGTGCTTCCCGCTCTCAGCTATCAGATGCTCTGCTATTCTTGTGTTGGCAGGCAGCCTACAATCTTTACCAGTCAGTGTATTGTTGTGCCATGCTGTGGAAACAGAAGGCTTTCTCCCAGAAATTAAATAAGCCTTTTTCTTTTTTGCTCCCTCAGAGCAAAGTGACATTGAAAAGGCCTGATGTTAGTCCTGAGACAAGAGGACATTCATCAGAGGAAGAGCCACGGCCTTCAAAATGCAGACATCTACCACTTCACCCTGCCGATGGGGGCTCAGTTCTCTGTGGCCTGTGAGTTTGGATTTTCTATCCCTTCCCTGTTTCTCTGGCATATCTATAACTTTCCATATATGTAATCTATCTACATGTGTCTCATTTTTGTGTATCCAAGTTCTCTCATTGATGACTTAGTTCCATGAATTCTCCTTAACTCTGTATCATGTGGCTGGTGGTACAGAGCTACACAAAAGCTGTTGTGTAATGCAAGCATCAGCCCACACATAGCGAAGGTATTTGTGACTGTACTTACCAGTGACAGAACCAGCTTCCACTTTGTGTTTCTCAAGGTACAACTGAATTTGTGGAGCACTGGCCATTTGTCATAAGAACAGTTATATAGAGAACTGTTTGAAAGATACCTTTGATGGGACTTTGGCCATCAGGAGAGCTTATCTTGCCCAAGTGACCCAGTGTCACTGAAGCTCTTGTTTTTTTCACTGAAGTCATCTGATGAAATGATAAACATCAAGATCCTGGTGTACAGAAGCTGAACTTTCTTCTTGCCCCTTTCTTTTCCCTGGGAAAGCTATTCCTTAAAAAATTCCTATTGATCATGTTGAAGGGAAGAATTGTCTATGAAGTTTCTCAGTGCAAGACAGGAACCCTACTGGGAGATAAGATGGTAACTTCACATTGCTTTAAGCAACTTTATGCTGCCAAAAGAAGAGTTTTTGCCCTGCTCAGTTATGTCACTTCCACCACTCTTCGTGCTGGCACAACCATAGTAAACTAGATTCTCACATTAATACACGTTGAAATTTAATCTTTAAGAATCATTATTGCATGCAAGGAGAATGCAGAGCAGGGATGAGTGAATAAACAATACTGTTTCTTTAGCTGCAATGCCAGCTTATGCCAATTTACAACAATCATAAATCTGTGGTATTCTTTGTTCTGTTGTACTTTTCAGAAATGCCATTCAACAAGCCAGGTTACCACCACGGAAACCTGACTTTCCTCTGGAGTCTCTAGAAAGCAAGGGACTGCTTGGACCTCCTTTTACTAGGTAGAAAATCAGTTTTAAAAGTAAAGGAAAGAGGGTGACTTAGAGTGGGCATAGTAGAGCAGCTAATTGGAGAGCTGTATGCAAGGGAATGACAAGAGTCTCCCCTTTTTTTGCACTGATTACAAAGGACAAGACTGACAGTATGTATGCAATGTATAGCGACCTTATCCTTCTTCCTGTACAGGTCAGAGGTGCCCTTTCAGCAAACACCTGTAAGTAAATATTCCGCACAGACTGGGGACTTAATGCTAACACCTCCCATGGAAGAAAGAACCTGTAAATGTCTATCTCAGATGGGCAATGCCGCTCATCCCCATCCCTCTCTCCCCCTGTGGACACAGGACAGGCACTGTGCTGAGCAGGGGCCAGAGCTGTGGTCTCCTTCACCTTTCATGTCCCAAATGAAAGCTGGCTCAGAAAAGGTGAGCATATTGCTGAAGGAACAATTAGTGTGTGTGCTGGGCTGCTGTCAGCAGGCCTGTTGCTTATTGCTGTGTTTTCTTGTGGTTCTTCTGAACTGCCCACCTAGATATTGAGCTGTTTTTTACTTGTTCTAGCTATCATCTTTAAACCTGAGCAAGTGAACTGCTTTTGAATGCCCAAGAACTGTTTACCCCTAGTCTGAACCAGTCCACATCTGTATTGTACTGTATTTCGTGCCTTTTTCCTGGTGGTCTTCCTAGACAGATCTTTTCCTAGCAAATGACATGAAGGTGCTGTCTCTTCAGAGCTCAGAGCAGTTAGTTTGCTGTCTAGATTGCAGGGATTTAAGATAAACTAAATTTAGGAGCAGTGGGTGTGTCTGAGAGCCTCAAAACATTGAAATTCCTTTAACCTGCAAGTAGGTGCTTAGATTTTGAACTCCTTTTTCCACACAGAATGGGAAGTTTTAGTCTTGGTGAAATATCTTCATGCTAGAAATCAAAGAGCCCATCTTTTAAGCTCTGCTTCTTCTGTGGGATTTTATGACAGGGGCTTAGCACCTACAGGAGTTGTCTGAGTGGGAGTAGTCAGTCAGGCACATCCTACTTGTAGGGCTTACTGAAGGGAACCCTTTGAGAAAAAACCCAATATCATTCTGACCTTCTAGAGAGGAGGTCAGCCTGTGAATGGTCACAAAGGAGCCCATTCCCAAGACTCTCAACAGAATTCTGTGGAGAAGTTGCAACCAAATTTGCAGCCACATTTGCTGTCACCTGAAGACTTGGTGGGAAAAGGGAGTCACCAGACTGCAGGTAGGTCCTCAGATCTGAACTCTAGCAGTTGCACATCCTCCTCTCCAATCTATATGAGACTGCAAGTCACTGCCACAAAATGTGTGTGCCACTGCAATCTTGTGTGCCAGCATCAGGAGGTAAAGGATATCAGTACTCCTTTCTGGGATGGTAAATGCATTTGTATGGATTCTGCTGCATCTGGGGGCTAAAGCCCTACTCTAGGCATTGAAGGATGGGAACTGCTTGGGGCCAGCTTCCTTTAGCAAGAATGTGCTCAGGTGCTAGGGTGTTTTTGTTTACAGCAGAACTTACTTCAAGGGGGAAGAGTTCACCCAGTAAGGCTGAGATATCTCTGAACTTACAGTATGACTGTAAAGGGGACAGATGGTGTCTAAGCACCTCTTATTGTGGTGTTTTAATGACATCAGAGCAAGAAATGTGTTCTGCAGAACTAGACTGTACTTAATTACTTCTAGACTAAATGTAAAAGATGAAATCCTTAACAGGCCACAAGAATATCTGTAGTACTAAACCATCCACAAGAGCATTTCTTATTTTTTGTGTGTTCAAACTGAGTCTTCAGAGCTTGTACTTCTGTCAGAATTCCTGCCCTCTCATTGTACCTGATCCTTTAGGGTGAACAGGTACATGTCACAGGGTAACAAAACATGTGAAAAAGACTTGGGAGGGTTCTGTTTTCCCTGTCTTTAAAAATAATTTCTCTTTCTTTGATGAGAAGAAAGAGTCGATGTCTGTTCTACCTCCATTGCTTGTGCCTTGTATCTTCCATTCAGCTGAAGGAGAAAAGAAGGAGCACAGTGCTGAAGAAATGGTGTTGCAGAGAAAGGTGGAAGTTGAACTCAGATATATCCAGCAGCGGATGCAGTACTACTATAGCAGGAAGCAAGAACTCAAGTATGTTGCAATGCCCCTTTAGCCAGCCTTTCTTCATGTTGTCAACTCTGTTGTGCTTTTTCTATGTATTTGCTCTAAAAAGAATGTCTCTTCACAGTAGAACTGTGAATGAAATAGAGAAAAGTTCCAGAGATTTTTTATTTTCTCCTTTTGAGTTCACTCCAGGTGAAGGAGAGTAGGTGTCTAACTACTTCTGTAGTCAGCCAAGTGGTTTAATTATATCTTTGGCAACTCTTGGAGAAGCATGTCAGAGGTATCACCGGGTGTAATCTTAAGACGGTACAAATGAATTGTGCAGAACAGTTGAAATTTAGCTTTTAGTTATTTTATCACGAGGAGTGAGGTAAAAAGCTGAGCTTTTCCAGCTTTCAATTTAAAAAAACAAATATGGCTGGTATTTGGTAACTGCTCTACTAGAACAAGAAAAGAGAAACGCTTAAAAGAAAATGGGGCCTGGGGGGGATTTACCTGTCAGGAAAGGAAGAAGTCAGGGACTAGAATCAGGAGATGGAGATAACAGCTTTCAGATTCCTCTGCTTTCCAGCATGATTTTTTTACCTTTTTAAAAAGATTTAAACCATTGACTGCTTTGAGAGAAAAAAAACGGGTCTTATTGCAAGTATCAGTTGCAAGTCCAAGTTGCCTTAGCCTGTTGAGCTCTTAATGGGATAAGAATCTTTCTAATCCATTTTATCAGGTGCTGTCAACAGCAGGCACAGATTCTGCAGCAGTGGCTGGAAATGAGCATGCAGGCAGGAGCCCAAGATGGTGTGCAAGGAGTTCAGGAAGAATTGGGTCAGGTGTGTATACAGCATTTAAATTGAAGCTACTGAAGTGATTATCACTATGCTATGCACTTAGCCTAAAGGCTGATGGTAGCTGTGATGAGTTGTGTAGTAAGCTTTTAGTAAAATGCTAAGAGAAGGAAAATTTGCAGTCAGAAGTGGGCTGAGGAGCAGAATAGGCTGTGTAGATGCATCTTACTGTTTATTCAGAAATGTAACTCCTGCTCCAATAGACCTTTCTGAGGCTATTTCCAAACTGTGGATCAGGCTTTCATAGAGTGAATCTCAAAATTTTTCCTGCAATTTCTCAAGACAATTCCCAGTGTACAGACTGCATCTGCACTGCTGTCAGGCCCCAGGTTCACACAGCCAGGTATGGGTACTGGTACCTCTGACTCCAGCCAGTACCAAGCTGTTCCTGAGTCAATCTGTCACTTACTGGCCCTCAAGTGAAATAATACAAAAGCTGCTGGAGCAGCTGTTGCTGTCAAAAAAGACTAAATACTGTCTCATTGTACAAACTTATATTTATGCTCATGCACTTGTCTTCCCTTTCAGTTGAGGGTGAGGATCAATACTCTCACCAAAGCACAGCTAGCCGAGAGACATCATGTGCAGACCCTGCTTACCCGCCTGCGAGATATCCAGCTTGCCCTGGATCTGTAATACATCTGAACCAACTTCCCAGCTCAGGGGTAGGACTTTTTGCCCCTTTCATAGGAGGGAATGATGGAAAAGATGCATCCATTCACTTAGTTCTATGTATGGCATTTATATTTGATAAATTAAGTTAAAATAATTTTGCTTTTCTTATTGTTACTCTACCTGATCAAAACCAAACTGGAGCTACATCTACCTCATGCTGCACTTCCACCACCTAGTTTAGGTTACCTGTCATGCCACAAAGATAAGCAACACAGATAAGACTCTTTATTTCAAAATGTTTGCAATTAAATGAGTTCATGTCAGTAAGTCATACACTTTGACATACAAAAATACCGTGCTACTGATACAGTTGAATTCAATGGAGTCTCCTTGGAGGAGAAATTCACAGCATTATCAGTACCCTCAAGGAACTTTGTTTTCACTCCTGGGGTGCGTTGCTGGCCCCTGCATCACAAGCAATGTTGGTTTATTAGCTTGCTCTGCACAGTATTAAAACCATCATAAAAACAGCCACTTGCATGCTGAATCCTCTCCTCCTTCTGAGATTTCTAATAAAGCAAACATCAAGCAACCCATCCTCCATCACTAGGCTAAGTTACCTTCAGATACTCTGGATGATGCTGCTGAGTAGAAAGAAATTAAAGCTTGAACTTCCTTTGGCTCTGTCTGGCTCTGTCACAGGCCCCAGTGGAAAAGAGAGAAGAGATTAATTTGTCTTTTTCACTCATGTATTGGAACAAATTTGCTTTCTCTCGTCAACATGACACTGAAGTTTAATCAAAAAGCTCACCCTACCTTTATCCTCTTGGGGCTGATATTTGCCTTACCCTTTTCTCACTCTCAAAGGTTTAATAAGACTTGTATCTGGTACTATACTGCTGCAGGAGTAAAGTTACTAATGCCAAGAAGTTCAACAAGATAGGTGGCTGAGAGCCACTTCAAGCTTTCAAACTCCTCCCTGTGTAAAGCGAGGAAACACTGACTCCTGGAGCCAAATGAATTTTCTCCTGCTGGTCACCCAAACAGCCACCCTCATCTGACTCATGGCTGGGCTACATCACTTAGAAGCAGTTTTATCATCCCCTCCTTCCTGATGACAAGCTAAGCATATAAGACTTGGCAAACTGGACATTCGTACCACAAAATTATATTCTGTTTTCTGCAGTGCATACAAAGAAGGGTTTCTCTGGGAGGTCAGAGCTAGTCCAAAGCCTGTCACCTCCTTGAAGTAGCAGAAAAGTAGCTCAAGCAAGGAAGTAGTGTGAGAAATCTTTCAGAAAGCACAAAGGTACGTTTCATAAGCACGTCCACTCTAATAAGCTCTGGACAGCAAAATCAGTTCTAAATGTTTGAGTGCTGGGACTTGAAACAGTTTATTCTCGAAAAACAATTGACACATTGCTTTAAAACCCAATTCCTCTTCACTTTGGCAGTAGTTTTTGTCAGTGCCACGCACAGTAGATCCAAGGTGTTAGATTTTAACTCTTGATGTGAAGTCACAAAGAGGCTCTAAAATTTTACAGTGGATTAAGTTTCAGCACAAAGCTTTCAGCCTCCAGCACATTCCTAGCATTAAGTATGAGGGCAGAAGTTTTGCCCATATGAGGTTTTATTTATATTTTGAATAAGGTGAAATATTTGCCAGTCAAGGGAGGGCCAGATTGGCACCTGGGACACAACAAGGGATTCCTTCAAAGAGCCATAAATATTTTAAACAGAGTCAGTGCATAGGGCATTTTACTCTGTGCAATAAAAATTGGTCCTGAAGTAGCTGAAGCTGTCCTGTAATAGAGGAACAAATTCTTCTCGAATTTAGTGACAAAGTAACAAGATACAGAGCAAGTAAAAACTTATTTTAGTTGCTATTATATCACCCAAGAAAAATATGCCCTGTGTCTTCTAACTCCTTAATCCAAGAGGTAAAGTTACCTGTCTCTGATAAAGACAAAAACTTTTATGGCTGGAATAGCAAAAGAAAACCATGGACTAAGAAGAAGACACAGAGCTTAGTCTGTCTTAAAAAAAAAGAAAATTGCAATATGACAAATTCTGTAGACACTGTTTTCAGGTTTTAAATACAGTGCAAAGTCTATTTTTAAAGGGACAATGTCAGACAAAAGAACTAAAGTTGTCCAACAGTACAAAATGTGGGATGAGCGTTGTTCATTGTACTGACTGACTGTTGTGCATTTTGCTGTTTGGGCAATGAAGTCACACCAGCTAATTTCACTGTTTGGCCCTCTGTGCATTCAGAGACTGCCTTTATCTAAGAATTTGTGCAGAGTTTCTTAGAATAAAATAAATATGAGAACATATTCTTTACTCAAGGTCTGAAAAACAGATACTGCAGATATAAGGTACAAGGTTAGACTCAGCCTGTCAGTGTCCCTTTAAATACAGGTATCTCTACCTCCACCCTTTCCCATTGCACTTGTCTAGGAAGGCTTAAAAGGGACTTAGAGGCTCTAAGAACATAATTATCCTGTGGCACATTCAGGGGAGAACATGAAAGATTACAGGCACAGGGTGGGCCAGAAACTGCCATGGGCAACATCTTTAAAGGCAGCTGTACCTGACACATCCATGATCATTCAATTAAGTTTCTACATTCAGCAGCAGGTAAATGTAGACCAAATACTTTCAAGTTTAACACAGCAGTGACATCTTCTTTTCTGCTCACCCAGGTCCTGCTGAGTGATACAAACTTGATAAGTGAAACACTCAGTGGTGTGAAAAACAGTCCCTTTGTATAGAAAATCTTTTTGCTGAGAGAGTTTCTATAGAGAGCCCAGTGCTTCTCCAAAGCGGATTTTCTGTCCAGCTTTGAGGTTGAATTTGAAGTCCTTGGGTGCCTCAAAGATTAGTACGATCGTAGAGCCTAAGTTAAATTCCCCTAAATGTTCCCCTTTCCTCATGGGGATTCCCTCCTTGTTGTTGGATATGAAGCTGAAGTCATTGTAGGAACCTTTAGAGTAACTTGGACTGTTCGTGTGCAAGTCCTGTACAGAGAAAGAAGAAGAGAAGGATTTACTGGAGGATTTCAGTGCTCTGTATTCATTCATCACCACAGCTGTGGACTGTACATTCTCAAGCATTTTCCATGCAAGAACTCACAGTTCAAAGGTGCAATAGGAATATTAAAAAAGTAAGTCTGTATTGGAGACAACACTGTTTAAATCAGTCTTAGAATATCAGTACTGTGAAACACTCTTAATTTCAGGGTAGTATGATTTTTTTTTTTTTAAATTTTGTTGTGCTGCACCAACCTCAACCATTAACATCAGAAAGGTGCCTGCTATGATCCTGCTCACCTGGTCAAAGTAGATGCGGATGGAGCCCACATTTGTTGCTCCTACAGCTGTTAATGAGAAAAAGCCATGTTTCCAGTCACCTGTAAGGACAACGCGTTCATTGTGGCAGAACAGTTCCTTGATCCAGCGAGCAACTCCAGGATTCACAGACATCAGAGAGCCTGAAGAAATGAGAAAATATTCAGGTTAGGTTGTCTGGTTTGTAGCAATATTGTAATGCCACTCAGATGGTGTTTTCAGTACAGCTGGAGCTGATCCAATAAACAACTCTGCCAGTTATTTGTAGGAAGAGAGGCAAGTGCCAGGCAGAGCAAATGAAAAAGAAGTCTGGTGAAAACAAAGGGGTCACAGAAGGATGTGTGTGGTAGGTCAATCTTTCTCTCATGGTGTTTGAAACCAAATCCAAATACTTAGGTTTTTGCTAGATACCAAGAAGTAAAATATTTTTGTCATCTGCAAAAACATCCTATAGCAGCTCCAGTAGTATATCTGTTCAGTTGCATTTTCTTTGCCAAGCACAAGCAGAGATTGTACTTTAGGCTACTGTTTGGGGCGATATGCAGAACTATCTGTATTTCAAGTGCAAACTGAATGAACAGTGTTTGGGAACAATCAGGTCAGCATGCATCAAGGGTACTTCAGAGAGCTCAAACAGTTTGAATACAACATTACTGTTTTCACCATTTAAATGTGATTAGCTGTCATAAACTGTACAGCCATAAAACTCATTACTGTTTGTGACAAATCATTTTTCTACCATTATCTATTGTGTTACTGTACAACTTCTGCAATGGTGCATCTCATTCTGCAGTGGCCCATAGCAGGGCTTCCCTCCATAGCTGCTCTGCAGTTGTCTTCTAGGAACAGAAACCAACCTGGGAAATGCCTTCGGTGTGACACTGTCCAGTCCGTGGGTGAGTGGAAGCAGTGATAATCCCCTGGTGCAAGGTAAATTACACAGTGGTAGAGCTCATTCCCCTCCTTTGTGACCAGTTGTTGCTGAAAAGAGTTACCAGGTGGGGCTGCAGAGAAAGCAGGGAAAGGAAGGGGTTAAAGGTATTCCTCCTGAAGTCATCTACCATAGCCAGGCAGTCTATGTTAGAGCCAGTGCAATAGCAGAGGAATAAATAAAGCCCACATGGATTGGCAAGACCACAAAAATATACGTTTCATTCTGGAATCCAATATTTCCAAGTGTTCCTTTCCCTTTACAACAAAACTAAATCCTGGATTGTTTTAATCATTGTGAAATTTTTTCTTCTGGAGTTTGCTCTTCCCTAAGTGAAAGAGCAGAAACTGAAATCCAGTACAACAGAATTTTTATTAAAGCTACCCTTTAAGAACAGAATTTGTGAAAAGTCCTCTAAGTCATTAGAGGGGTAATGCTTGCGCGCATATCTTGTAAAGGAGTAGCTTATACAGTTTTTGCTGGCTAATGCTTGGGCCCATTTCAGTGTGACAGCAGAAGTGCTGCAGCTGTGGTATAGCAACAGATCTTGGAGTCAAGGGTAGGAACCAAGCAACTCAGTTCAGATAATCAGAATGAGCCAGGCATGACTGTATAAAGCCATTGGTAAGAAAGAGAAGAAGTAGAACGGCGACCTGGTTACCCCCAAATAAAATGAACCAAAAATCAGACCTGCTTTTGTTCTTGATGACCCAAGAAAATGTTACTTTTTTTCATCTCTCTTAGGCTCATGACTGCTGAGAACACTGAAGGAGCAGAGCAGAACAAATGCAGAATTGACACAGAACTCACCCTGACTAAAATGCATTTCCCCTGTGGAGATGCGAGGTCCCAAGAAAGATTCCAAAGAATAAGTAACCCCTTTTACTTGCTCCACTTCGCAGTTTTTTACCTGTCCGAAATTAAGGATCTTTCCATCAGAAGGGCTAATCTACAGCAAAGAGAAAAAATTGAAACAGTTACAAGTTCTTTTAATTCCTTATGAAGCAATGCCATTCCTCTGAGGACTGAGGGAAGCTGGCAGTGCTGGGTAAAGCCCTCACTTCCTTTCACTCACCACACTATGCACACAGCAGACTGGCCGCACTTGTGGTTTCAGTTTCCTGCGGAAGAACTCGCTGAGGTTCCTGTAGTGATGCAGATCCTCCACAGCTGCCTCCTTCATGTTCACCCCAAAGGTCCAGATGTACAGGCTGTACACAGGCTTCCGCAGCCATAGGGGCAGCTCCACCTGGTTCAGGCGACCCCAGGCTCGTGAGAGCAGCCGTGTTGGGACTGACTTGTACAGGGCAACCTGAAGGAAGAATTGCAGCAGGTCAGTGTTCTCCCCACTGATGGCTTTCTTATTTCTCCCCATAACACAGTAAGGATCAAACTATTCCTACAAACCTATCCCTTGAAATCATGGGTTACACCAAGTAGCCTTTAAGGCAACAAAAAATTAACACTGCACTTCATCCTCGTTCCCTCCATTGAGAGTAGGTAAGAGACAGGATGAAACTTAATAGTGAAGCCAGAATTTCCACTCTCTGCAGGCTGAAGCTCCACAATGAAGCTACTGGAAACTGCCCAATGTGAGGCTTACAGAAAAAAAAGAGACATTGCACATATTCTAGTAGAATGCTAATCAGAAAGGTTTAATATTACTAATGTATAAATTTTTGTGAATAACCAAATGAAAACTGACTGGATGATGTGCTTGTCAGATGCATCTACTACTGAGGGTGTTTCTCACACCCAGGACTGTGCATTGTACTGCTCTAATGACACAAGTACCATCAAAGAAATGTACCCACATGGATGCAGCTACACGGGTATAAACTTCCATCAGCCTTACTCTTTCTCTCACAACAATGGGAGTTACTAATTGCAAGAATATCAAGTGCCTTTATTTTTGTAGAAATACACCTTTGGACTTGCACCAAAGCCCATGTTTTAGTCAAGGAAAACAAATGAAAAAAAGTTGGCAAGAGGTATCTGCTGTTGATATAAGTGGACAGATGACAACATCTTTCTGTTGATAATTCCAGCAGACAACTCTTCTGGGGTTTGTGGTACTTTCTGTCAGCCAGGAAGCTCACATGGCTATGATGCAACTGGGGGGAGCTGGGGAATATGGGCCAAGGGAACTGAACACTCTGAAACCAGTTTTGTAAAGGAAGTGGTGATCTTCTGACTGGTGCTGTGTTTTTGAACAGTACAGCGCAGTTACATTTAACTCACAGCTAAAACTTGTTTTTTTTCTTAGTGAGAGTCATCATTTGTTCTCAATATTAATCATATCCTTCATAACGAAGTCTTGCAAAACACAGCCATAAACACAAACAGAAGTACGCACTGGTTCCATTGTATCAAATACAGCAAATTAAGATTTCACTTACAAATCACCATCCTGTGTACATACAGGTATATTTCAGAAAGGAAGTACCAACAGATAAAACCTTCTAAATGAACAGTACCTGTTAAAAGTCCCTTACTTGTTTAGTTTCTGATTTACAAGTTCTTATACTCAGAGTTTGGAGTAAAAGGCAGGAGCCACAGGAATTTTCTTCTATTCAGATGGTTATTATATTCTTACCTGTGGCATTCCTGAACAGGATGTGCCTCTAAGTTAACAATTTTTGACCCAATGACAAAACACTCAGATTTGTGAAGAAGAAAGAAGGACTAACCCACACCTAAAAATCTCCATTTTGTCACATGCATATTACTAATATCCCATAAACCTAAAATCCAGGATTCCAACAAGTACCTTAGGTTATGTAAGCTGAAGTACTGATGAAAAAAATGTGTTGCCATTTTATTTGACGTCCTATACTGTATTAATTTCTAAAATTAACTTTGCTGTTTTCCACCAACATAGAAAACGTACATACAACTATAAAATGACACAAATTGCCAAAAGTAGTATTTCCTAGTAGCCCCTTATCTTCAAAGGAGCCTGGTTTTCAAGCTGATGGGATCAAACAGAACAGATGTTCAGTGAAATAGGCTCAAGAATGGCAAATTTGTTCCTGTTTTCAATCAAAATACTTACTTGGTTGTTGGATTCTGATATTGTATGATTTGTGGGGATAATTACTATGTGCAAGGCATCCCATACCCTACTCTCAACAGTGTCAGAGCAGAGATTTGCTTATCATTTAGAAATGCTGGACTACAAGTGCTCAATGAACTTGAGGAACAAACCCTCTCAGTGTGAAAATAAAAAAAAAAAAAAAAAAGAGACCATTTCAACGTGATCAGGAAAAGGAACCTGCCAAGAGGTTTGGTCTTCCTTGTCCTAGCCCTGATACTGTGAGGTGACTGAATTCCTTCAGAAGTTTCTGTTGACCTTCCCTGTTAGAGGATAAAGTATTTCTCTGCTCCTGAAAAAGTCACTTGTCTGTGAAGCCATTAGTCAACACAACCACGAACAGTAAAAACTATACAGAAGCATGAATTGCACCTCTGCCTTCACACCAGTGATCACCAGGCTGTCCTGCATGAAGCAACTCTTCCCCCCAGCTGCTGCCAGCTCCTCCAGGACACACAGCTCCCAGACATGGCGCGCGAGAAACCTGCTCACACTTACCCTGCTCATGGGCCTCCATCCCACTCTGGTCAAGGGTTTAAGAGCACCGAAAGGCAGAAGGTAATAGAGAATAGTCAGAGGCCAAGAACGGAGTTTCAGAGCAGGCCTAGACATACAGCTCAGCTGGCCCAACCTTCGCCTCAGGGCCAGCTGGGGGAATTGCAACCTGAAAGATTACATACACAGCATCAGAGGGTCAGGCATCTCAGCTGCAGAGCCACCAGCTTCTGACAACTGGGGTGAGTTATTCCTCCTAAACGTTACTTAACCGTTGATACTACAAGTCTTTACTCCTTTATTTTGATCGGTTCTTCCCCTTCCCAAAAAAGAACAGTTTATCTAAAATACAAAAGTCTTCTGTCCAAATAATGGTGTTCACCTTCACAGGTCACATTTTATGAATAACACCCTCAAAAATTAAAGGTAAGACCAGTTTCAGGTCTTTAAGCCTTCACTGAATATCCCAGTCCTGAACGGGGAACATGTGGACAAAGCCACTTTTTCTACTCCTGCAAGACAATATAGTCTCCATAGCCCAATAATCAACTTCTCTGTCTCATAACCAGCTGCATCTCTGACTTTTTTTGTTACATGGATGTACTGACTGAGAGGGATCTCACTTTGCACAAATGGCCATGGGGAGAAGTTTACCTTCTAACTCTCAGAGGGAAAAGCTACTCAGCTTCTTAGCAGAGGAGAGACATCAAATGCCTCAGTTCAGACCCTTGTAGGTCTA
The DNA here is from genome assembly GCA_013399225.1 of Rhipidura dahli. Lineage (NCBI taxonomy): Eukaryota > Metazoa > Chordata > Aves > Passeriformes > Rhipiduridae > Rhipidura > Rhipidura dahli. The sequence continues at coordinate 103,758 of VXAC01000847.1, forward strand.
GATACAAAACCCTTCAGGTTCCCATTTGTTTTTTGGCTTCTACTCATGAAAAAACCACTGGCATTTCCAAGGTCCCATTATCAAATAGAAATCTGCCTACCTGAGGGCAAACTATTCAAATGACTGACTGAACTCCTGGCTAGGAGACTATTCTCTAGCAACCACAACACAGCAATGTGCACACACATACTCAAGTGGCACAGTCTGGCTGTTCCCAACAGCTTGATCTCTTGCTGTCTCATTCTGTAACATGAAGGAGGAACTACAAAATACTGCATATATCTTTCCAAGATGGTAAGAAGCTGAGAATTTAAAAGGAAATTTTATTGTCAACTCATTCTCTTCAAAAGTTGGATCAGAATTAAAATATCAGGCAGACAGGTACAACTGTCACCACTTTGGGATGCAAGACAGTGCTTTCAGCTCAGAGATTTTTTTTCTGCAGTGAACACAACTTCTTTCCCATGAAGAATTAATAAACACAGAATGATATGTGCATCATAATGCAACAGGGAAGAAGAACCCTGAGCAGAAGTGCTGTCTCAGCAGAGTTAATGCTGGCTTCTCAGCAGGAGGTGGGACTGACTCAACACGGGAATAGGAAGGGGCATTTCACATTCTCCCTCCCATCCTTACCACCCAGCAGCCTGCAAGGGCTGGCGGGCCAGGAGCCAGGTTGGGTCCCGTTCTCCCCCTCCTGCTGCTCTCCCCCCCTTCACTGCAGTCGCTCCTGGACCAATCCCTGCAGAGCTGCATTGCTCTGGAGCCCTCGGGCTTCTCACTGCCTTGGCCTGGTTTTAGAGTGGCCCCTCAACTAATTTTTCCATTCTTCTAGTGATAGAGAGTAGAAAGGAAAAGAATTAAAGCTTCCCCATTCCCCTTGTCATGGAACAGCATGCCCTTGTCTGCCAAAGCAATGTATAAGGAGCTTTATAATAATTAGGCCAAACAAAAGCTTTGCAGATGGCTCCCGCTCCTTCTGCCCAGAAACCCTCCCAGCCTCCCTCCCCCATCAGTGACCATTCCTGCAAAGTACAAAATACTGAACAGTACCTGAAACGAGTTCTCCTACTTGGTGTCCCACCGGCAGAGCCAGCTGGACCTGGACTCTCCAGCTGTGGGTGCTGGTCCCTGGCACAGCTGCTGCTGCCGCCGTTCCCTGAACGCAGCCTCCGGACATGAATTTTAACTTTGTGGAGGTCGTAGCAAGAGGGTGGAGGGTTAGATAAAGCTTTATAGCATCTCACCATTTCCCTGTGTGGAGCTCTGGTCCCTGCAGGGTGTTTGATTGACACATCGTCAGGGTGACGGCTGTTGCAAGGCTCAGTCTTTTTTCCTCTACCTCTCTTTTCTTTGCTTGCTCTGGCACAGGAGAGAGGACACGACGTCACAGTTCCTAAATCCCCCGCTGGTTTGTCTCTGGATTCCCTCTCTGTTTCCCACTTGAATCTCTGCTACGAGGGTTGCAGCTATTGCAAACAAACAGGCATTGTGTCACATTTCTGTATCCCACTACAAAGCCGACTCTGCACACGATAAAAATGAGCTGTCCATGTGAGCAGTCCTTGCTTCTTGCTAGGCCGGGTGGCCATTGAAACCCAGCTCCCCAAAAAACACCTTACAGTTTGTCCCAGGCTGCTGGGCAGTGATGCACTAGTGAGAGGAGCAGCCAGCTGGCCTCACACAACTCATCTCAGCGCCAGGCTGAATGCAAGGCTGGGAGGAGGAGTGGGGCGGAGAGGAGGAGGAGATAACTCCCAGCTTCAGTTCTGCAGTGCAGCAGCTGCTCCTAAAAGAGTTCTGGACTGCTAGGCACTAAAAATCTTTTCCTACTCTTACTGTCCTGCTTGTAAAGAAGACAACAGAAAGGAAAGGAACCTCCTTCTATTTTACAACCCTTGCCAGACACAAACATCCATCTCCGTAAGTCTCCTTCCATCTCAAAACACTCACTTAGGGGAACATTCCTTCCCCTAATGGACGTCCTGCAAATAACCAGATACATACAAAATAAGCCAGTATTAGGGCCAGCTTGAGAACTGGGTATAAAAGAAGTGTTTTGTGCCTATTATGTGACTTTCAGTACCGTCACAGTTTTTATGTCCAGTAGAACTAAAATGCAAAACAGGAGTAAAGGAAGCTGGTTTTGTTTTTAAAGACCAAATGCTGTAGTGTTTCTATCTGAGCATTCTAAATGTACAGAGAAATTTCACTCTTTAACCCTACAGAACACACCTCAAACCTAAGACTTTCTGTATCTTCTGTGACTGGGTATGGATTGTTAAGGGAGCCCTGATTCAAAAAGTGGAAGTCAGACAGCTACATCTCGCCTCAAGGTTAAACCAAATACCCAGAACAATTTCGGGGCTAACTCTCTAGTGGCTCCATTTCACTTCTGCTTTCTGCAAAGTCTGGGTTGAAAACAATCAGTCAAAACCTTCCTTGTTTCCAAAGCCTTCTAAGCACCATGAAAACTGTGTGCCTCACAGAGCAGATCAAAAAGAGCTGTGCTGCTCTGATAGAAGGAAAGGCTTGTATTGTAATAAGAATAAGGCAGGAGGGGTGGGAGGACCAGCAGGAAAAGCTAGAATTAACTAGCTAATGGCCAGTCAGGCCTCAAAAGGAAAATATTCAAGCAGTAATTGTATATTTTGGTTGGCCTTCAATACCAAATGTTACAGATACCCCTAGAAACACCTCTGGAGATCCTACATTAAAGTATTTTTTTCAGGAAGAAAACTTCTATATGGTATTCTGTGTGTCAGGAAGTTCCAAGACCCGTGTGCATGTTGTTTAAACTGAATTTTAGCAACTGCATAAAAAAAAAAAATTCCAGCTAATTGAAAGAAGGCAAATTTAAGATCGACTGAAAGCACTCAAAACACACTCCTTCCTCCCTGAGCCTTGTGCCAACTCTTTTTGTTTTCCTATTTAAGATATCATTTAGTCTTTCTTTGGCTGGCACAAGAAACTCCTACACAACAAAAATGAAACCATCTGTATAGTAAAATCCTGAAAGCAGTTTAGCCAAAATCCTATCAAAATTCAAAAAAAAGCAACGAGCACAGGGGAGCTACTTCTTGATGCACCAGGAACATTAGAAATGACCACCAGTAAATATTTAATTTTAAACAGCCACAAGCTAAATCAACATTGTTTCAAAAGAAACTTCATCAAGCCAAGACAAAATTATTTCTCACACTGAACACCTACGTTCACAGAACTGAGGGTTGTGAGTTCATTTGGCACTGGTGGAGCTGGGCAGGAGCAGCAGAGCACCCAGCTTAGTAGCTCCTGGCCAGGGCCAGCTCCTGCAGCTGCGGAGAGAACCCTGCTCCCCCATCCGACCTCCTCCTGTGCCACCCTCACCCTTGCAGAGAGACAGGAGAGCAAATACACATCATAGCTACATTCGCTTCAGTGCTCTTCCCTTCAAGATAAGGGAGGTAACCCACAAGCTCTTCCAGTAAAATTCAATTTTATCCCTCAAAACACTTTTAAGGAATTATTATATTCTCGACTGAGTAACCATGATTCTATGAAAGCACACAACCAGCTAAACAGCTGACCTGCTCCCTAAAAAAAATGCAGACACTGAAATGTTCTATAGCCTGATGCAGTGGGTAGTACTACCCTTCAGTCCAAAACAAAAAAACACGGGGCAAGAAAAATTCCTCTCCAGGAAGGGAAAAACACTGGTGTTAAAAGTTTTTTCCTCCACTTCTTAAAAAAACCATGCTCAGCCAAGTTAAGAAGTTTCTCTTAAGTTCTGTTCTACTCCCCTCATTACATTCACCAGGATGCCAATACCTGAGTCCTGCTTAGATGCTGACATAGCTGGTGAGTTGCCATCGCTGCTGTGGCTGCCCCACCAACAATGTACAGTTCCTACAATGTAAGAAGGCTGAAATGAAAAATCCACCCTGAGTTTGCCTGCTTTCCATAGGGAAAGGAACAAGAACTGCTCATCAAACAGCTCATGACAGAGGAACTCATAAAATGGCATTGCAACGGCTGGACCTCTTGGGATGCAGGCAGAGCCCAAAGCCTGTGTCATCATCAGCTTAGACAAAAATCTTAAAATTTTTTATTTGTAGGGGTTGGACACCATTACCAAACTCCCTCACCTGTCTGAACTCACCCAGATTCCATGCTGGACAAATAAAGCAGCATTTATCAGCAAGTATCAATCCATTGAGAATTATTAACTCATAGAGAACTGCTACTCTGCCAGCTATGCAACACCCTTCTGCTCTGTCAGCTCAAGTAAGCATCAAATCCAGTGACCTCTTTTAATTACCTGTCAAATAGTTAAGTACTCAAGTCCTTCTCTCAAGTTTTAAAAAACAACACAGCAAGGCAATTGCAAGAAAGACTAATATGCAACTGAACTTCAAACGTGCAGCCTCGGTTTTAAACCATAAGCATGAATCATTAGGCTTGGAATGTGCTGGTCAGTGCTCAAAGCCCTCTGGTCACACTTCCTACATCTGGTAACAGAACTACTGTTTAAAAAATGCACCGAATGCATCCCAGTGCTGTATTCAAGGGCCAACAAAAACTACGGTCTTGCGCTCAGGGGAGAGGTACAAGGTGACCGTTTGTTAAAGGTCCCGTTCCTTTTCCAGCAGTAACTTTTTAATACCAGACACGTCATCCCTGCTCCCACCCAACGTTCTCCGCAGGCAGCTCGGCAGGACAAACACTGGATGCTCCACACCCAAGCAGGAGCTCTTGAACTTCGAGAGCACAACCGAACTGCGCCGATGCTGCTGGGAAACCTGAGCGCACGCTGAGCGCCCGCCAAGGCCACGGAATTGCTGGGCAACGCCTTCGCCCCGGCTCTGCCGGGAAGAACCGGCCAACGGGGACCACTCTCCGCGGATTTACCGGCGCTGGCTAATGAAACGTACTGTGCTCGACTGCATACACCTTAGTGCCTGAAATTCTTTATTTCCCATTTGAAAAAGCCTTTCTATACATTTTCTCTTAGGGTATCATGAAAAAACATTTTTATTATTTTCCCCTAACTTTACAATGCTGTTTCAGTAGCTTTCTATAAATAGAGCAGGGGGGAAAGTACTATTTTAGGACAGCCTAAGTGGACGACTGGATTATTTTTGAACCTTAAATCTGAATTCTGCAAAAAGCCTGTTATACAGTCTCAATGAGCTCCTCTGTGAAGCAAGGAGATAAAGCTTTATTTACAAAGTGACATGAAATTTGATGGCACCCTTTTAATACTTTGTAGTAGTCATTTTCAATTAATGGTATAAAACAACACTCTTCAGTACCACTCCTTACTGTCCCCCCATTATTTTAGCTTCAGATATCGGTAAAACAAACTCTCAGCTCCATAAAGGATCTCTAAAGGAAGCGTAAGCCGCGTTACATCCTCCCCACAGAGCAGCACCCGGCGGAAGCTGCGCAAAGGCTCCGGGCGGCTCTTCACCCCCCTGCCCGTCCCGCGGGACTCTGGACTCCGATAAGACAGGTCCAACAGACTCGTTCTGATTCAATCTACTCAGAGATAACTCATGAGAGAGTCAACTCTGAGACATCGCTTGAAATTTCCGGAAAGCCAGAGTGAATCGCCCCTTGGCCGCCAGCCCTCGCACATCTGCCCTGCAGTCCAGTAGCCCTTACCTGATGCCCAGGGAAGTCTCCTTCGTCCCGGCTTTTCGCCTTCAATCGCCGAAATACGACACCAACCCTTCCTTTCAAAGCAGTTTTCAGACACGTGAACAAAGTTCAGCGGATTGCGAACCCCCGCATCGCGCCGGCCGCAGCCATCCCGCCCCCGGGGCCCCTTCTCTGGCCGGGCAGGGGAGAGGACGGCGGCCACACCCGGGGCCACCCCCGGCCCGGCAGGTCCCCACATACCTCCCGGCGGCGGCACCCGGGTCCCCGGCCTCGCTCCCGCTCGCTCCCCGCGGTGCTGCCGGCGCGTCCTCGCCTTAAGGAAGCGGCGCGGAGCCAGCAGCCCTGCCCCGCCTCGCCTCCAGCCACTGGCGCTGCATGCCAGCTCCTTCCCGCAGGGCCCGGGCCCCGGCCCCTTCGGAGGAGGGGCCAGGGCTGCACAAACGCAAAGGAAGAGAGACCGGAGGGCACGCGAACACGGCGATAGTAATGTCTCGCCCGGCGGCGGCCCGCGGGAGAAGGGGCTGCCCTGGGAGGGTCGGGCACCTCGGGGGATCAGCGCTCAATTTCCCAAAGAGCCCCTAGCCCGGACAATGGAGAAAGAGACTTGCTGGGGAGCAAGGCACCGGTGCGGATTCTGTGCATTGCACAGCTTTCCGGAGCCAGCTTCCCACGGCGTGTCCTGGTGCGGTAACACAATCCCACACAGGCACTGGCAGCCAAAGCAGGAAAGCTTGCTCCAGGCTCATAAACTGCTTCCGAAACGCTCAGATAAATTGCTCCATAATCTCAGCAAAATGCTCAGGAAGTTGCACGACACAGAACAGACTCATCTAGTCAAAAAGCAGTCCCCAAAAAAACCAAAACAAAACACAGACCCAAACTGATTTTACTTGTTTCACTTTTCCAGGACAACCGAGAAAAACATTTATACCACTGCACCCTTTACACAGTTTGATGCTGTTGAAATGTCACTGGTTTTAACATTTTCTGACCATCTTTCTTGTGTACTTTGGATCACTTTACAAGGATTTTTTTTTATAATTGCATATATGCTCCAGTAAAACTCCAAGCATCAGAGCCCAGGAGCAAGAATGAGGCGTAAGAGACCAACTGGAGATTATGTTTCTTCCAAAGTCAGATTAAAAAAAAAAATCAGATAGTCTTCCATTATTAGCTCTTTCCTGAACTCGATACATACCTCTTACCATAATAATAAATGTCTCCTCTGGGCCAAGAAAACCACCTTCGGTATTGATAAGAGCTCCAGTATCCTCTGTTACATAAATACAAGCACTCTCTGACATCAGTAGGAAGAGCTGTGTTGTTCTTACCTCTGAGACCCAGATCCTAAACCTATGCTCAAGCACTTTCATGGTGGATTAAGTTGTTTTTAAAAACTGGCCCGTGACAATAAGCAGCAATTTGAACACTGCAGCCCACCTCCAGAGACGTTTACTGTGCTTTTCCTGGCACATGTCACTCCAACAAGCACTGCTTTTTCCTTACACAGAACAAAACACACTACAAGAGCAAAGGACGCCGACAAGTTCCTCTCTCAAAACTCTTGTTCATCTGGTCACTCTGTTCCTCCAAACTCCCCCAGACTCTGGCCAGGCTTTCCCACAATAATTCTTTGATCCTGTATCAACAGTGCCCTGGTGCCCAGGTAAGAAGCAGCAAAACGCCTCTAGTTAGCATATGAATGGCATGCCATGCATGCAGATCCCAACCAGGAAATGTGCTGTGACAGCAAAGATTTGGAACAATAAGCTTCCATCCATCTGATAAACATCTACCTGTCTCCCTCCAAGCCCTCTGCTTTACCTCATCTAATTAAATGAAAGCTGATCCCCACTGGTATTCACAGTAGGAGACACTAAAGCATTAATCAGTAGTGTCTCTAAGAAAATTACACAAAGAAAAGGCCTGTGCTAAAGAAACAATAGTTCTGTCTTTCCCTGTGGAGAAACTTAAGGGACATTTGACTTGCACCAGATTTATTCCCTCCCCCATTCTTTTATGAAGCTCAAGCAAAACAAAACCACACAGAAGTGTACTGACTCCCTGCAATTCAGTCAAAAATGATGCACACAAATCAATGAGGATCCCAGTATGTACCTCTGCTACAGGGAGAGCTTCTATGCCTGCTCAACAGGGTGAGGACTACCCATTTGTCTCTGCTCAGAAGCAGGGGAATCTGCCTTGCACTGGCAGGTGGAAGAAGGTCCACATTCCCACAGGAACACGAGGCTGGTACTGTAGAATGAGCACTTCAGAGCAGCAGGCTCGGCAGTGAGGGAATGCGTGCCAGTCTCTTGTTCTATATTACTCTTTCAAAGCCCATTCAATCACACTTGGTCTCTCTTTGCCTATGCAAAGGCTTATTCTGCCCTAAAAACAGGACAACACCCCGCTTCCACACTCCTAATTGTGTGTCCAGTGATGCAAAAGGCAGAATAATGGAAAATGATAGGTCAGCAAAAAAACCCACTCTACTTTACAATAAAAAGGAACAATGCAGCTCTTATTTTTCTTGAATCCTCCATTGTTTGGAATATTTCTTGCAATGTCTGAACACAGTTTCTCTTTTTCATCATAACTACTGAGCTTCCTTTCCCTCCCACAGAAGCATTCGATGGAACTTGAACACATCAGGAAGGACTAGGACACCTTGTTTGTGTCTCCCACTATGGTCTGCTGCATTTGGGGCCCTGCTTATCACTTTGAAATTCTTTGCGTGTTTCCCCACTGTAAAAACCAAATCCTTTAGAGCTGTTCATCAAAAGCAACTCTTAGCTTCACCAAATAATAACAAACCAGTATATCAGTATAATGAAAGAATGCAAATACAGTAAGAAAATTACCCAATTTCAAACCAAAAAGTATGAACACTAACAAAAGAATATTTGTTTTCAAGTATAAAAATGGAATTGACATTGCCTTGTTAAATAAATATTCCATGGACACTTACCAGTTTTTTTTTTAATCAGAACCCATTTGAAACAAACTTCAGCAGGAAAAGAATATACAGAAGACAGATTTACAGATATATTCCTCAGGAGCTATCATAACCTAAACTGTTAGCATCTGGACTGTCTGGATCATATCTGATTTGAGTCACTAGTGAAAATGAATTTAGGGATTCCAGCCTAGTCCCTCACAGACATGTAGCCAAATCACTCACGAGCTGGCAATGTGCTCAGGAATGCAAAGAAACCAGGATGCCAAAGGTCACACTGCATCTCCTATACAACCTTACAATCCTAGAATTTTTAACTCCTTTCCTTCAGAAGTGGCACTGAAGCAGGCACTCACCTGGCTGTTTGGAAGAACACCATAAATATTTTAAACTGTCCAACATGGAGTTGTACAATATATTTAATACTTCAAAGGCAATACAGCAGTTATAGGAAGACATGAAGTATTTCTTACTTCAATGCTGCAATGGGTATTTGACCTCTGAATCTGATACACACATTCTGCAATTCCACAATAATTTCTCAACTCATTGGAATCCAAAAGGAAAAGGCAAAAATCCCTCAGGATCAAGAGGAGTTAGGGACCTAAGTGTTACCTATGAAAAAAGATCTTCTTGTATATTCATATAGGAAACAGGTAGATTTTTATTAACCAGGCATTAATTCCATCTAAGCTTTCTTGTAAAGCACATACGGCGTCAGCCACACTGAACAATGGAGGAGTTGCTGGCAGTTCCTAATGTATCATGACTTCAGCCAGAATGAGTTACTGAAGTGACAGAAAATTTAGTTCCATGAGCTGTCAAGAACATGTTGTCAGTAGAGGCAAATAAAGATTTCCGTGTCAAAATGGAAGCACAGGAGCTTTGCATCAAACATGGCAGAAGCAAAATTGCCCCAAGTTTCTTACCTCCCATTCACTTGCAAGCTTCACAGGCACCTCTATGCCCCTCTTCTCCAGCTGTTCCAACTTGTAATCCTCATATTTTCTGTATCCTGCATATCCTCCACCTGTAGCTACCAGAACATGGAAGGGCCGCAGGCGGAAGACTTGCCCCACTGGAGCAGTATGAAGCTTCTTCCTGTCTGTAACAGAAAAAAATCTCAGACTTCAGACAAGAGTACAGCTACACAATAAAGAAAAAGCAAGTCTGTGCAGTGAGGGATGTGAGGTTGGATGACGAAAATGTGATTAGAAAATAAATCTGATACAGAAGGTATGTACAGATGCTCCTGAGTACTCCAGCTATTGCAGTTTACCAAGTTACTGTAACTCAGCTGGCCAACACTAAATGGTCATCTGTGGTTTTAATCTCATCCCTGTCCCTGCCACCCCACATGCTTTTCCCAACATTCTTTTCCCTAAAATATATATAAATTGTGCTCCCTGAAAGCCCCATAGAGAAATACATAAAATTAGTGTCTGACAGCACTATCATACTTTCCAACTGTGAGAATGTTGGTACTATGTGGAATAATCATTTGCTGGTGAATAATCTGTACTACTGTGAAGCTTCATGCTTCTAAGTCATTCAAGCTTTCACTACAGTTAGGGAATCCCCAGACTGTACATCTAACTGTAAGAGGGAAGGAAATTCTGACCTGTTTTAGAGTAGGTTTGATAAACAGGAAAACAGGCACGTTTCTGCTGTAATACAAGTCACCACGTGAAATAAAGAGATGTGTAGTAGTACAGTTTTTACTGAGTAACTACCAAGCTCCTCCTGCGTAAGTCCAGCCTTGCAGTCACTGTGAGATACAAGGACACTGCATGATCACTAAGCAACAGACCAAGCATGGGGCAGGCATAGCCATGGGAGTATTTCCCTTCCAAAATCTTCAGAGAAAACAAATCTGTCCAGGGCTAAATCAGTATTAGACTGTGCTGCTCCTGTCTGTCTTCCAGTCAGGTCAGAAGTTCTCAGCCATGAGTACAAGTCACTACCTGACAGAAGATGCCCAGAACCAGTTCTTGATACTGACTGCTGTCATTTCCACAACAATCATTAACTTGGATGTGCCAGAATCAAACCCAATGGACTTTATCTTGCTCCATCAAAGTCAGGCTTCTTAGTGTTTGACTATGAAAGTATGCATTAGCAACCAAAAGAATTCAGTCAACACCAACTCTATTTCTAAGCACCCAGAGACAAAGCACAATTGTTTCAAAGTCTGGAGAGCTTTAGTTCCAAGTAGTTGAGTTGATTAGAAGCATTCAGCCATGATGCTGCAAAAAGATGCCAAATAAAAGTAATTCTTATCCACATTTTCTTTTATCAAATAATATTTCTTTATAATTTCTTTCCTACTCTTGTGATGTAAAACATTGCTTAAATTATATATTCTAAATGCATCATAAAACAAAACCAGCTTTGTTCCTCCTTAAAAAAATAAAATCATTTTCTTTTCTGGGGGAAAAAAGAAAACTCAATAAACAAACAAGGCAGCAACTACAGTTACAGTTAATATTCTAAAAATTATTCTTTTCTAAAGAACAATCCTCAGTGAAGGTGAGGGATCATTTAGAACAGCTGAATGTTTAAAAAGACAGACTTATTTGAATTTACACAGACTCTATAACCTTTCAACTTTGCATCACTATTTCAACAGAAATGTCTGTACACAGATCAACGATATTCTTTAGCCCTAACACCTTTAACTCCTTTCCACCACATTTTTGGTTTTAAGTTAGCGAAGCTACTCAGCTAGTTCAGCAGTTTCACAAATTCCCAAACCAAAACCCCTCAGCAGGAACAGCTCTTTCTGGTTTAGATCCAGAGAGAGGCAGTTTCTGCTTCAAGAGCCTCTATTGATTGCACCCATGTGAATGTTTCTCTTTCTGTAATAGTGACCAAACCATGTGGTGTTCCACAAGCCGCAGCAAACACAACTTAAGTTGTTGATAAATGAAAAGCTGACTTTTACCCATGTCCAGTATTAATGAAACAGCATTTCTGTAACTGGTCTCCAAAACATTATCATTGCAAAGGCATCCAACGTGCCATTGTTAAGCTTTTTTGACCTGACAAAATAAAATCCCACACTTTTCAGACACAAAGGGAATTCACACAAGTTTACAAATTCTAAGACAAGAACACTAGTTACTGAGTCTGGCAACAGATCCAGGTTTAGGCAGCTGGCACTGCTTAGATTTCAGCTGAACATTGTGTTCTCTAATGATGCTACTGCTGCTCCCTGGAAAGCAGCATGAGAATGTGTGGAGAGGTCATACCTTGTCACAAGAGCCACTAGAAACAAGTCCAGGACAAGAGGAAAAAGATGCAAGACAGCTAATGTATTAATAACAGTTTTAGATACCACCCTAAATCCGAAGGCCTCACAGATAAAGCCAACCTCTTCCAGAATTATTTTAAACACTGAGTATGTTCAGCTGATGAGAATAAAAAGATAGTAAAAGGTTCCTTCTCTGGATCAGGTGAAAAAGACACATTCCCTCAGAAATATTGGAAAATGCAGGATGAAAAAGCAAACCAAATAATGGCAGGAGTGCTCTAGTTCATGCAGTTAGATGCAGTAATATAAATGTTGCTTCATTACTCTGACCAAATTAAGAATTTCTTCTAGGACATGACACAAACACTTAGAGGAGGCCATTATTAGGGGTTGAGATAAAACTAGAGAAGAGTTATCTTTCCTTTCTAATGATATCATGTGCAAATCCTCTAGATTTAAATCCAAATCAGAATCTGAAATATCAACGAATTAGAAAATGACAGGATAAAAGGTGACTTGTTCAAAACTCAAAACTAATTTTGACTAAAATGACCTTTTTTTCCTTGTGATCAACAACTCTGCGGTATGTCTCAGCTTCCAAGATTTTTTTTTTCTGTAATGACTTTGATTTATAGACAACAAAGAGCTGCTGTTTCTATTCATCTGCGTAAGCATATTTTTCAGTAATGAAATATCCATATATGATATTCCACAAAAAGCACTTGGAGAGGCAAGTTAACCCAAAGAAATGGTTTTAGAAAATGGGACCAATAGCTCAGCTGGCAAGGAAACAAAAATTGAAGACTGTATGATTTGTGATACTAATACATGACAACACACATGCTACAAGTTTACAAATATTCCTTAAAAACAATCAATATTTGATCTTCACAGCATTACCCAGGTACAGAAACCTCAAGTGCAAGTACCATTTTAACCAAGTCATAAACATTTCATGTAAACCTACTCTGATTTTCTGATCCATTAAAATTATAAGTACAGATTGTAATATAAAAGGATACTTACAGCTTTTCTTTCTTATAGGGCTGTTAAACTGCCAAAACCGAATCTCTCAGACTTTTCAAGGTGAATACCTGATAAGAGCTGTACTACAAAGCAGGTAACACAGTTGAATATTCTAAATACACTACGTTTGATGTTGCCCTTTCCAGTCAGTTACTTCAGTACATGTGGAAAGCACACAAACTGCTGCTCATCAAGTTCATTTAAGTGGGTTTTTTAAAATGTAAAAACACTGTCCTAACGTGAATCTTTCTGGTAAATTATACTGTGTTTTTAAAAGAAGTAATTTTTGAACCACAGACTCCTGAGAAAACTAACTAAAGTGCAGAAATTAATTAAGAAAAATAAACCTACGGCTAATGGGTTTTAATTTGCTATACAGGAATCATCTTCACTAGAAAAAGTTTCAGATGGTTTGTAAAGTTTGAAAGCGACAAACAACAGCTCATATTGAACCTTATGAAAAAGGTAAGTATACTTCTTTTACTATGTGGAAAATGTAACACCAAAGAAGGAAAGCATAATTTGCAAGCTTTAGCTAAGAAAATGCCATGAATTGGTCTTTGATGCTGGATTCCCAGTCCTGTTTTCATTTCAAGAAATTAATCTTCCCCAATATGAGACCACAATTTGCCTAACTTTGAGTAACTTTAATTTAAAACAACTTGTAGATACAAACCATCACTTACCACTGAAAAATGTCCGTGAAGGAGGCTGCTTCCACAGGACTCCAGCTCTAACACAGAGGTTCTTATGTACCAGCAAGTTACAGCTGCACAGCAAACTGCAAATATAACAAACAAGAAGTGGCTGCTCAAGTACAAATGTTTAATAATGCAAATGTCAGCAGTTCAGTGCAGTGACAATCTAATATTTAGCAGCTGAGTAACAGAGGGAAAAGTCTACTCAAATTACAATAGAATTTCCACTGAGCCTACTCCCTTGTGGTCTACTGCTTTCCTAAAAAAAATGAAAACCCTGACAATCCAACTGCTCCTGCAGATATTTATTTAGTGATGCATCTTTATCTTTTCTTTTTCTTAACAAATATTGACATTTTCCTCTTAGGCTGTTGTAATAGTGATACTTTTCTGAGTATTGTAGATGCTGACCTTGACAATAGCCCTTTACAGGCAACTATTCATTCTGTCAGCATGTACTGTATCTTGGCCTGTTTGGAGCTCTAAAATGGAAATGGCATGTTAAATTTTATAATCATTGTTTAGTGCTAGGGATTATTCCATCTCCACTGGGCTGCTACAACTGTGTCATTTAAGAACCTCCTACAATAGCAACTATCTAGAGAGACACTTAGGATTTGGTTCATGTAGCTTTTACCTTACCATCCTGGTGGGAAGGAGGAGGAGTACATAGAAAAGTTTTGTATTCTATGAAGAAGTAATGGCATTTATTAGACCAAGTGGTGTTGCTGAAAAAGTAAAAAGGCTGCCAGGCACAGCAGCTCTTGTTTAGAATTTACCTTCCCAGTCTGTTCACTGGTGAACTGCAGTGAGAGTGGTTCTGCCCCTCTGAAAATACATAAAATAGACTTGGAACTGGCCAATATAGAGAAAAGGTTCAACCAGGACTTTTCGTGTTTTTAATATATATTTAATTTCATTTTTGTAATAAATCTGATAAGAAGACATCCAGTTGTACAAAAACTGTTCAAAGTCTGTAAATAAGCATGTTTAAACAAGTATTTGACTATGGCCTGGCAACATCCTGCTGTCAGACAGGATCAGAGGGAGGAGAGGCACAGTCTCACCCTGACAGGCTCAGGCCCCTTAGGAAGAACCAGATCTTTGTGCAACCTGCTCATTCACAGGAGGCAATGCCACAGCTGGGATGTCTTCATCTGCCCTCTGGCCTTTCATCTGCTCTTGATCAGATACACACAGAGGACACAATTACTTCAGTAGCTTACAAGCTATTGCACCATTTGGGGCCATTCAATCTCAGGAAGTGATTAAGAATTTAAAGACTTAATTTCAGGCGTCTACTGAGTTACATATAGACATAATCCCTTTATTTCAAAGAATAATCTGCAAATAGCAGATTCCTTGTCTAGAAGTCGCATCATTATGCAAGCACATGTGGTAACTATGCTTTAACATTAGCCAAGGACCAACAGCTATAGTTTTCACCTATCCTCCTAGCAACAGTGTCAGAATATCTCACTCTGCCCTTCTGCTTCGTGGTCTCTGTTAAAATCCCTCTATTAACCCAAATGTGACAGGACAGACCGTTCCCAAGCCCCAGATTCCTGTAACCATGTGCCAAACATGCCACACTGCTGCATCATCTCCCAGGATATTATTTCCTTAGCAAGACAGAAAAAGCGTTCCCACTGCTGCAGAACCTGTATGTTCTACAGAGAAACGTTGTAATTTGTCATGAACAACGAGGTCACCTGATGCTCTTGGGTCATACACCAGACCTACACTAATTCGTGGACTTACGAGGCCTGTTTTACAACATATTAAAAACACTTGGGATAAAAGGAGCAGTTGCTCATCAGTAAGGTGGGAGCCTGTGGGCTACTTCTAAGGGATTCAAAAAATTAAGAACTAATCGAGTTAGCATTAGACTTAAATTCACCAGAAGAGTTTTCAAATCCTAAAAAGTAATGGCTGGAAACAAATTATTAAAACTTAGCTGCAGACTAAAGCATTTGTATGTGAGAAATTTATTAGCCTTCCTACACAGTCTATAAAAAATGCCCAGTCAGAACAGAACGAGCTGCATTGGGTTCGCAGGAGCATCCAGGTGCTGCTCACAGTGCTGACGCAGGGCGGGCACCTGGGACTTGATACTCCCTCTGACAGATCAGCACAGTGCAAGGACACAACACCTAACCTAAGCTCTTACCAAAATTGATTTTCCAATGTTGGACACCAGGAACAGTCTCCATCTTACTCTGAAATTTGTATAAAAATAGGTAAAGATAACAAATCTAAACAGTCTCACTTTCCCTACTCCTGACAGTCGACCTTGATGGGTACAAACGCGTGAGGGAGTATTGACCTCCTGCGTCCCCCATCCGACTGGAGGCTGATGGAAAAGGAACTGCCAAAGAATTCCACGTTAACCTCAGCCCTCTGTGTCTTTAGCCATCTCTGGACGAGGGACAACACTCTGCTGCCAGTACTGAGGCCGGAGGTAACAGCACGCTCTGTGCACAAGGTGTTTTCTCCAGGTTTTGAGAGCGAAGGGGGAATAATGGGACCCGGTGTTTTATCTAAGAACACAGAACTGTGGCCTAGAAACAGCATTTGTTAATCTGTTTTGTTGCTATGAAAAGCACAACCTGTAAGAGGGTAATTCCTGTAGAGGAGTGTCAGTGCCCGGCCAGGTGCTTCTCCTGACAGCCATCGTCCCCCGGGACTGCATAACCCGAGGGGCTGTAGCTGCTCCTGTCCACCGATTTCTACTCAGTACTTACACACTGACAGCTAGAGACTGCAAAATCGAGTTAAAACTATACAAGACCACACGCTTCTAGTTCTTAAAATACGTAAGCCCCTTATCTTCCTTTCCAGCTTGGAGAAGGAGGGCAAGGCTCCTCGCACATTCCAAGGGCAGGGCCAAGGCTAGAGAGACAACCGCACCGACCCCGGCAGGAAAACGTCAGCGAACGAGGGGGGAGCGAAGGGGGTGGCTGCAGCCCCCGGCACGGCTCCTCTTCCCCCG
The DNA here is from genome assembly GCA_013399225.1 of Rhipidura dahli. NCBI lineage: Eukaryota > Metazoa > Chordata > Aves > Passeriformes > Rhipiduridae > Rhipidura > Rhipidura dahli. The sequence continues at coordinate 120,329 of VXAC01000847.1, forward strand.
TGGGGTGTCGGCTGTCAGACAGGGCTGCCGGGGCCGGACAGGGACAGTGACAGTGACAGTGACAACCCTGACCCCACCATGTCCGTACCTGCTCCGCGCCGCGGACGCCGCCATCTTCCCACGCCGCTGCCGCGTCCTCTGCTGCGTTCCGCACGCGAGGGCGGGAACCGCGCGGCGGGCGGGGCCAGGGGCGGGGCCAGGGGCGGGGCCGCCACCCGTGAGGGGACTGGGCATTCCCGGGAATGGTGTGTGTGAGGGAGGGGTATCCCTGCAATTCCCTGGCGGAATACGGGGCGCGGGGAGGGGTTCACGCCTGAGGGGAGACCCAGAATGGAGATACGGGCATGAAGATGTTCTTTAAAGCGGGATTTGATCTGTGGCGAGGGCTGTTCTCTTGGCGCGGGGGAGAAAGGGGGCCGTCGCTGAGGCGATGTGGAGTGGGAATAGGGCCGGCCCTGAGGGGACGGGATGTGGGGACATTTCCCGGAAGATGTAGTGTGGGGATAGGGTGGTGGTTCCTGAGGGTTTGGGGATGAAGCTCCTGCACGAAGGGTTTGCGGGCTGTGCCCCGCAGGAGGTACACTTTGAAGAAGGGGCTGCTGCTGGGGAGTTCAGGATGAGGCAGGTGGGATTCAGCTGCTTCTTAGCACTGTTACTGACGTTTAGGTAAGTTATTTGCACCAGGTATGGGAGCACCAGGAATATCAGGGCAGGGATTTTAGGGAGAGAACACAATGCTGTTCCTCCAAGTGAGGGCAGGGTAGTGCAGTAACATCTGTTCCTCCTCCGGTGTCCCTTGCTTGGATGCCTGCTGCCCAGAGTGAATTTTATAGAGATCATTTGGTTTTCCAGTCCCTTAGATGCATCCCTAGATGAATAAATGCTACACTACTGGGAAGTAGCTAATTTCCTTTCTCTGAAAGTGGCAGAGGGGTAGTTTTGCATGATGAATCAGTAGGAAAAGAATTCCAAAGTCCTGGCTCTGTGTTTCCACATCCTTAGTGCTTTAGGAAATGGTCATCAGGCAAACTGATTAATTTAAATTCCTGGTTTATGTTTGTTTATTTTCCCGACCAGGCCTAAATGAAGTCTACAGCACCTTCTTGTCATTCTGCCTTTTTCACATCACCATAGGCAGTAGTGTCTGTATAAGTATTTAGACATGTACAGGAAAGCCTTTCATCGTTAAATACGTAAATTTTGAGGAGAAATCCAGATACAGCCCTTATGAAACAGTAATATTATTAGCTGACTGAATTGTTGGGATTTACATGTCCTGTACATAATGGTAGGATTGGCAGGAAGTAAAACCTCAAAGAAGGTGGGGATTTGATGGTGTTAGGTGCTGTCCTACAAGCCTTGCAAGAACCATTAGCTTTGATGTGTAAGTGCACCCTGCTGGTGGGCCTGACAGACTCGTTTCCCCAGAACTGACTCAGAAGTGATTCAAAAGTTAAGGTGTAGTTAAATGTAACACACTTGTTCATAGTGTAAAATAATTGTCACAAGGCTAAACTGATTAATGATTTGTCCTGATCTAATCTTTCTCCTTGGAATTAAAAGTAAATATGTGGACATGTAACTATTTCAAATTTACTTTTATTATATGTCTTGTTCTTACATTTATGGTTTTTTTTAACATCTGTTAAGATTATATGTGGACTGCACTCACTGAGAGATAAAATGTACTTCCCTGAGGGTACTGAGCTGTGCTAGGCCTATGCAGGTGAGCCAAGTCAAAGAGGGGATTAATATCATAGCTTCTTTGACAAATGAGAGAATGGAGGTCTTGGGGTTTGAGAACTTTGGTTCAGGGAGTAAAGGAAGAAGTGAGAAATGCCTCGGGCTGCATGGGGCTTGGAGCAACCTGATTTAGTGGAAGGTGTCCCTGACCTTTGCAGGGGGGTGGAATGGGATGGGCTTTAAGGTCCCTTCCAACCCAAACCATCCTGTGATTCTGTATAAGGCCTTCTGTGATCAGACCAGTGGGAAACAGCACCTAAACAAATATTTCAGTTGTAGAGAGGGAAATTGTGAAACTCAAGAGAAAAGCAATATGTGAGTGTGATAGAAGCAAGTGGGGAATGATGACTGATTCACTAGGGAAGGGTCCATAAGGCAACAAAAAAAATCTGGGAGAAGTATCTGTAAAAATACATGAAGTAGGCAAAGTACCAGGGAAATCTGTAAGATGAAGAAGGAAAACAAAATTAGGATAAAGATTTTATTCCATCAGAACTCCTGGAATAGTTAATTCTTTCCTGAACAGGGAAGATGAAACTGTATTAACAATATTTTATGCATCATCAGACACTCCTGGTTGTATATAAATAAATATATAAAAAAATGGGGGTTTTTTCCCTGCTGTAGCATTAATGATGTTAATGGCTGCTGTAGAGTAATTAAGAGGTAATAATTCCCCAGGTTAAGCATTAGAAAATAGGGGAATAAGGCAGTTTGGATGAGATTGCTGGGCTGGAATGGAATGAAGAGAATCAGTCAGCAGTGTCCCAGCTCTGTTCTGAATTCTTAGGGAGCCATAGGATTACTTTTTGTTTAAAATTACTGAGTAGATAAGCCATTATCAGGTGAAAAAAAATAAGGTAAGAAGGACCCTTCAGTATTCTGTAGAGAGATATGGTCAGTCGTTTGGACAATTCGCTTAGCCTGATATATCTTTTTTTTTAAGTTAGATGTAGGTCTTGCTTCTCTCTCAAAGGCATTTGTGTGCCTTTTGAAACAGCAGAAATACTATTTATTTTTAAAGCAGATGCTTACATTTCTTTCTATGTCTGATAAAAATAGAGCAGAAAATGCACGGATATTTTCCATCTGCGGGTAGGAATGGGACACTGTCCCTTTCTCCTTTGCATACGAGGATATACTGTCCTCTGACAGTTTGTTTGTTTTCTTAAATCTTGGTTTTTCCTTGTTGATGTCTAAACCCCCCTTGTTATCTTCCAGAAGCTTTGGTCATCACTGTGGAATTCCTGGTATGACAAGGCAGAGCTTCGGGGTAGAGAGAAGATCCTTGCTGAACTGCTGTAATGATGAAGACAGTGATTTTAATTGTCCTAATCATCTTCTCTTCGCTAGCTTCAGGTAAGGCTGATGCAGAGAGGGAGAAAGAAAGGTTGCCTCTGGGTGGGTGACATTCAAACTAATACATGCTTTGGTTTTGTTTTCCTCTGTGCAAAGAAAGAAGTTGCAGTTAGAGCTGTGCCTGTATTTTTTCTGTTTGATCATTGGCAGATGGTGACCCTGTTCGTTTTGAAGCAGCTTGATACACAACTTCCTTAGTAGTTCAGTGAGGGTTTGTTTCCTTTGAATAGTTGAGATCTGTGTACTAATTAACGGTGTCAAAATGAAGCAGCGGACCTCAAGCTGCTGCCCTCTAAAATCACTATGGGTTCTTCTTGAAATTGTGCTGGATTAACATCAAAACAAGTGGAGGACTGATGTCTGATGCTATGCTCAAAGAAATAAAAACTTCAACTGTTTAATTGCAAACTTTGCTAGTATTAACAGTTCTCCAGAGTCAAATGCTTAAACGTCTGGAAATTACAATGGTAGAGATATTGTGGCATTTTCTGTGCATTCAGTCCTGGTTTTCATTACATGGCTTAAGATTCTCTTGAGTTATATAACTGCATGCTGTTTTTGTATACAGCAATCACTTTTTCCCTCCTTAAACGTCTGGTATCTTCTTGGAGATGCATATGATGATATATTTCAGAGTAGAATGCATTTCAGAGGAATAATGCGAGATGGAATAATCGCAGCCTAAAGCAAAAGACGAAATTTTGTTGGCATGTCTGGATTCCTTAAGATGTAGCTTTATAGTTGGTTTAAACCAACCAAACCTCCAAGTCCTTCTGAAAAAGGAAGTTTCACCTTCACCTCCACTCTTTATTGCATCTTCTTGGTGTGTGAAAGCACCGGAGGAAACAGCAGAGCAAAGGTTAAAAGAATGGCCTGTATTGATAACCGAGGACAGCAGTAAAACTGATAAACCCTTGGGAATGCATGTTTGCATCAAGATTAGAAGGTCTGGGCTCTGATAGAGTCACACCCCAGTTGACTTGTTAGGAGAAAAACTGCACTCTGATAACAGGAAGATGGTTACCCTACATTGTAAAGTGCCATTCCTTCTCTTGCTATCCCAACAGGAAAACAGGCCATAGCCATAAACACATCCTTACCTTTGGTTCCTCTTAATTTTGGGTGGCAGCGTTACTTAAAATTCCCTAAAGTTGAAGCAAAGAAGATTCTGAGGCAAAAGATCTTTCCATAATAATTGTTGATTCTGGAAAAATCTGCCTAAAACTATTTGGTTGCTTCCAGTCAAAAGGAAGCAAAGAGACATGGTAAAGATTCAGCAGCAAATGTTGTCCTTGTGTTGGGCAAAAGTGACCTTGGTCAGATGTGGGCACATCTCTTGGGTGCCTGTAAGTGTGTGGGTATGTGGGTGTGAGTGAGCACAATCAAGCTATTGGGAAGTTAAAATAGAATGGCTTCTCTCTTCTATAAGGTGTTAAACTGAGGGTTTTTTTAATGAAATCCTACAAATCTTGACTACTTTTTTGATCCTACAGGGAAGAAATTCCGATGGTGCACTCTTTCTGACCTGGAGCAGAAAAAGTGTGCAGAGCTCTCCAAAGCGCTTACAGCTCTGCTACCCCTCACTACTGCTAGTTCCTTTACTAGGATTTCTTGCATCAGAGCCCACAATACATATGACTGCATTGATAAAATCAGGGTGAGTTCACAGAGATTTTTAAAACTGATTTTGTGTCCAAATCCTCTTTTGGAAAAGTAACTGGTAAACAGAATCTATGGGAAAATAAAATGATACTGAAATAATTTAACTGCTTATATGACAAAGTACACAGTCATTTGAGAGGCAAGAATTAAATCCCATTCTACCAGATATACTGCTTTACCCCAGCTAATGTCTTTGCAATCTCCAAGAAATATAGAAAACTGCTTGGAAATAGATAAACAAAAGCAAACTACTAAATTTAAATTTGTTCAGGCAGAAGCTGTGGTCTTGAACCTTCTGTTTATTTCCTTGTAAACACACTTGTTTTGAGGGTTTTGCTGTTGTTTTAAAGGCAAATAAAGCAGATGCTGCCTCCTTGGATGCTGGAGATATTTACTCTGCTGTAAAGCTGTACGGTTTGGCAGTGGTGGCAAAGGAGATCTATGATCAAGGTAGGCTGGTAAAGCTGAAGAATAAATTGTACTTCTGATTTGGCTAAGAAATGGCTTTAGATTTCTTGAAAAAAAAAGTCAATATGTTTTTATTAACTTCGTAGTAATGTGGAGGTGGCTAACAATTGTTTCTAAAATACTTAATGATGATGAATAAAATACCAGTGGTCCTTTGCACACAGTAGCCTTTCTGCCTGTGGTAGTGACAAACCAGCATTGTTTGTTTGACAATGTAGCCAGTATATGTTTAAGTTCCTGGCACAAGTACTATATTAAATAGACCTAAGATAATTTCTACTTTAGCCATGTTCACAGAAGTAGTTCAACTCCTCTTCAGAGATGGAAGCTGCAGAATTGAGATTTTTTTTTTTTCTGTTACACATTTTATGCTATTGCAGGAAATTGTGTGTTTGCTGTGGCCGTTGCCAAACGAGGAACTTTGGATATCCAGAGGCTACAAGGTGTGCGCAGCTGCCACAATGGAGCCCGGTGGACATCGGGTTGGAATATTCCACTTGGCTTTCTCCTTGCAAGAAATGGTCTTTCCTGGGATGAGGTGCAACCTCTGAGCCAAGGTGGGTGAAAGGAGCCATAGGGCTACCTCTGGCCACAGCGAAAGTAACTGAAATGCCAGCAGATGTAGGATGAACTAGTTATGGCCTTGATATGTTTGGCCCCTTTTCCTCTTTTGATTTTTTTTTCCCATTTGACTTTTTTCTTTATTTTTGTTTTGTTTTGTTTTTTTTCCCCCCTACACCTGCAGCAATCAGCGAGTATTTCAATGCAAGTTGTATCCCTGGAGTTGGTGTTGCTGCTCCTCGATTGTGTGCTCTCTGCCAAGGACAAAAATCCTATGTCAGAGACAGGAACCACTTCTGTGAGACAAGCAGCGATGAGCCCTTCTATGACTCTGAGGGAGCCTTCAGGTGAGTTCTGGGACACTAGGGCTGAATTCACTTTTGGGGGTTAAAAAAGATTACAAGGGAGGAAAGCCAGGTGAAATGTTAATAGGATGGCATTTGTCTTCCTGCAGGTGCTTGAAGGATGGAGTGGCAGATGTTGCCTTTTTAGATCATCTAAGAATTATGAGTGCCACAGGTAATCATAAAAATGCAGTTTTCTTTTAATCTCTGTGCTCTTTCCTGCATAGGTGTTTGAGGGATATGCCTATATTTTTGTCTTTTCTAGGGAAAATTCAATCCCTGCAAGCAGTTCAGGGGTATTTCTTGGCTCTCCACACCCATCAGAAAGAAATAGAACAGAAAAGTGTGAGTGAGCAATGATTTCTCACAGGAGATTATTAGAATGGGAGCAGACAGGTCATTTCATTAGATCAAAGTTTCTGACACAGCTGTCAGTATTTGCTTTGCCTGAGTTACAAGATTCCTTTCCAAGTTCAGTGTGTCGAGCTGCATAACTGCAAAGTTCCTGCATACTTGCCTTGTATTTTTAAACTCAGTTGAGCTCTGTACCAAAAGTGGATAGCAGTAGTATTTGCAGATAAGTATTTTTAAATGAACATATTTACAAGGGTACAGCTTAAAGAGTATTTTGGAACAGCTCTGGCTGAGATCCCTTTCTTTATTAAGAGCAGTACTTACCAAAGACAACTTTCCCAAGTGTGCTTGGTACTTAGTGCACTGTGCTGCCTTTATTACCTTTAACAACCTCCACTGAAAAGTGTTTTATATTCCATCTCTGTGCCTGCTGCCAAGTCATGGCTCACTTCACAGATTCACAATTGTCTTCTTGTTTCAGAGTCAGAACAACAGGAATATGAACTCTTGTGTCCTGATGGGTCCACAGCTGAGCTAACTGAATACAGCACCTGTAACCTGGGCAAGGGGCCTGGCCGTGGCATCGTCACCCGCAAAAACTTCCAGAAGATCACAAACAAATTTCTTAGCATGATCCAGGTGAGAGAATAAGTTGTCTATGTCTAGGTTTTTCTTCCATCTTTGGGTTACCACCCAGTTTGCCTTTTTTCTTGAGAGATTTATAATTAGTGTGAATAAAGTGCTAAAAATTGTTTGCTCTGGGGAGGGATCTTGCATTTGCTTGTGCAAGGTTTTACTTTTTTCTAAATAGTTCTTCTGTAGGAGGCTGGGAATAAATAAGTGAGGAGGAGGAAGATGCCATAATACACAAACTGGAAAATGGCTAATGATGTTCATCCTGCCCTGGAACTTGAATAATTTTTTATGTATCTGAGGGAGACTCATAGGTTCAGGCAGGGCTCACTTCTCTTCATCTCCTTTTCCAACTTATAAATAGTATTTGATATCTTGACCACTGATACAAAGGGAAGGAATGCTGAGGCTGCCTGTTGCTGGAAGAATGAGCAGATTTGTTGCAATTAAAAGTGTTGTTCTTGTCCTAGCGCCTTTTTGGGCATAAGGGAAAGGAAAGAGCCAGATTTGAACTCTTCAGTTCATCACCCTTTGGGGGAAAGAACCTGTTGTTTCGAGATGCCACCCAGCAACTGCAGCTTCTCGAGGAGCAGCTGGAGATTGCTTATGTCCTTGGTCTGGATTATGTATCTCTCCTTAAGGGACTTGGCCATGAAGGTGAGAACTATTCCAGAGGACTGTAGCTAAGGAAAGAAAAAGTTCTCCTTCCACATTATTCCTCCCTCCAGGCACAAATGCATATGCCTGAACATCACTTTAACATATAATAGATTGGTGCACTGCTAACACGATCTGCTTCCATTTCAGGGAGTTCTTTGGACAACAGCGTTGTGCGCTGGTGCTGCATCAGTGATGCTGAGCTTCGAAAATGTGAGGAGTGGGCACTGAACATCAAATCTGACCCATTAGTCTGTGTCCAAGCAAATTCCATGACCAAATGCATTGAAATGATCAAGGTAGGAGACTCCCTCTGGTCAGGATATAAGACCGCCCAGGGTGTGTATGTCTTGTCTGAACTAAAGAGGGGAAAACTAGCTTGAAGAGTAAGTGGGAATGAGAGGGAATTTATGCAGGGGAATTTCCAGCCGGTGGAGAAGTCCTGCTGCTTGGATACACAATTCATGCAAATCCTGGTTTTGTTATTTTCTCTAATGCTGCTGGCAGAGTAGTGAGGCTGATGCGGTCACCCTGGATGCAACTCATGTGTACATTGCAGGGAGATGTGGACTGGTGCCTGTAGCTGCAGAATGCTATGGTGAGTTCTCATGTGACCTTATCACAGCTCCTTATTCCCAGATCTTCCACTAACTGGCTCTAGCATTTGGTCTGTTTATTTTATGCTTTCTGTTAAAGGGACAAAGATGCTGACATGGCTGAAGAGGATCACAAGGGTTTTGAAGGATTGCTGCCATGTAAAAGGAATGACAGCAGTTGCAAGATCCTTAATGTTTATCTCTCCTTCCAGGGGGAAATTGTGTTCCAGTAGCTGAGACCATGGAGAAAACACAGAAACTAATTCATCTTAAGCACAAAGGTAACAGAAACTATGAGAGGGCATAAGGTCTAGGTTTTCCTGAGGCTGCTCTAGAGTTTATGTAGGAATGTGTTTGCGTGGTGGTTTAGAATAGAATTTTCTGTGCAAGGACAAGAGCTTTGTGGCTAAGCAAAGAATGTAGGTCCTGTACTGTTACTGAAGATACTGTGACAAGATGAGGGAGGGAAGGGGAGCTGTACCCTCTGGAATACTTAATTGTTTTGGTATAACTGGTTGTTGTCATTGTTTTACAGCACTACCACCTGTTTATGCTGTTGCCCTAGCTAAGAAAAATGCCAAACAGATTCACATCCATAACCTTAGGGGAAGGCGATCCTGCCACAGTCATCTGTACAGTCCTGGAGGATGGTTACTTCTGTCCAGACACACAGTGGGAGCTCGGCAGAATGATACTGAGACCTGTGATATTGGCTCTGGTAAGGGGTGGGTTATCTCTTAACTGGACCATGAAAATCTGAATCTCTGAACTTGGGAGTAAAATAGAAATGGGACCATGAGGATCTGACCAGCAACTGATGACTACAGTTTCAGAGAGTGTTGAAACAGCTTTTTCTCATATTTGACTATGTGTCACACTATTTAGCCCTCTTGCTAGTTGTTAGGATGAAATTCCATTCCTGCCTTTTCCCATACGTGAAGAGGCTTTGGAATGCCTTGCCTTAATCTCATCTGAGTTTTCTTTACTCAGCTTATCAGAATTACTTTTGGAAGGGCTGCATGCCAGGAGCAGATGGAAACCTCTGCAAGGTGTGCATCGGAGATGGTGAGGTGGAAGGAACTCGAGCGTCCAGCAGATGTGCTGCAAGTCACAATGAACGTTACTATGGCAATATGGGAGCTCTCAGGTGAGCTTTTTATGAGAGTCAGAAATGCAGAGCAATAGTCAGAATTGCCTTATTATTTTGCTGAGGTTTTTCTTTGGAAGGGTTTTTTTTTTCCTATTTGTTAAGCATCTGGCTGTATAAACTTTTGCTAGTGTGTATTTTGTTTTGGTTGCAGTTGCTATGGGATGTTCAGCTGACTGATGATTTTAAATGCTTGTTAAACCACTTACAGAGTAAGGCAGTGCTTCCAAACATGTAAGGCTTAGAGCATTGGTACTGACTCGTTAAAGGGAAGGGATAAAAGATAGAAGATCAGAGAGCAGAGGTGATGAGGTAAGAAGTAGTGTAGCATACAGAAGATAATTAGATAGAGTGGAGATATAAAAAAATAAATAGTTGAAGACAGAGGCAGAGAAGACTATTAAAAGTGAAAGCACTCTTACGAAATATACATAGTGTGTTTAGTTGAATTCCATTCCCTTTCTCGCGTAGGCATGGGTGAAGGTGCATGTTGTGTTGCAGCTTTGACTTGGGAGCTACTGTCAGAGATGAAAAGGATTGCCTTAGCAAACCTCTATGCTGAGATCACTAACATATTCCAAGCAATTAGAGACGGGAGGGATACTTGGAGCTATTCCTGTTTTAGCTTCAGGTGACTGTCCAAACATCAGTCATCATGTAGTGCTGTCTTTGATCACTTCTTGTTTTTTTCTTGCACTAGGTGCCTAGTTGGCAATCCCAGTGGAAGAAGCTTTGGAGATGTAGCTTTCCTGGAGCACTCTAACCTGTTCCAGAACATAGAGGGTGAGATGGAAATATTCTTATTTTCATTTGAGAATGTTCATTAATGTCAGTTACTCCCCACAAAGTGACCATCACTTGTGAGGATCAGCCTTTACAGGTTTAATCTAGGTCCATGAAGTTTCTGTTTGTAAATGGAAGATTGCAAGAAGCTTTCTGCATGTAGGTGTTCCAGTAAAGCTCAACATTCAGATACTGTAAGAGAAGAAAGAAGAATCACCCAGTGCAAAGATGTGTCTTGGGATAATCATCCTTGGAGACTACACTAAATTTTTGGAAAGTTCAAAGCTTTAAAAGGAAAACCAAAATAAGATTTTCATAGAGTCAAGGAGAAGCACACTAAAATTCTATTTTAGGCAATTTCAGTAACAGAAGAGACTTTTCGAGGAGAGGAATCTCTCTAAAATCAAATGAGGTATAAGGGGCTGGAAACCCATGGGAATTCATGCAGCAATGAGCAGTTTGTTTGGGAAAGCAAAGGACGTGCATGCCAAATTGCCTTGTTTCCAGAAAGGGCTCTGGTTACAGATGCAGATGAGACATGATATGCTGTTCATATGCCTTGATATTATTCTAGTTTTAGTTAATAGGTGCAGCTTAAGTTCACTGACTTCACTGGTTCTTATGCATTCCTAAGAAATGACCACATAGCACAATGTGTTTGTTTTGAACACACTGACTAAACTTCTTCCTCTCAAGTTTTAACATTTTTAATGAGATTCATCCTCTCTTCTGCTTTAATTTTGCAGAAGGATTTCCTTTATCTTCATTTTCTTTTCAGATCTGGGCAGCTCTGGTTGGGCAAAAGGTTATACCCCTCTTGACTTTGAACTCTTGTGTCCAGACGGAACACGCGCTGCAGTTACAGAATGGGCAGACTGTAACCTTGGTCCCATCCCCCCCAGCACAGTCATGACTCGACCAGTCACTGTCACTAAAATCTCTGATTTTCTATTGAAATCCCAGGTATGACAGGTAACAGGGAAAAGCTTGGCATGTTACCATTTGTTATCTACAACTGCTGCAAACCCTTTCAAGATTAAAAGCTTTAAGTATTACATATATAAAGTGCCTTCAGATTCACTACAGAAGAATTAAAAATGTGCATGGGAGATTGAGAAAATAATTATTTGGATTCTCTAAAGGGGTATTTTGGCACCAGTTCCCATTCCACAGAGGCCATACTTTTGCTGAGAAATAAGGCACTGCAAAACTGCATCTTTTTGCACTAATAAGAACAGTGCTAGATAAAAGTGCTATTAATGACCCAAGCTGTGAAACTTTTATTCCTTTTCTGTTCAGGAATCTCTGGGAAGCAAATTGGATTCTGAGTTCCAACTCTTTCAGTCGTGGAAGTATGGTGAAAGTGATCTGCTTTTCAAAGACACTACTCAGTACCTTGTTCATGCAAGTCACCTGAGCTATCAGGAGATCCTTGGAGAGTCTTTTGTTCAGCTGGCAGAATCAGTGTTTAATTGCACACCTGCAGGTAAAGTCAAGTTCTTAATTCTGAGTTAGGGAGAAATGCAGCAGGCAGCCTTCTGTGTACAGCTTTTGTTTAGACTGCATGGAGAAGTATGTTCTACCTAATCCTCTTAGTAACAAATTTCTAAGGAGTCCTGTGTTAGACTTCTGTGAGACTAAGTTGTTAACTGCACTTCAAAAGGGGAATTTGACCTCTGTTCTGCTGTTTTAATGAACAATATCTGAAGAATTTACTACTTTTAAAGCTGATAGCATCTTTAAGTGTATACTTTCTTACTGGTTTGTAGGCATCTTGGACTTCTGCAAACGGGATATCTGTGCATCCTCATCCAACTGACAGCTAATACAGAGGCTTTGCAGGGCACATACATCACCATCGTTGCTGAAAACAAGGAAAATGTGCAAGTCCAACCTATGAATGCAATCAGCAAGGAAACAGTAATCTTTAGAAATGTACACTGAACACCTTTTTTTTCCAGCCGATTTTATGTTTATGATGTAGTATTATTCATATGTCACCCCTTTCTATTTTGGAGCACGGCAGCATGGGGAGCAGCACAACCAACAGCACAGAACTAGGATCAGCATTGTGGAAAGAGCAGGGCCAGTACCATGGACTAAAGTACAGACTGATATGAGTGGCACGTTAGTTGGTAGCATTTTGCCTTGTTTGTCTTATAAACAGTTTCCCTGCAAAACCCCCAGTCAAGTGGCATTTTGGTAGCTGCAGCATTGTCTTCCTGTATCTGTGATTTTGGTTGCAGCTAGATAGTCCCTGCTGAATGCACATATGTATTTCTTCTTTAACCAATGATTTTTACTAGTAAATCAAAACTTTTTTTCCCACACAAATAAGTGTATTAAGACACTTAATAGCCAGCAGAACTGGATGCTTGAAGCCTTAGAGTGAAAAAAAGCAATGGATATGCCTCTTTGACAAGACCTCCAACTGTTACTTTATAGTACTTTGACACTTTTAAGATTCTCTGAAATGTCAAAATATTATCTATCAATTAAACAGTGTAAGATTTACAAGCAGAAACTGCCTGAACGTGATATGAGGCCTTTTGAACAGAAATGATCTGTTCATAATCTGTATAATGTATTGTCCCAGTATGGTGACAGATCCAAATCCTCAAATACTATTGCAGCCAGCAAGCTGTAGCCCTGAAGGAGCAGGGAAAGAGCAGAACGCTTGTTTAGGCCTTTCAGGTGTTCCTGCCTTTCTTTCTTGAAGCTTTCATGCCATCTGCAGGGCCCGTGTGACACTGCACTCAGGAGAAGGGAGTTCTGAGAATACGGTGAAGAAATGCATCTGGCAGCTTAGCTTTGCCAAGAGCAGCGTGTAGCTGATCAGTGATAAATTAAAAATCTGGGTTGTACACGAGATTTTATGGGTTGGAAGGGCAGGGATGTTGTTTTCTGACACAGACATTACAAATGCTTACTAGGCCTTGTTGCTGATCCCGTGCTCCAGCTTTGACTCACAAACATCAGTGTGCTGCCTCGCACAGCCTGTGGTACATGAACCACTGGCCAGCCTCAGCCTTGAATCTCAGCTCTGAGCCGAGCAGGAACTGCCTGTGCTCTCTGGCTCCTTCTACTCCGCTGTCTGAAGAGATGGATGCTGCCTCAATACTAGGAATAGTAGCTGAGATCATGCTTCAAATCTCCCAGGTTGGGATGAAGAAACACCAGAACTGCTGCTCTGTGTTTCAGTAACAGCATACCCTGTTACTAAACAGTGCTGATCTCTTTGGAGATTTGATGTTTACCCCCTGCATGTAAGACATGTTATCATGCATATTTACCCACACAAGCCTAAAGGCCTTAAAAAACTGAAAAGTTCTCAGAAAAATTTATTTCCATAAATTAAAAACACACGAAACAGTAAAATTTTAGATTCACACAATATTGAACAGAGACAAAATGCGAAGAGCATGAGTGTACAAATTCTCATTGAGCTATTTGTTACCTTGATAGCATCATACAGACTTTTAATCCACAATTACCATCCGTATTCTAGAAAAGCACCTGGAACATAATATACCAAAGGCCCACCTGAAATAAAATACAATGAATAAGAACTGCTTGCAGGAAATCATATCCAGCAAGCACCAGAACTCAAATGTATGCAGACACAAGCCAGCCAGGCAAATGCTGTACCATACATGAAGGAGCCTTAGCTGCTCCAGTCACAGCATGATGAAAGTAACGATTGTTTTCTTCCTTTTTTTTTTTTTTGAAAGTGATCTTTCTATCTCTGACAATCAGCAAATTTAGCAAAGAGCTGCCCAGCTCTGCATAACTTACTACTAAGAGATGGGCATGGCAAAAGCTATGCAATCCTTTTCAAGCTGTTCTAGTCATCAGTCTGTGATGTACAAAGTCTTTCCACGGTGATACAAAAACATCCTCACTGGAGTGGGTTCCTTGAATGAAAATGCAAGTGTACATATCCTGCCGGGAATGTATGCAAGACCCCAAAAGATGAATCCTCTACACTTTTTTCTTTCAGTTATCTGTGACAGAAGCAGCTCAGAATGGCAAATGCCCAGCTTTTACACAGTCATCACTCCCAGTGTACAAGCAGCAGCCACAAGGAACATGGCTGTTCCATGAGTGCTGTAAACAGGAACAGAGGTGGGAACGGAAAAAACAAAAAAGTGCACAAGCAGGACTGACACCTGTATGCCAGAGCAGGGAAGAGATGCTTGGTCTCCGCTAGCTTACATCATCATACAAACACTAAACCGAAAGAGAATAATGCTGTGTATTTGGGTTTCCACAAACTAAGGTCTGGGAGAAGTTAGACAACTACAACATCATTTTGTGCCTCCTCCAATGAATGTAAACCAAAGAGAATTGAGTATTTTCTTTGCTCTGCTCTCTCCACTGTAACTTGTAGGAAAAAAGTCAAGAAATGTTATTTCAATGCAATCAGAAACAAGCCAGAGCAGGGGAAAAAAACCCCAACCCCACCCTAAACATAAGAAACAAGACCCAATATAACCCAAAGGAAAAGACTCAACACATTCAAGGTCTGAACTTTTCCTGGACCCAAGTCTCTTCCCCCCTGCCTCACTCTTTATTTGCTTGCAAGCCCCAGTAAGGTTACACCTTAATTGTGTCACAGCACTGGAAGCCTCCCATATTAATAGAAGGTGAATGAATGCTCTGTAACAAACCCATTCTATAGCATAAATTCATAAAAAAATATCTCTCACTCTTGCTACCGCTTCCAGCTAGTCAATAATTGGGCTAATAAGCCACTATAGGGAAACTTTCAAATATTTTTTAGGAGGCCATTGACCTTTGTTTTTTAGGGATTTCTTTTTACAAAAATAAAGAGGATCAATTATAACGTTCTGCAACAGCCCAATAGGTTGATCAGAAAAATAGTATGTCAATATGTTCAAAGTTTGCCTTGTTATTTTACCCTCAAACTCCAAACACTTTTACTCTAAGTGTGCACTCCTCTCTTTTCTTCAGTCTTCCTGATAAGAAGTTAAATAGCCATCAACACAAGAATGTAAATTTTTACAAATCCCAGCACATAAGCTGTGAGCAAAAAAAAAACCCAGATTAGATTTCTTTCAAGACTCAGGCACACACAGTGTAAGAATCTTCTTCTCTACTTTCAAAGCTCTGAAATTCAACAGATTGCTGGTTAACTTTTAGCTTTCTGTTTGGTCAATAACAGAAGTGGTAGAGCAACAGAAGATAATGATGGTATTTGCAGTCCTGCATTTATTGGGACTTCATAAAAAACACCCATCCACTAGATATTTGCTCAATTTGAAGGTAAATAGAAACTCTGTTATATGGGTAGGTAAATAAGAAAGTGCAAGTTCAAGTGACAGCTGAAAAAAAGAACAGACTGATTAAATTTGAGCATCCCAGCAACAACAGCTTTGCCTGAGTAACTTCTCTAGGCACTAAGGGACAAAAATTACCTGTACTGCAGCTAGCATTGGAATTATGCTTCCAGTTATGCCAGAGGGGAGCTCTCTTCCTTTCAAAGGCAGAGCTGAGAAATTGCCCAGTGCTGCATCAGATAATTACATATGGCCTTACATAATGAAAACAATGTCCATGTACTCGGAGGCTGTTTGTACAACATTGGCTATTATGTACAACAGTGCTGTACAGTGAATATCTAATTACGAGCTATAGGAATTGTAAATCTAAAATGGTAAGAAACCCCTTCTTTTTGCCATTAAAATCAAGTGAGTACGAATGGAATTAAAATAACTTTAAAAAATGTCTCAAAGATTTTGCTGGTGTTCTCTATATGCAGCAGCCCAGCTCAGTAAAAATCTCTGCTTATGTATCCTGCAGCTTAACATCCTATGGACCAACTATCTTTTTCTCTGGAGAAGAGGTTAGCATCAGCCAAGTAAGTAAAAAAATCTGCTATTTGGGAAAAAATTGTACTGGGCACTATTTTTCCTTAAAACATTACCTTTTTTGAGTTGAGTAATTTTAAAAGAAACATACAAAGTGCAAGTTATTTAAAGTCTAGTTATGTGGGGCTTCTGCTGCCTGGAGCCAGGAAGGGCAAAGAAATTTAGAAGGAACCTTCTAAGTTAACAAGGAAGAAACAATTAAACCCAAACCTAGACATCTGCTTTTAATTATCAAAAGGTTAGTGGTATATCAAGAATGTGTTTGCTAGAATTTTTTTTTTTAATCAAACATGGTATCTTTTGTCAGCTTGTTAAAAATAGCCATTACAGTAACAACAGCAGACTCAAATGTGCAAATGATCTGGAGTACAGAGTTCTAGCACCACTGAACGTGCACTACTTCCTCCTTTCCACTCCTACTCCACCCCCAAAACTTATTTAAACATAATTAATTAAATATAAGCAGAAGTTTCCAGAGGTTGAGAAAGTAAGGGTAAATTTCATGTGGCCGTGTTACACTCAAACAGGGACTTAAAAGAATCCCTCCAACAGCATTTAAAAAAATAAAATAAAATAGCACCTTAAAGAGGGTCACAGCCAAAAACTGATTATCAGATATTAGAATAGAGTGGTAGAGTAATGTATGAAGAAGTCAGGAGATTTCTCCCAAGAGGAAAATACTAAAGAAGCTGACTGGACCATTTCCAGCTAAGTGGCTCCCTCAGATGCTGGAGGCCCGCTCCTGCTCAACCTCCTCTGCAAAAAAGGCTTCAAGGTCCATAAGCTTCTGACTCAGAAGAACATCTAACTCGGCACTCTGCAGTGCAGCTCTTTTTGCTCGGGTGAAGCTACCCACTACTTTGATTTTGCCTCGTGTCTTTCTTTTCCGGGGAAGAGTAAAGTCCTGAAACTCTAGAATCCGCTTTCTCTTTTGCTGGCTGACAGAGATCAAGTGTCCATTTTTCTCCTTGGGCTCCTCAAAGATTGTTTCCAAGCTCCTAGTAAAGCAAGAACAGAACTCATGAATACTTCAGCAGCAGCCACCTTACACTGAGAAGGAGACTGGGGGATTTTATAACTCAAGTAAACACACTTCTAACTTTTACATTTTTAGAGCCCCTCCACATCTCTCGTAATGTTATCTACAGCTTACGCCTCCTACAGTGCACATTACTGCCAGCTAAGTTGCTATTGCTGCACAGACATTTGGGTAGAACCTCTTTGCATTTCAGTTCAAAAGCACAATTACAGATTCTTATCTTACAGAATAAATAGGTTTGAACATTTGATGACAGGCAGTTATTGTTAGTATTTTAAAGAACATGTAATTCCCTCTGAATTTTGAAAAATAAGTACTGTACTTTAATGGAGACCAGAATGAATGGAGAGATGAAAAAATATACAAATCCATACTTAACCAGCTGCAAATTCTTAGTTCTTGTTCTATTTCACTTTTTCCAATCCAAACAGTAAAAGATACTATTTTCAAATTAACTTTCTCTGACAGTTTAAACTAGAATATATCTCCCTCTTAGCTTTTATACACCTTTCATCTCCTCTCTGTCTCCCCCCTAATTAATTTACATTTATCTTAAGTTTTCTTATTAGGAAGCAGAACCAACCTGGCAGGAGGAGGGGACTTATAGTTCTTGTTTGTGTAAATTTCTTCTAAACTAAATTCTTTCTTCTTAAGCCTGAAAATGTAACAACAAATCAATCAAAAAGGAAGAATTTCAAAACAGCCTCTCTTCACAGCAAGCAGATTTATGAGAAACAAGTACTATTTGAATTCTATGCCTTAATGCTTACTAATTATGTTTTAACTAATTGGTGACAAGGAGGAATGAAAAATGACCTCATTAAGTACATAATTTCACACAGTGTTATTATAAGGTTGACATCAAGACTTGTCCTTTCTGCAGAGGTCAATATTCCTTCTAGCATTCTATGATGCTTTGAAATAATGATGCTCAAAAGAAGGGGAAATCCCCTTCACTTTTTTGTGAAAGCTAAGAAGTCTTACAGTTCAACAGATTAATACTTCATCTCTTGAGACTGATTTTAGTTATTGACAATTAGCAAGCTGATCTCCGAAGAAATGCATTCTTTTGTCAAACGCGGTACTTGTGTTTTAAGACAGAAGTCATACTAGATGAGGTATGACCAGTACGACTAGAAGTCACACTAGATGACTGACTGGAAAACATTATCAGCATTTGGCACTGTGATTCCCCCCCCCACACTGTCACTGAATTAATGCTTCCTTACGATCATATACCCCAAACAAAGAAAGAACTGTGAAGAACTTCAACATAATTTGCATCAACAGAACTTTCTCATCTCACTTCATCTCATTGTGCACTGAAGGTTGACTGATTTTCACTTTATGTAAATCAGTAAAAACTCCTTTAGAAAAATGATTCCATTGCAGCTTCCTTTTTCACATTTTGCCTAAACTTCAGTCAGCAGTTTTGATCCAGTTGATACAGCTGTGTCAATAATTTCTTATAAAGGACGTAAACATCAGATGTCATTCAACTGGGGCTGTATAATATAGTGGTGGTAAGAGAAGCATTTATTGAGATGATTATACTCGTATGCTATGAGTCCATTTCAGAGATACTCCTCACCTTTTTGGTTTGGGTAGTCCCATTGGAGTAAGGTTAGGGTCTGGCTTAGGAACAGTTTTCCTGATTCGGATCTGTGAGACTTTCTTTGGCCTCTTTTCTGGCTCAGTCTTAAAAAAGAAAGAAAGAAGGAAAGGAAAAGTTAAAATGAAGGAAATTAAAACCATGCTAGTCAACAGAATTCCCTTTTATTCTGAATATACAGTACCTATAGAATAAACATTCCTCTCTGGTTTGCCACCTTCTTTCTGCTTGAATCAAAACAAGCAGCAGCACAGATTAGGACTTGCAGCCTGTTTTCTCTCCTCAACAGTTACTGGATAATATCTAGCAGCAGCAGTTTCAGTTTCTGAAGAACCAAGTCTGAGAGATCTAAAATATAAAATGAACTCACTTTTTTCAGTTCTGTGTCATCTTGGGATCTCAGACAGGCTGGAACAGAAGCATCTGCTTCATCAAGGGCATGGATCTGGAGGTCAGATGCTGAAAGCCTGGGGGGAGATGGCAATGACTCTGGAAGTGCATGATGTTTTGGTAACGGAAGAGGGAATGAAGTTTCCAGACTGTAACAGAGGAATAAGGGAGCACATGTAGATTAATACCCAACTGATAATATAACAGCATTCCATTCTCTCAGATGTTCCTAAATTGCAATATGAGCACAAAAAGCCGACACACTTCACAGAAATTGCCCAAGTAAGTGAACACACAGACAGCCAAAAACTGCTGCAGCCAACACTGATAGTGACACTAACTACACTGCCCAGAGTATTTGAATGTGTCATTTTAAACTCACTCTTTTCCTTTTCCTGCAGCTAAACAGTATGCAACTGTATTTATCAACTACTGACAGAAAGGGATTAATCTTTCTTTTCTGTCAGCAAATTTCTTTGACACAACTATTAATCATACTTTTTGTCTACAGATAAACTTAAAATATAGCTTTGATACCTGCCATCTCTACACTTGAAAAAAATAGAAGGAAGTTTCTGTATCTATCATCCAATTGCTCAGGCAGAAAGGACTTATATCCAAGTAAAGAATCAAACTTCTATAGTTTCACATACTCATTTCATAAGAAGTAGCACAACATCGTTGAAAGTAACAGAACTGTTCTGTGCAATTATCTGTGTGGTGTTTGCATAATTGCCCCTCCACTCTTATCCATTACACCACCCAGTCAGCTTACCTCACCCACTTCTAAATCAGAAAGCTGTTCTGGGAGTGAACTGCCAAAAGCTGAAAGCCAAAATGACATAAGCAATGGCTTTCTGAGAAAGCTTGTGCTCCCACCATTCAGAATAAATATCAACATCCAAGAGACTCACCGTATCCCATGGCCTGCAGTCTGTAGTGCTCCCATACTCTGTACAGGTAAGTGTGGTAACATGACATAGCTGGGTCAAAAGAGGAATGCAAAAACAAAACAAAACAAGTCAGAGAGAAATCAGGTTTACACTATAAAAAGATGAGGGAAAAATTATTAGTATAAACTGGACTGTAAGACAAGATGCTCATATCAAGAATGAGAATGGAAGACTAAAATGATACAAAAGAAAGCCACATCTGCCATTCAGGCCACTAAATTTCATTGTTAGGGAAACTGTCCTACTTTCATTTAAAAATGGTAGTAATGAGAAAAGGATATAAAGGTACAGAAGGAGAGCGAGACAGTAATATTGAAAGTCATAATTATTTCTACATAATCATAAAAGTCTGAATATTGTAATTATTTCTATGAAAATGTATATTCCTTATTCAAAACCCCCAGTTTTTAAAATTAAAGTAACTAAAAACCTTGAAGGATTTAGTTACTAACAAAAAAAGTGCATTATGGCAACAGTAACAGGAGAAAGGAAGTACTTCCATAAAATTAACTCCCTGTTGTCCCTAACTTCCACAGCCAGCAATACTCTTAATAGATTGGAATAAGCAAAGGCCTTTCCATAAGGGTTGGTAATTACCAGAATTCTACAGCATAAAAGTCAGCACAGCAGCTCTAAGTCCTTTGATATTAAGCTTTACTTTTGTGCCCATACTATCAGTAGCAGGAAATCACAGCGGTTGGGACAGCTTTTATTATATTCAACAGCGAATCTTGTATTTGCTGTTGTCTCAAACCAACAGCGAAATGCACTTCACTCTTCTAAAGAAGAGCCACAGCCAGACTGGAATTTTACACAGGAGATGAAAACCAGCCATGCTGGAAGCACAGGGAAGTCCAACTGTACATAAGGAGGTCAGTAACACCCATTTCTGGGGTTTATCACTTATGTCAGAACTGTAACATTTTGTTTCAACATTCCAGTCACTATTCCAGTGTTACTGGAACTTGTATCAATAGTGCAGCAGAGCCCTCTGTGCTAGAGGCTGAGCTTATTGTCTTATGCAATAATAATACAAAATTACAAGGACAGAAGAAAATTTTAATTAAATTCAGAATGAAATTGAATTAAAATTTAATTCAAATAAATTAAATTTAATTCAAATTCGAATTTAATTCAGAAATTTTTAATTCAAATAAGCATTAATTAGAAAAAAGACTTCACTAAAAGAATGCTTTTATTACTAGCAGTGGAATGACAGAAGCTTGTTTTTAGATAGGGCAACTACTTTACTTCCTTGTTCTCCTGGTTATTAGAAACACTAATTGAAATGAAATAATTTAAAGAGAACAAATCTTTTCCAGATGAAAGTGGCCTGCAGGGAACTTTTTGATTTTTCTGATTTTTAATTATCCTAAAACAGGCAAAGATTTCTGTCATAATGGGAGCTGAAAATACTTTTATACTGCACCAAACAAACCTCTTATATTTGCGTAACAAACATATGAGTGGGACAGATTTATATCTGACTCATACACATATTGTAAGCTATTTTAGAGGAAAAAAAACCAAACTGAGTTTTAAGAGTATTTTAACTCTGGGTTATTTTTCACTTGAAGTGAAAAGGTTTGATTTGAATACTCTCTCTTTGGGAAAAATATCACTGATAGCAAAGCATGCAGTTTTCCAATTATCCTTTATATCAGGAATGAAATCCTCTTAAACATTAGCTAACTGAATATGCCGTCCCAACCTGCTAAGGAGCCTGCAGATTTATGTGGGAAAACCTAAAAGCTCTGATCTCCCAGTCCAACGATAGCATGCCTCAGCGACACAAAATACTAAATTTACCTCATACACACAATTAAGTCTTAAAAAAATGTTTGTTTTGTTTTTAACAATCTGTTACTTTTAAGTTTAGTGCTCAAACTATACTTTACTGGTATGATCACTCCAGAGTATGGGATGAAAATGGAAGCAAGTCCCATAGAATGTGCTGCAAGTTGTTTCTACGCCATTATTCAACTTAATTCTTTTACTGCAGACAACTCCAGATTGAAGCAGTGCTTTCATAAGGTCACTCACACCTTTGGCAGATGTTAGAATTTATAGTAACAAGTGATAACCTTTTAGGTATGTTATCCATTTATACAAAGCAGATGCAGCATTAATTATCTGGCAAGATTTTTAGTTACACTTATGTCTATCTGAGACACAGACTAAATTCAACAGTTCTCTACAGACTGCCACATTAATCAAAACAATCAAATAGACTTTGCTATAGTGCTCATGAGCTGTCTGTCCAGGAATCACAAGGTGATGAATCAGGGACTGAACTGCCTATGTTACTGAGGGATAAAGGGCAAAATTTTTGCTCAAGGGCATGCAAAAATCCTGTAACAGAGCTGAGAACTTCTTTCATTCTTTCTATTAGTAAAATGATCTTAAATGCTCATAGCAAAATAAAATTAAATATGCAAAGTAGATTTCAGTGATCTTCCCACTCATAACAAGATTGACACACAAAGAAAAATTCATTACAAATGTTACTGGAGCTACATTTGCTTGTGCCAACATCACATATGAAAACCAATAGCATGCATAACGAAGTTTCAAATAGCATAGAATGGTCATGGAATACAATTTAAAATGTAACTGAATGACACCCCCCCCCACACTTTACGATTCTTCCTAACCTGATATCGAGCATTTTACAGTGGTTCCAAGGGGTATTTATGGCTCAGACCTCTGAAAAAATCTTTCCTACCTCAGAAATCCAGTTCCTCTGCAGTCACTCTGAATAGACCTAATGAAGTAGCTCACCTTTTGCATTATATACTCTGATGCATGGTGTGTATATTTTGCAAGGGAGAAGAAAATAGAGTTAGCCATTCTGCCAAAACAGAACAGTATTAAAGAAGTGAAGGCAAATATATTTAAATTCAGCTAACAGACTGTTCTGTAAGAACAGATCCTCCATGTCGAGTCATTTGTGGAGCAGAATGTGTATATCTGGAACAGGGGAAACTGACTCTCCAATGCAAGCTGCAATTACCCTCTCCCTCCCAAAAAGGAGCAAGTATATACCCTGTACATATTTAATCTCAGAAATAAGCTGATGGATTTTACCTGTTCTCGACGCCCACACTTGGCTGCCACTTGCAGTGACTGGAATGGAGAGGAGTGATTTCGGAAGGATGGGCAGAAGGACCATGCTGACTCCATATGGATAATACCCTGCCCAATGAGTATGGCAATGAGGAGACGAGGTCATCAGATACACACCTTGGATACCTGTCCCCTTTCAAACCCTGTGTGAACTGGGATATAAATAGTCTCTGGATGGTAGGAATATGACTGGTTAAGTTCCTTTTTCTTGTCCAGATCCTGTAACATCCAGGGGAAGAAAGTGCTAACACTGTGTGAAGGCCAAGCATGGAACAACCTCCTCTTCTTCCAACTGCAGTGTTTCTTCCAGGGTCAGGATGAACAGCAACAGTCCTTGGAGTTGTGGAGTGAGAGGAATGAAGCTCATTATTCACACTGGAATCTTCCTTGAAAGCTGTTGTATCTGAACAGCTCTGAGACAGGAGAAAAGACAAAGTCCACTTTGAAGCTGGTGCTGGCATTTCTCTGAAAACTGGTCTTTGATGTACAGAGTGCTGGGATGTAATCCCTCTGAGGTCTGTCACAGGACTGGAGTCCAATTTTATGTGAAAAGAAATTGGGAAAACTGAGGTGTCCAAGAAAGAGGTTGGAGGCTTGTGGCTTAAGTCTGAAGAAAGTATTTTGGTAGTTTCTACAGGATAAAGTGCCAAAGGCTGAAAGCTGAACATCTTGGTGCACCAGCTGTCAGCCCAGCGTGAGTGTACATTCCTGTCAATGCAAGAAAAGGCTTCCAAGAGATTTTTAGATCTACATTGGCTGTACCTGTCACCCACTGGAAGAATTTCAGAAGAATACGGCAGAGGTTCTAGGTTACGGCTGCTTTTGGCAGGGGCCAGGAGCTTGCTGGCCATTTTAGACAACTTGCTCAACAATGTTAGTTCTTTGGTACATTTTCTAAATTTCAAGCTGTTCAACAAACTGCACGTCTTGGCCCTCTGCCTTGTCATATGCGCAAATCTCGTGGCTGTTTTCTTTTCCACTGTTGGTGGTTTACATGGAAAGTACAAGGATTCCAGAAGCGTGTTTTCCTGTTTAGGGAATATTTCCAGGGGAATCTCAGAGAAAGGTGAACTTTTAATTTTTTTGATTTTTCTTACGGTTTTTAGCTGATACAATATGGGAACTTTTTTGCACGTCCTTCCAGGTTGTATTTTTAATGGAAGAGGTCCTCTTAGTTTATTTGTAGTTCCTCTTTGTTTATTTGTAGTTCCAAAGGCACCAGGGATCCCATCATACCCTATATTAAGGTTCAGGTTTTCCATTTCTGAAACCTGAGTCTTCAAAAACTGTGAATTAATAAAATCTGTGGTAATCTTTGGCCTTTTAACTTCTTGTAAAGTGCTACATAGTTTACTTTCACTGCCTCTGACAGCAAAAGTCTCCTCTGAAGAGCCTCCAAACTTCGTATTTCTAGATGTCAACTCAGCTGAAGAGCTGCCTAAGAGTTCAGAACTGTGCAACATAGTTGGTTGCAGTATGATTTTTGCTTTCTCCTGATGTTCTAACTTCTGTTCTTGTTGTGCCTCATCCAACTGATGTACTTCCATCTTTCCATACTTTTGTTTAAGTACTTGACATTCCTCTATTTGATCAAGTCTCTCTGAACCTAAAGCTTCATTTTCCTTGCAAACTGCATGAGTTGGTACTTTGTCCTGGCCTTCTGTTACCTCCTTTACATTATCTTTGCTTGGTGCATTTAATTTGTAAGGCACACATGCTTCACTGCAAACCACACTGTTTGGGGATGGTTCTTTGCAACTGTCTGATAGTGTTCTCAGAGGAGGAGAAAATGTGGGCGTTGTATCATCCTGCATTTCTGGGGCAGCCTCTGTGTGAGATACAGCTCCCGCCTGACAATCATGCACAGTTTCTGAAAGTACACTGGTACCTGCTAAGTTTGGGAGGTTTGTATCTCTTTTTCTTTCTTTTGAAAGATTGCTCAGTTTGGATCTTGGGATTTTTTCCAAAACCTTTCCATAATTCTCAGTCCTGAGGGGGACTATTTTGCTACCAGACTCTTTATAATCTTCCAACAAGGCCGATGGACGATCTTCGGGCAACCTTCTTCTAGGGGCTACCTCTTTTCCTATCTTCTCTTCTACACAGGTATTCTTAAACTTCTCTTCACCAGGATGACTTTTTGGTGAGCTCACGTCCATATCTTTCACAGGTGGCGTGCAAAGCCCCTCACCTTTCAGACTTTCTTTGCTGTGGGCACAAACTCTTGAGGTTTTGGCACCATTCAGAGAGCCAGCTGCCGATTCATTCCCTGCAGATGGAACCTCAATATTGCTGGATTTTTTCTTAACAGAAATGGTTACAGAAAGAATTTTTGTCATTGAAGTATCTTTGCTAAATTTTTCATCTGAATATGAAATCTCTCTTTGTGTATTCTCAGGTGACATACACAGCTTTTCTTTCTCAGGCAGAGAGATGTGAGAGTGCAGAGCTGGCACTGTTTCTGAATCCACCTGAGTCTTACTAAAAGTTTCATGGATGTCAAACTTCTCAGAATGGGATGCACGAATACCTCTTTGAGCATCAGTTTCTTTACCAGGCTCAAAAATTAACTGTGGGCAAGAGTTATTTAAGATAGGATTTATACTCAGACTTTCTCTGTTTCCTGTATCTGAAAGCACATTTATATTGTCTGGCTGATCTGTATTCTTAAATTTCTCTTCACCAGGAGGACTTTCTGGCGAGCTCACGTCCATGTCTTTCACAGGTGGCGTGCAAAGCCCCTCACCTTTCAGACTTTCTTTGGTGTGGGCACAAACTCTTGAGGTTTTGGCACTATTCAGAGAGCCAGCTGCCGATTCATTCCCTGCAGATGGAACCTCAATATTGCTGGATTTTTTCTTAACAGAAATGGTTACAGAAAGAATTTTTGTCATTGAAGTATCTTTGCTAAAAACTTCAGCTGAAGATGAATCACAATTATCTCTTTGTATACTCTCAGGTGACATACACAGCTTTTCTTTCTCAGGCAGAGAGATGTGAGAGTTCACAGCTGACACAGTTTCTGAATCCACCTGAATCTGAAGAGAAGATTCTTGGGTGTCAAATTTTCCAAAATGAGATGGACCAACGCCCCTTTGAGCATCAGTTTCTTTACCAGGCTCAAAAATTAACTGTGGGCAAGAGTTATTTAAGATAGGATTTATACTCAGACTTTCTCTGTTTTCTGTCTCTGAAAGCACATTCCTATTATCTGGCTTGTATGAAAGACTCTCATGAATTGATGAAATGCGCAAAAATTGGGCACTAATTGTATTTTCCTGGTTCTCCACCAACCACTTCATCTTTGGCAAAGATTGCTGCGTTTTGCTTCCTGCAAACACCAGCTCTGCTTTCTCTTTTGCACATTTGATAAAATGAGCATGCTGTGAGCAATGTGGTTTGTCATCAGAAAGGTTTTCTTCAAGAGTTTCTTTATTGTTTCTTTCACACCTGCTCTCACGGTCTTGTAGTCTGATTGTCTTCTCTTCATTTAGATCACTGATGGAGCCCAGGTATCCTGAAGAATCTTCATTTTCCACACCAATTAAAGAGTCCAAACTCATTACATTCTCTTGCAGAGCTCCTTCAAACCTGGTTTCTCTTGCATATATATGGTCTAACAGAGGCAGGTCACCACCTCTTTTTAGCAGAATCTCTTCACTGTGATTAGGACCAGTTTCATCTCTTTCCACAGAACCACCCGTAATTTGTAAGCTAGTGTTTGGTTGGTTGGTTAACCTTTCTAAATGTTGCTCACTGCCCAGCACTTGGCCATCAAATTCACTCTGACATGGATGAAACTGATATCCCATTGGACAAAGAGTCTCTTCTGTTTGGCCAGCATGTTGTGTTGGAATGTTCATGTCATCAAGTGCTGGGCATGGATCATAGGTTGAAGTGACACACCCAGAGAGATCAGCTGTGAGCAATGGCATTTCTTCCTGCTCACATGTGTTGAGTTCTCTCTTCTGTGGGCCTAACATAGAGCTGTAAAATCCAAAATTATGAGCGCAGGTGTTTTTGTTCAAATATCTGACTAATAGCTGTTCACTAGTCTTATTTCTCTGATTGCCTTCAGGGGCATTTGGGGAATCCACAGTTCTTGTTTTATCAAATTCATCTGTATGGGAAGCACGTGTGGCAATCTGTTCTTTTGCCTCATCTCTGTCACAAACAATTTCACTGCCTGTTACTTTATAAAGATCAAATTGTTCCACAACCTCCATATTCTTATTTGAAATCTCATCTCTTGCCAAGGTTGCAGTAGACTTCTCTGCAGTATACGCTGAGCAAAGCCTGGTTTTTCCTGTAAGAATGTAATTTCTCCCATGCAGAGCTATATCTCTGTTACCCCAGTCACTTTCACAAAGAAGAGACCCACATGCCAAAGGGGCGTGTGCATCTGGAAAGATGACTGCCTCTTTACTGTTATACCCTGATGAAGACTCTCCTTCCAAATTATAATTTTCTTCAGTCTTATCAACTTCAACACCAAAAGAATGACTGTTCAGGAAAACTTCACCCACACAAGTACTCCCTGATAAAATACAGGAAGTACTGGCAGTTGTACACTGTTTTTTTATACTCTGATTATTACAATTCCATGTGTGACAATGTTTGGTTTCTAAACCAGTGACCACTCTCTCCATATTTCCTGCAGAAGATTTTATGTTCATTTGGGATACTCTGCTTGCCATACTAGGGTTATCAAAAGTTCTGGAACTTACTGAACACTTGAATTTGTCTTTATGAAGCAAAACTTCAGCAGTTTGTTCCACTGTTGTTCCAGAAGCACCAAGTGATTCTTTTCCAGACAGATTATTCCTGCATGAAACTTCATTAGTAGTACAAGGAAGACACTCATTATAATGAGCTTCTCTTGATTTTTTTAAAACAGGAGGTAGAGTTTTATTTAGTGTATAAAACAAATCCGTTTTGTTCCCAGTGGATAAGCTGTCACTACTTTCAGCTTCTGCGGCTTCAACTAAACCACCAGACAATTCTTCTGATGTTGTATTGCTCTCAGATTCCTTTTCAAGCAGTTGTGCCTTCAGTGAGTCTTTTTCTAGCTTGGTACTATGATCAAGACAGCTGTGGTTATTGAGAGGAGGAATTTTACTGGCAGTACTATAAAAGTATATGTCTCTCTGCCCAGTCTCATGGCAAGCAACATTACTTGTTTCCACCCACAAATGATTTTCTTGTCTATCATCTCTGTCACTGACAGAGAATTGCCACTGGTCCTTTTTCAACTTATCACCTTCTGATGGGAATATTTTAAATTTTTCTTTTGAGAACTCCTCAGAAGATGAAGCAACAGAACTAAAAACTGAAGAATTAAAGTGCTTGGAATTAGCAACCTCTTGAGCTTCAGGCCAGCTACAAATTTCAATGTTATCTCCCACAATTTTTCTCCAGACTTCAGCAGCCTCTTTAGATTCAGAGCAGTATGATTTTCCTACAGTGGCATTTAATTCCCTAGGAACATTTTTTGCACCAGATAATCCTTTGTTTCTTACCACTGAGATCTGCTCTACTTGGTTTTCTACAAACCCAGTTCCATGATCATAAAGAGTGTGATGTTCGATGTCTTGGGGAAGGTACTTCTGCGGGGTTTCATTGATAATTCCATGAACTATGGAACTGCTTCCTAGTGGCGTATTTCCAAAGTCCAGATAACAGGTGCTTTTCAGAACCGGACATGAAACTTCAGAACTTTGTGTGGAGAGTGTTTTACAGGTTTCTACTGAGAACAACCCATGAGGTTCATTTTGTTTAGGTATAGGACCCTTAAAGAAGTCATAAGCTTCATTTTCTTCATCCTGCTGACAAGTCTGGCAATTAGCAAATGACGTACTGAATTCATTAAGAGGATTTAGTCTGGGTAATTTTTCTTCTCTAATCTCCAAAACAGATACACCATTCCCCCCTGTTCTCAATGGCACGGCAGTATGGGATTTTGACCCACTATAGTCACTTGTTTCTTGTGGATGATCTACAGCTGCTCCAATGTCCATGACTTTTAAAGGTTCTAAGAAATCTAAGATGCTGGTTTCTGAAGCCCCAGCTCTGGCCATGACTGTGTCTACATCTGGGCATTGATTGCTCTCAGGTGGAAGACCTTTACTCACTCTGTCATTCCTGTATCCTTCTTTACTAAATATCCTAGTCCCATTGGCCTTCATACCTTGTACTTCTTCAGTGAGCTTTGTCAGAGTTTCAGCTGTCACCTGAACATTTGTTTGGTTTTCTTCTGCATAAGAAAAAGATAAAGCAAATCAGAACCATATGCTAAGTTTAGAAGGCATTCAGCCTACTAAGTACCTTTTGGTGTTGTACACAACACTCCTTGCAGTGCTGGTTACCAAAATGTTCTTAAAAGTGAGAATTGATGCTAACAACTTCACTACAAGTCTTTAGAGGAAAAAACAAACTACTTCACCACAGAGCTAAGGCAACAAACTGTCCTTTTCGATACAGACATTCCCATGAGCAGCAGGCATTCCAAGTCCTGTATATTTCAGATTCTTCTAATATCAAGCTAGGTGAATGCAGGTCCTGTAACTTAACATATAGGAAGCCATGGCCAACATAATAATAATTATTTGTAACATCAAAACTCAACATAGTTTGGGACTTGATCTGCTCCAGCCTAGAAATATGGCTGTGCATTGAGTGGCCATTTCCATTTCTTCTTCCTTGAAGACATGTCTGGCAGTAACTCATCCACAGGAAAACAAGATATATCTCATCTGCCCAATCAATTAGGATTAGTCATAAACTTTTTCTGTAAAATCACAAAGAAGGTGCTAATTAAAAAAATTACAGTTACTGTAGAATATCTTCATACTCCAAACTTTACGGGAACATATTTATTCAGATTTCTGCAGATCTTTTCCTTATTTTCTAGTATGCACCAAGACTAGAGGGCATTTGTCAGCTAAATACAAGTTTAGGTAAAGATAGCAGGGAGGGAGAAAGAAAATAATTACTAGAAACAGGCAAAGGGACCAAAGTACTTGAAGCTAGAAGATTACAGAGTCTCATAATGAAATTAATAATTAGTTTAGCTGTCGTCTTTCTTTGGATCCTGCACTTTTAATATTATTTTTTAGAACTCTCAAAAATGAATGCATAATACTTTTTTATATGTATGCTATTAGTGCTCTCATACACTCCATCTTTGAAACAAAAGGAAATGCAAAACATCTGTTAACAACCTCTTCTGCTTTGGAGTAACCTAGTCTAGTGGAATGGCAACTAAAACATCATCTACAGAAAAGGTCTTCAGGCAAGTACATACACTGTCAGCAGAAAGTAAAGCATTAATTTTGGATAGTGTTATAGCTACACAGGGTAATAGTTTCTACCATAAAACAACATAAAGGAGTCATTCCACAAGCACTTATCCATTTTAAATCAACAGTAAATAATTGGGAGAGAAGCAGGAGCTGAATAGTGATGTACAGCTAAAATACCTACCTGTGTTCCTCAGAGATCCTGCAATTTCAGTGCAACAGGTTCTCAAAGACTTTGCCTCTTGCTGGTTTAAGTGAGGGTTCTCCTGAAACAAGACAGAAATATCAGTGGAAATGGTTGGATTTTCTGAAGCACAACATGTCACAGAGACTGGCATCTGCTCAGCTGAGTTAGTTCAGAATAAGAACACTAAGAAATCTCCAGACATATCAGTCTTGGCCGGAGGCAGCCTTGCATTGCAAGTGCTTCACACAAGCACTAAGAATGTATCCCCAAAACATCTGCATTTAGCAGCAACGAAGTCTTGTGATGTGGCAGCTAAAACAAAAGTAAAACAAAATTTTAAAAGTACAATAAAATAAAATGCAAATTGTTGAAAATTGGAATGAAAAGAGTAATCCAGTCTTCCCATCTAGGAAGATGTGCACATTTCTGTCTCTATTAGAACTTGCTGCCTTCTACTCCTTGCCTGAGCTCAAAACCTCAAAACCACAAACCCAGGAACAGATGACCTAGGTCTGCCAGCAAAAACACCAAACCATGATCCCACAACCAAACTACCTGCATTTAGAAATATGTGAAAATTCATCTTGGAAAACTGAATGACTATAAAGAATTTAATAATGTTAATTTCACAAACTTTCAGATAAATCAAGCAGATATCAAAATTTGTAATCAACACACAAATTATTTTAGCATTATGCAACACCCAATAGGTAAGGTAAAACACTCACCTGTGCACCTTGTTCTATTACATATCTGCCTTAGACCATTCCAACAGTATTTAAGAAAGTGAAAACCTTGGTATTTTAAAATGCTGCTGGTCTACTGAACTACAGTCTAATATTTCACTGGACCCACAATAATCCAGATACTGACACACAAACACACACATCCCCTGGCTGGATCCAAGGCCAGGCTGGGCTCTGAGCAACCTAGTCTAGTGGAATGGCATGGGCATGGGGGTTGGAACAAGATGATCTTCAAGGTCCTCTTCCATCCAAACCATTCTATGATACTGTACTACAAGACACAAAAAAGAACCAGGAAACCCGTAGCCAAACCCACTGCCTAGTGACTGTAACCCTAAATTCAAATTATTACGCAGGGATTAATTTCTGCATTCACTTACTTGTTCTGACCAATTTTCCCTCAGAGTTAAAGGACAACATTCAGCATGACCGTCCTCAGCACCTTGTGCCTCTTCATTTTCTTTCTGGTACCCGTCACTAGAATAGTCTAATTTCCTAAAGTGTCTTTTTCTGTTTTTTTCATCCTCTTCAATGTCTCCAGCCTGTAGTAATTCTTCAGGAAAAAATTCTGCCGGCCTGTGAGAAATCACCTTGAGCACATCACCCAAATCCTCTGTCTTCTGGCAAAAGTTTCCTACAGCAGAAGTCCATGGCCCATCCCTGTGTGCTAGCATGGGTACTGGCCCATCAGACTGTGCATCTAATCTAAGGCTGGGCTGCGGTACTGCCATGAGTTCTGTGGAGATGCTCTCCGGCAGTCCAGTGTACAGCTCCTCTATTACAGCAGACACAGAAGAATCAAGGAGAGACTCCACCCCAGATGAGAGCATCGGGGCTCTTGAAGATCAGCTGTCCTGAGCTTTTCAGTTTATCCTAAAAATAAGAGCAATGTTAAATCAATGTACATAGGATTAATCATAGAAAATCCTGAGCTGGAAGGGACTCTCAAGCAAGGATCACTGAAGTCCAACTCCTGGACTAAATGAAAAGAAAAAGCTTAATTCCTCAAGATTCAAGTATGTATTTTAAAGAAAAATACTTCCAAATATGTCTTTAAGAAAGGAGCTGAGAAACATTACAGTATCTAAGGAAATGCTTCATGAATGAAACAATAGAGACAAATAGATATTCCCAGGCCTCATTTTCACATTCAAACAACTCCCTGCAGACTTAACCACATCTTCTGAAAAAACCTGAGAAGAGGTTATAAAGCAAATCACTGGGACTTGTACCAGACATCCTACTCCTTCACTAAAACTAAAGTATCGTTTGATTTCCTGGGATTTTAATGAATTTGTAGTGCTTGGAAAAAAAACTCCAAATTTTCTTCACATTCTTTGCCTCAAACGAACACTTCCTTAGCCATCAGCCAGCCGACTGTGCCTCCTCTCATGTGAGCACCAGACACGCTGTACAGAGGATGCCTTGTGCCAGGACACAGCCCCGGTCCCCGGATCCTCTTCAGCCCAGAAGCGAACACCCCGGTGCACGGCAGCGGCTTTGTGAGCACAGGAGAGGCGTTCCGGCTGACCTGACACCACTGCTGCCGGCATCGGGAAAACCCCGACGTGAAAACGCCGCCGTCAAATCGTTCCTGAAGGCTCACAGACAGGAACGGGCTAATCCAGGCCTTTAGAGGAGCATCAGTTACTCAGTTTACCAAAACACGGGCAGATCAGCCAAGCGCTGATCTCTGCTCCTTAAGCAAGAGCAGCCTGTACAGAAACAGGTGAAACTCGCGCCAGCCTCCTGGGACCATGCGAGGTAACTCGTCCCGTGGAGAACATCGCCCTCCCAGCAATGCTGCCCGAGCCCAGCCGCGGCCAGGACCGGGGGCGACCCTTTGTTCCAAGCGCCGCAGCAGAGCCGACGGACTCGGCCCCGAGCCCCGCTCCTTCTCGGCGGCAGCAGCCCCCGCACTGGCTGCCCCCGAGGGTCCGCACCCGCCCTGCGGCAGCGCACCGGAGACGGCCGCTCTCGGTAATTATACAACCGCCGGTGTCTCCCCCGGTGCCGGCAGGGCGCAGGCTCGGCCCTGCAGATCCCTTGCCCCGCCGCGCCCGGGCTGGGCAGGGCCCTCGCCGGTCACTCGGTCCCCGGTCCAACTCCCAGCCGGCGGCGGCGGGCGGAAGAGGTGGGCCCGCGCCGGGACACCCCCACGCCCGGCCCCGTTACCTGAGCGGCTGCAGCCGCCGGCCCCGCTGCTGCGCGCCCGCCCCGCCCGCATCACTTCCGTATCCGGGACCGCCCCGCTCACGGCCCCGGCAGCCGTTGCTCTGGCCCCGCCTTTGGAACTGCCCCCTCCGCCCCATGGCCGCGCCTCCCCAGCGGCCCGGTGTCCCTCAGCCCCCGCCCCTGCGGCGGGCGTGCAACCGGCCCGCTCCTTCCCACAGTGGTGGCGCACGTGTCACGTGGTGCGCGGCCCCGGACGCGGAAGTGCCGCGCGCAGCCCGCGGGACTGGTGGGACGCGCTCCGGCAGGTGAGGGGCCCGCGCTCGGACGCTCCGCGGGTAGGGCTAGGGCTGCGCTCTGCTCTGCCGCCGCACGGCTGGCCCCGGCTGCGCTGCCCTGGGGCTGCCTCGGCCCGCGGCGGCTGTGAGCGGCACGAAACATTAAGACGTCCGAGCTCCCTCCGCGACCGAACTGCGCCGTTCCCCGCGGTGTCCTTCCCCCGCGGCTCTGGTATGAGCCGCCCCGCTGCTCGCTCTGCGCTACTGCCTTCTGTGAGGGTGAGGACCCTGGCGGGGCCCCCTGTGCCAGATCTCCTCTCGCCGCTGCTCCGGGCAGGAACTCGGGTATCTCATTGGGCTTCTCTTTCCTTTATAAGCGAGCAGCCGAATCAACGCTGCGGTTCCATGGCGAGTTAGTGACTGTAGGCACGGGAGCGGGACTGTAACTGCTCAGGTTTGTTTGCTCTCCGCTCTGGCCCTGCTCCTTGTGGCGTTCCCGGTGCGGCTCTGCTGACTCGCAGCACCAAGCGGCGCTTCTTTCCAGACTCGCATCAGTTCCAAGTTACAGAGTTTATTCTAACAAATTTTGGATGTACGGATTTTTTTCCTACGACTCTGTAGCTCGGTAATTGACTTTCTGCCAAGGACATCTGCAAGCTCAACCCTTTAATTTCTTTGAAAAGCACACTTTTAGGTTCCTCTCTCCTTGTGCCTGTACCTGTAGCTGCCCCGCGCTCCCCTCTGCTGGGCGCAGCTCTGCCGCGCTGCGGGGAGATCGGCCGGGACAATTTGCTGTATTTACGCGCAGAACATAGAGCGTCGTTCTGAACTGACAAGAGATCTGCGTTTGCTTTCATTTCTGTGTTAGATATGCAAGATGCCTTCAACTGTGTTGGCTCGAGGAGGCTGAGAAGAACTGGAGTTCAAGATGAGAACTAACAAGGTGTACAAGCTCGTCATACATAAGAAGGGGTTTGGAGGCAGTGGTCAGTATCTCCTAGTTTGTAACAGTGAGACCAGCACTCAGTTAATTGAAAGCGATTGTTTTATCGATCATTTTAACAAAAGAGTGAAGATGGAACTTTGATGTAACAAGCAGTATTGCCGGCCAGAGTTTGCAAAGCTCTTTCTAATAGCAGGATATAGCAAAATAAATGAACATTTATTGGAAGAGAGCAACATTGCATCTAAAAATACAATTGCTTTATTTTTACTTCCTCCCCTTTTGTTGCAACACTTAATCTGGAGTTTCAGTCACCCTAATGAGTGGCATATGTCAGTGACTTATGACTGCACATAGATGTATTTCTGAGCACTAATAACAGTGCCACTGATTTGATTGCTCCCTACTTCTAGGTTTACAGCATATTGATAAACCTTGTTGAGTTTCTATAGCTGTCTACTTTCCTGCTGGTGTTTGTTGTATGAAAAGTTCAGAAGTTGATTCTGGCTTCCTAAGTAAGACAGTCTTTTGGTGAACACTGTGAAAGTTCTGTTATTTGAATTGTTTGTGCCTGCAAGAGTGGCTGATCTGAAGTGGCTGGGTAGGGATCCTGTCATGTGGTGAATGGAAAGCATTTTGCTGATGTGTTCATCTTGGTTTGGCATATTTATGCATTCTGAGCTATTGTATGAAAACATGCAGGTGTCTGTGTTTAGTATATGTCTGTTCACTGCCCTCATTCGTTTATGTCTTGTAGATGATGAACTGGTGGTGAATCCTAAAGTATTTCTTCAAATCAAGCTGGGAGATGTTGTGGAAATTGCACATCCCAATGATGAATACAGGTGAATTCTCTTTGTTGATATCAGTCAGGTTGAAGCACTGAAAGGATCTGTTCATGTGTAGTGGTTTCTACCGTGAGAGGCTCTTAGTGCTGATGCAACTCTGCATCAGGATGCTGCCATGATATTTTTCTGCCTAAAGAGAAGTAAAGAGGTTAACTTTAGCAAGAGTGCTTCTTTAGAATTTGTGGAATTCTTTGTGTTTGGTGTTAGTTTGCTGATCTTCCATAGGCCAAGTAGCACCTGAATCTAGAATGTCTGTATTCTCTTCCTACATCTGCTGTTACCTAAGGACTATTCTTCTATCTTACAGTATATCCTAGGCAAAATTAAAATTTTGTGGCCTTGTTGTAGGAACCTGTTCATCCTGCAGCCTGTATCTGAAAAGCAGTGATGCCTGAGGTTTTTAACTTCTATATTTTTCAAATCCTGTACTGCTTAGTGTGTAACTCTTAAGGCATCAGCAACAGTCCATTTGTATGAGGCTCTGAGAAGTTCTTGTGTGACCTGATTCCCCATTTGTAATACCATCTTTACCTCAAGAGTACCTTATAAAGAGTGTAAGGAACAAGACAGAGTGACAGGTGGCAAGGATGGTGTATGAAGCTTTCTAGAAAATATTAATGTTTCTCTTTAGCTTATCCTATGGCCCATGTTACTAAATAGTTTTGAGTGTATGATTTACCAGAGAGACTGTTGGTATCTCAACTTGTCTATCTTTTTTCTCTTCTCTGTGCTAGTCCCCTGCTTCTGCAAGTGAAATCACTCAAGGAAGATTTGCAGAAAGGTAAAACTCTAGACTTAAGCTCAGCAAAATCATAGGAAGGGTTACATGACTGGGCTGTACCTGTGATTGGCTGATGTGTGTATTTTAATTTCATCAGAAAATCAATGCTTTGTCTGTTTAGCAAGGGAAGGATTAGAATTTTAACAGAAAATGAGCAGATAATTCTAAATCTGCTTTTGTTTGAGTAATGTGAGGTATGGTTGAAAGAAACTTGGCTTTTTAGCCCAAAATTTGTGTTTCATGACAGTCGCACTATGTTGATTTTGTACCTGTAAACCCCTTGAAACCTTTTGGGGACATTAACGTCTCTGCTGTCCTTTTTCATTCTTGCGGCAGAAACGATAAGTGTGGATCAGACAGTTGCTCAAGTGTTCCGCCTGCGTCCGTACCAGGATGTCCATGTCAATGTTGTTGACCCAAAGGTGTGTGGTTTTGCCACTTCTTTATATCCATTTCATCACTTGACTCAACTCAGAGTCCTGTGACTTTCCATCTGCAGTAGTCTGGAGGAAAAAAGGCATTTATTTTTTTATTGAAATAGTCTTCTTCCCTAAGAAAATGAGTTTTAGACTTTTGAATTATTTGCTTGTTTGTTATGTGTGTCTTCTCTCCCTATCATTTCTGCTCTCTTTTTGAGCTATATGATCCAGTTACAACAGATCTTGATAGAAACGTAGACATTTCACATATGTTTAAATTTCAGAAATTCTTGAGAACCAAGCAGAGTAAAGAGAAACAGAAAGTGTCCTAGTCAAAAGAAAAGCCATGGCCTGGATTTGCATTATTTGATACCACACAGCTTCTTACAGAGAGGCATTTCCTGTAAATGTCCCAACTACTGAAAGAGCTGTGGTCAGAACTTACATTCTGCACAATACAAAAATCTACAGGAGATGAGGTTTCCTTAATGTCATGAACAATTGCAGTAATTTGTTGTATTTGAGCTTCCAATCTGCACTGAGACTCGTAGTACAGATTTAGTCCTTGGGCTTTTTCTGGTCACATTGTGCAATGTTTTGCAGCTCACAGTAGTTGAGGCACATGCACAGCTTTGGTATTTATTTGAATGGGCTTCCCTTTTATCTTGCAATTTTAGGGATATTGACTTGCTTTTGAATGGCCCTTCTTGTAACATTTGGTTATTAAATGAACAGATTGGTGGGCCCTACTTAAAAACAACCAGTAAAATCTAAGCACTGTTTTTCATCCACTTCCCAGGAGGTGACCTTGGACTTGGTGGAGCTGACATTTAAAGATCAGTATATTGGGCGTGGGGATATGTGGCGACTGAAGAAGAGTTTGGTAAGGCCCCTGCTGCCCTTGTGCAGGGTGCAGGTGATGTACCTTTTATTTTGCTTGCTGTGAAAGAAAATAAGTACTTTACAAAATGTAGAAAACCGAAGGCAAAGACAGTGTCAGCAGCTCCTGAGGATCTTGTGCCGTGAGTGGAACATCAGAGTTGGAGAAATGGATGTAAATGCATTTTAGAAAAACAAATCCCATCATTTCCTTCTCCACTGCTATAATGTTGATTACTGCCTTGGGCATTGAAAATGCTGTTGAAAGTTTTTTTTGCTTATGTTCTGAATTTTAATGATTTACTACATTTGGAAGGAGTTGAATCCAAATGTTTTTCAAGTAGAAATATGCTGAAGTGCCCCCTCCCTGAGAGTACCACTTAATCAGCAGCTATTAGAATATTTTCTGCCTGCATCTCTGAAGTGCAGTCTTTGGCTCCTCTAAGTGCAGTGAATTAGGCAAATTAGTGTTTGAGTTTATATGTGTTAAAAGTGATTTTCTGTTGTCTACTACAGAGGTTCTGTAGGCTGAGCTATTGGTAGTAAGTACACTGAATGGATTTTGTGACTTCTGTTGTAAAAATCATATGTTTATATGCAAGTGGTTTTTTTGTACGTTGTTCTACTCTGATCCTGCTCTTCTTCTAACACATGTAACTCTTCTTTCTTAGGTCAGCACATGTGCATATGTCACCCAAAAAGTCGAATTTGCAGGTATCAGGTCAGTGCCTCCCCTGTGGGCTTACTGTTACTTATTGCTGTAGCTTCATGAGTTCTAAGTATCCAACTGGAGACTCTTCTCTAAAAAATCTTTCATGTTTCATTGTTCTCTTACTCATCTACAGACCTCTGTCTGCACCATGGAATGGGGAAAGGCTTCTATCTGATTTGGGGTGAGAGAAACTAACAGTAGGGCAGCTAGCTACACTCGTGGCCTCTGCTGACGGCCAAATAATTTTCTTTTAATCTCTTAGAATATTTCCCCCCTTCCCAAGCTGTCTAATAGTTCAGAGGGAGCTACTTCAGTTGCTGTTAGGGTGACACAGGGACAAGGAAATGTGCAGATGCAGAGGGAAATGGCTGTTTGACATCTTTTGGGTTAAAGATCAGGTTTTAACCAAGTAAATCATCCTTGAGTGCAGATTTTGGTACATTTCTTATTTGCTCAAATACTAATTCTCTAATCTTCATATTCAAATATTCTGCACTTCTTTTCTTCCAGGGCCCAGGCAGGTGAACTGTGGGTAAAGAGTGAGAAAGTCACTTGTGGATACATCAGTGAGGACACCCGGGTAAGAGTTCAGGAAACAGGGGGAAAGCAGTTTTTCCCTTCCTTTGCTTGCAAGGTTTTTTGTAATTCTATCTTGCCTGCAGGTTTGTATGGATCGTTGGAATTGCGTGTGTTGTAATATGAAGAATGGCAATAAGTTCAGGACAATGAATCAGTAAACTTCAGCTCTGCTGTGCTGGCAGCACTAGTAATGACTTGTTAGAGGGGAAGTTCCCTGTGATGCAAGGGCCGCAGTTGTATAACTTACTGTGTAGTTAACCTCTTCATTTGGGCCTTTTAATGAATGTACTTTGTTTTAAATAAGGTCTTTCATTCCTTTGCAGGTGGTCTTCCGCTCCACTTCTGCCATGGTTTATATTTTTATCCAGATGAGCTGTGAAATGTGGGATTTTGATATTTATGGTATGTAGGTAATGAACCTGCCTGTGAATGTGGATGGTAGCAGCTATCCTTTCTGCCCCTACTAGAAAACTGCCACTGCTATTTATTCCTGCCTCTACTAGCAAACTAAAATGTCCTCCCTTTGGCCTAAGCAGTGCTCCAGGGTCTGCTGTGGTGTTGACTTAGATCCTTACTTGCAGTCCCACCTATTTCTGTCCCTGGCTGTGCCATCATTTTCCTGTCCCTGTCAAGCCTGGGTATCATTATCTCAGTGATGAAATCACTGTGAGCATTGGAAAGGTTTTCTATGGATATGAACATGTTGGGTGATGAGAGCAGGTGCAAGTTTGTGAATCCTGAAGCCAGAAATGTATGAAGTCCTGTGCAAAGAGGGCCTTGATAGTTTAGATTTCTCTTGACATTGGCTTACTGACGAAGTAAAGCCTGCCTTAGCCCAGTTAGAAGTTGGTAACTTCAGCTGGAACTTTACAACTTTGGGCATTAAGAATGAGTCAATTCTCTATGTCATCCTTTTTTTTTTTTTCCTGGCTTAATTCTTTAGCAAACCTCTTGCCACTTCCTTTGACCATGTGTTTAGGCATATGGAACTGGGCAACTATTCAAAACAGAGCAGGGGATCAGTTGTGCATTCTATGTCTAAAAGACAGTACAGATGCTTTCCCAGCATGCTGCAAATGTGTTGGAAAAATGAATTAAAGGTCAGATCCTTCTGACAGTAAGTGTCATGTTTACACCCTCTGAAAAAGTCATGTTTTTTAATCTTTTTATCATTTTATTTTAGTGATATTGCCTTTTATTATGCACACAGCTGCTCCAACAGCTGCTGTAATAAATATAATTGCCCTAAAATCTTAGGGTTAGATATACGCCATAATTGAAGTAACTATTGTTTTCTGATGCTTGGGAGATTTTTCTTTTTCAGGGGATCTATACTTTGAGAAAGCTGTGAATGGTTTCCTTGCTGACCTCTTCACAAAATGGAAGGTAAATAGCTGATTAAGTTCAGTTTTAATTTTTTATTTCCCTGGAATTGCTAGGGGCATTTCTCTGAACAGTAACACATCAGAATATCAAATTGCTGTAGGTATAAACAAATTGTGTCAACTGTCTGTTTTCTAAACAAAAATCTTGGCAACTACAGAGCGGAGCTTCTTTAGAGAGTAGTGGAGAGCGTTCCTGGTAAATATGTGTTGTTGTTGCACCGCGGATGGGTAGAGAAACCTCACGAAGCCCAGGCTCAGGTATCAATGGCAGCAAGCAATTTAATGTTTTTTTCTGAGGCTTTTTTATGTTAGTTGGCAAAAGTGAGTTAAATGGCATAAGGTAATTGGTCCTCCTGCCATCCACCCCTTGAGGGGATCGACCAAATTCTAAGACATCCATTCCTAAATATTTTCTAGTTAGAGCCATAACAATCTGGCAAAACAACCACAGGTGCAAGTGTTTACAAAATGGTAACTTTGTTCTGAATAACTTGCATGGGAAAGCCAGAGCTCTCACAAAATGCTGCAGAGGGCTGAAGAAATTCCCTGCTGAGGCTTTTTCAGTATCCATAAATACGATATAGCCAAGCAGCACAGAATCTGCAGGACAGACCCTTTTGTTATTTCAGAGAGGCAGATGGAGCACTAATGCAGATCCATTAATGCCACAGTCTAGCTTTTGTTAGTTACCTTTGTTTCTGGGTGTGAGGGAAGAGAGGGTGTTACTATATGTGTGTATACACAGTTTTGACTTTTAAGGTTTTCTTTTTGCATTTGTTCTTCCTGAATAGGAGAAGAATTGCAGCCATGAAGTGACAGTGGTTCTATTTTCAAGAACATTTTATGAAGCAAAATCTATAGGTACGCAAATTCTGTTTTCATGTTTCCAGTTTTAAACCTATCTCATCTGTTCACAGTTGGTCTTAGGCTGACAAGGACTTTTTCTCTTTTTTTAATTGCCATGTTTAAAGTATACTCTGTCAAACACAATTGCAATGAAAACAGCAAACAGCAATTGTTATGAATTTTTGTTAGTGAAAACCTTACATAGAAGAATGTCACAAATTGTCCTCATCATACTCAAGCTGTCATATTGGTTTAAAAGCAGTTTTTATATTGTACAGAAGGTCTGATATTTCTCCAATTATTTATAAAACTATGTTTATAGTTTGTTTGGTGGGGGCTTTTCTGTTAGGTTTTTTTTTTTTTGTTGGGTGGTTTTTTTTTTGTTGGTTGGTTCGTTAATTGGG
Source organism: Rhipidura dahli (assembly GCA_013399225.1). Classification (NCBI taxonomy): domain Eukaryota; kingdom Metazoa; phylum Chordata; class Aves; order Passeriformes; family Rhipiduridae; genus Rhipidura; species Rhipidura dahli. The sequence continues at coordinate 162,124 of VXAC01000847.1, forward strand.
GTTTTTTTGTTTATTTTTAATGGAAATAATAGCTTCTTGCTGGAAAAGATTAGTCATTTCTATACAAGAGCATGGGATAAGATGTGCTTTTCCTTCCATTTCAGATGAATTTCCTGAAACACATCGTGCATCGATTCGGCAGGATCACGAGGGAAGATTTTATGAAGATTTTTACAAGTATGTTTTCCTCCCAGTTCTTTTCACCTCTTGTCCCACTCTGTATGTGCAACCTGTGCTCCCTTTTCTGCATTTCCTTATATTTTGTTAATCCCTTCTCAATTCCCCTTATGACTTCCTTTCATGGGCTTCATTAGGATGTCTTTTTTCTAGAGTCGTAGTTCAGAATGAGAGGCGGGAAGAGTGGACCTCGTTGCTTGTGACCATTAAAAAGCTTTTCATCCAGTATCCTGTGTTGGTACGACTCGAGCAAGCAGGTACAAAGAATCTTCCTTTCCCTGCTTTTATTCTTTGCTCTCTCTTTTTTTGGGTTTGTTTTGATTTTGTTGGTTGGTTGGTTGGGATTTTTTGGTTTTTTTTGGTTTGTCAGTAAACTATCCAGTTTCAGTTGGAGTCTGGTGTTGCACCTCTTAGTGCTCTCCTGGCTGAGCACTTTGCCTGGGTCTTTCTGTGAAACTTAATAATATCAATTTTGCCTGTAGTTTTTGAACTAATAGTATTTACTATGGATGTATTTTTCTGTGGGTTTTTTTATTATATAAAACTATTCTATACAGGAATGACAGTTTGTTGTTTTTTTTTTTTTTTTTGCCTTTTGAATACTTTTCCAGAGGGCTTTCCTCCAGGTTACAATTCTACCTCAGCACAAGGGAACTACCTGGAGGCTATAAATCTTTCATTCAATGGTAAGTTATGAGCAATGGGTAAAAATATACAGGGGAAGAACCACAGCTGCCAATAAATGAGTGTGGACTTCTGTTACTTTTTCCTTAACACTGTGAAGAGGAGGGGAGTATTAGGTGGTCACCTGCCTTGCTCTGAAAAGAAACATCCAGGGTCTTTTTAAAATACTCCTGCATTCTCTGTGGCAGTGTTTGACAAGCATTACATCAACCGGAACTTTGACCGCACCGGGCAGATGTCAGTGGTGATCACCCCTGGGGTGGGGGTGTTCGAGGTGGATCGGCTCCTCATGATCCTGACCAAGCAGCGGATGATTGACAATGGTAAATAACTGTGCCTGCAGTCTCTCTAAAGGCAAACACAGATTTGGAAAAAGTCTCATTTTTTCTGGCTGGGAAAAAGTATCTATGGTAATGTGCTCTGGAAAGAGGGGTTACAGCTGCAAGACTTGTGTCTGCACTTCCTATTGAAATGGGCAGATTTTCAGAGTACTTACAGGCATTTAATTTCTTTTGTTTGTGATAGAGAACTTCACCTGTCCATGCAAGCCTTTCCCTTAAAGGATAATCTTGCATGAGTTGCATTAGTTTAGAAAAAAGATTTATTATATCCCCACAGGTAGTGTTGGTTTGTAACCATACCATGGGACTGTTGACTACCATTTTCAGTATTATTGCCTCTTAATATATGTGAATACAAATTGGGTCTTCAATTCAAATTGATGATCTGTTTTGTCTTGGCACATCAGTCCTGCTTGGTTGATAGCTGAACTCTACTGTTGTCTGTTTACAGGGATAGGTGTGGATTTGGTATGCATGGGAGAGCAACCCTTGCATGCTGTACCACTCTTTAAGGTAAGACTGCTTTTCCCTTCCCTTTGTTCCTACTACATACGTTACTCATTTTGTGACTGGCTGGATACAATTAGTTGCCTCTGAATTACCTCTGAATTACTCTTACAGCTCCATAATCGCTGTGGCCCTGGTGACTCACGAATGGGTGATGACTACAATATTCCACACTGGATAAATCATAGGTCGGTGAATTCTGTCAGCCTTTGCTAAACACTTCTGCTTTGCTGTCATCCTCATAATCTCTTGAATTCTCTTTCTTCTTTCGCTGTTTATTTCCTCTGCTTTCCTTGTGAAGCAAAGAAACTACTACATTACTCTTGCAGAACTCTGGGCATTAATGCAATGTAACAGAAATGACAGGGTTTTGAAACAGCTGGTGTGAGTCACTACAGTTGTGCAAATCAGAGTGAGTTGTGTAAATGGCACAGTGGAAGTGAATGTCTTTCTGTAGAAAGAAAATAAACTTGGCAATGCAGGTGTTAAGCATATGAAAAAGTGTCTAGACTGAGGCTGTACAAGTATCACAGCCCTGTCTTTAGGCAAAGAGTAGCTTCTCTCAACCATCCCTCTGTGTTTTCCATATGTTGTTTTATGCACAGAAGGGTATCCCATTTTCTCCATCCAGTAGCTGACTCAGGTTCCTGGTCTGTTGACTGTGTAGCAAACCAACTGTTTTGAGTTCTTAGAACACCTTAAAGCCACTCTGTTTTTTCTTTCAGTTTCTACACATCCAAAAGCCAACTCCTGTGTAACAGCTTCACTCCACGGATCAAGCTGGCAGGGAGGAAGGTGGGTATCTTTCTGATTTATATTTTTTTACTAGTGTCTTGGTTTGAGACAAGTTTAGGGGAAAACGCTCTGGAAGGAACATGTCCTCCCCAGAAGACAGGTTTCAGCACTCCCTCCCCCACCAATACGAAAGGAATTTCTTGGATGAAAGTGAAAAAAAAAATTTTGTTTAGCAAGCAGAGTGCTGGCAAGGCATGGTGTGACTGATAGGTAATGCTCTGTAAAGGCAAGGCCTGGTAAAATCATGGCTCCAGCCTGTTAGTCAGCCTAAGTAGAAGTGGACTGTGGGAGAATGACTCAGCTAGAATAGAGGGAGTGAGGCACATGCCTCATGCCTGCACCATGGTGCATGGTGGTTGGTTAAATTGGGTTTGTTGTGCCTTGAAACTATGTAAACTAACAACCAACTAACAGCGTAAAAAGGCCATGTTTTTTGTAAATAGAGTTCCTCCTTTGCATCTGCTGGGGGACTCCTTGCTGCTCTGTACTGCTGCAGCACAGGGAAAAAAAAAAAAAAAGAATAGCTGTTAAAATATTAAACCTCCTCAATGCGAAGAAAGCTGGTGGATTTAGAGCTGGTTGTGTAGCTGGCTTGGCCCTTCCCGAGATCTGGGGCCAGGATGCGGTGTCCCCGCAGCCTCCCTACGGGTCCACGGAGTCCGATGGTTCTCAGCTCACAGCTGGACCCAACAGTTGCAGAAGAGGGAGAAGTTACTGGAGGATTTTGGTGTGCAAGTATGGGAAAATTTCTTGCCTCATCTAACAGGCTGGCTAAAAGCAGGAAGGTGCTCCCTCAGCTCTGCAGCGGTGAGAACCCGGGGGAGTGCGTGTGAGTCCTTGAACACAAACCATGCTGAAGAATTCGCCCAGCTTCTCTCCCTCCTCTTCTGGACTCAGCTTAAGGCTGTGGGACCCATTTCTGGGCAATATGCAGATGATAGGGGAACACAGTATTGTCATAAAATCACCCCAAGACAACTAGCTTGTCAGATACCTTTTCTAAGTCAAGCATCAAAATATTTCTAGCAAGTATTCCAACAGCTGGAACTGACTTTCTGTGTTAAAAGGCTGTTAAAGCAAAGCTGCAAGGTTTGTTGTAGGGATTGTGAATGAAGGACTAGTTTGTAGGTCTTTTCTTTCTAGGATAAAATTGGGTGAGAAATGTTTTAGCCACCATAAAAATTAGAGTTTCATTATGTAACAAAGAACTCCAGTATTTAATATTTCTGAGGTTGTCTGGCTGCCTCACTGAGTCAGCAAGCTAAACCTTGTCTGCTTGATCACACTGGGGATGTTTCCTTAACACATGCTGACTGTTTCCCTTCCTTCTGTCTTTTCTCTTGCTCTCTTTTTTTCTTTTTTTTTTTTTTTTGGTCACTTCACGCTTTCTTTGTTGGACCCTCCAGCCACTGACGGAGAAAGCAAAAAATAATCATGATGCCTGTAAGTAATTCTGTTCTGGAATGATCTGTCCCACTGACTCAGCTGCAGTAAGACAGTGACACTTCAGCACAAGGAAGGGACAATTGTTACAGAAAACGATCAAACCCATACTTGAGTATTTCCTGTATTTGTTACTTGGGATGTTAATGTGCACGTGCCAGTTGACTTCTTGACAATTAACTCATTTAGGAAAGACATTATGGCCTCAGCAAGCCTAATTCAGATGTACCAGCTTTGATAAGTGAGATGCTCTGTCACAACACTTTGGGATTTCTTCTGGAATAGATACTTTCTTTAGGGCGGATACTCTGACTTGCAGATCTTGAACATTCTTGAAAGAGGTTCCAGTGCTGTATGATTTTCATTTCAGCATTAGGAGCGCCAAAGGATTCTGAGAATGCTTTGCCTATCCAGGTAGATTATGATGGCTATGATGCCCAAGTGTTCCGACTGCCAGGCCCATCCAGAGCCCAGCGCTGTACCACTTTCAGGTGAGAGGCTTGTGAGTGCACTGGTTCTAGAGTAGCCATGTTATATGTGCTTGATACATATAATACTTGGAGAAATACAAGGAGAATTGATCTCCACATGCTCACAGTTGAACAAAAAGCTTCATCTGTACCTGATCTTCATGACTGATTGTCTGGTATTTTATTTCTAAAATAATGTGTGAGGTCTAGGAAAAGGAATAAATATATTTTTTCCTTAAATCTTTAATTTTGTTTGAAGGGGAATAAAGCTAGTCTCCCTAGCAGATTCTGCAAGGGGGTTAAGAAAGTATTTGCACAGTAGATTTGCACGGTGGAGTTGTAGAAATAGATAGTTTGATGCACTGCTTAGTGCATTTTCCCCGAAAATGATATCTCTCTAAATGAGAGAAGAAACAGAAAAGATGAGTGCAGGTTCTCAACTATTTCATGTCCTTTTGTCTGAGGAGAAGGGCTGATTATTCTCAGGTCCTGGACAAATTAATTGAATAAACGATAAATTTCAGTGCTTTTTCAGAAATACAGGGTTGACAAGCTTGTTTTGAAGTACTTTTTTTGCTTGACTTCTTTCAGTAGTATTGCTTAACTCTGAACATGTGGACTCACTTGTTAATATGTCATGAGCAGCCTGTAGGAGCTCATGCTGAAAGAAGCCAGCAGAATTTAAATAGTTCGTCATTCCAAGTAGTTTCCCAATGGCTACATGTTCCTAGCGCTGTAGGCTGAGGTCTGGTATCTTCTAGGCCACATCTCTACCAGTTTGGTGTGGTATCTGTAGGATTGCACAGGGAGTTGAGTAGGGCCTTTCACAGCCCTTGTGCTGGAAGCATTGCAGTATTCTTGTTGTGTTGTGTGATGCACAGAAGTATAAATTACCCAAACAGTCAAAAAAGATAGTGATGGCTTCCCTGCAAAGCTCTTCTTGAGTTCACCTGCTGAGCATTGAGTCTTTTGCATGACTTGTGCCTGTTCAAGCCTCCTGATAACCTGGGGATTAATCTCCTTCCTGTCACTGGGCATCCCTTTCATCAGGTCTGTGAGGGAGAGGGAAAGCCGCACGAGGAAGAGCTCCAGCTCGTACGATGTCTCGTGCAGCCCCTCCCTGCAGAGCCGCACGCTGCCCCCAGAAGAGGTGAGGAGCCAGGCTTCTGATGACAGCTCTCTGGGCAAGATCTCCAACATCCTGATGATCCCGCGGCCTCACCTGCACCAGTGTGAAGTCAGCAGCTCCTTGGGCTATACCAGCACCAGAGGTCAGCCTGGGGCAGATGGGAAGGTACCTTCGGTGGGGAGAGAAGGCGGACGTTTGTGTTGGCCACTGCCAGGCCAGCACAGTGGAGATGGTGCTTTTATTGGCAGTCATGGTACAGCTTTTCCATAGCTCCAGCTGCAGCTGGGTATGCATTCTCCCTTTGTCATCCTTATCCAATTCCATTGCTTTTTTTTTTTAATGGCTTGGCCTGAATAGATATGTCCTGACACTGATTTGCTCTTTTCCCTTGCCTATTGCCTTCTTTCAGTACTTGACTATTCTCCTGTGCCTGTCTGCAAATGTGGACATCCATGAGGAACTTATATTATCCAGGTCACCTATAATCTGTCGAATGAGAACTAGCCTTAGAACTGAGCTCTGGGGGACCCTGCTTATAACATCTCTCTGTGGGGATTTGGGGTCATTAAGACTCACTTTCTGGATCCTTCCTTTTGACAATGTGCTGCTGAGCTGTCTCAGTGTGTTAGCAGTGCTGGCGCTCCCCTTTTCTTCCTTTCCAATTTAATTTTGTTCTCAGGCAGAATGCAGTATCTTCCACAAACCCAACTCGTTTCTAGGTAAATTGTATTCCTCCTGCTACTGCTTTATCGTCTATAGAATTCTATCCCTGAAGGCTCTTCATGGTTTTTTTCATGCCATGGTGTATGACACTGATACCATATTTATCCTGTCCCAGGAATTGCAGTTACTGGTGTGGAACTGCTCTCACACAGTGTACTTGACATTACATCTAGCTCTCATGTTTTCCCCTGTTGTCAGTTAATACAACTCTTTTCTTTCTTTGGTATTTCTGTTACTCCTTTAGTTTGAAGGATAGTCGTGTGACTCAAGTGAAGGTGTTCAGCAGGATGAGGATGTGTGGAGTAGGACTGGCAGGAAGGAAAGAGTCAAAGAAACTGAAGTTTTTCACATGTATTTGACAGTATAGAATGGTAAATGAGGCCCTCCCTTCTCTTTGGGATTTTCACTTGCTGGGCACTGTAATTGCTACTTACCCATCTGGTATATTTTTCTCTCCTATTTCTAAATAACTTTTGTTCTACACTGAATAGTGACAACTAACCAGTATCTCATGGAGATCATGGTACCATGTCTTTTGGGAGTAATCCCTGATTTCACTGCTCAGATGTGAGTGTTACAGAAAAGGCATGTGTGCAAGGCTCATATGTGGCTTCTTCCATGTCTTTGGTACTCATCCTGAAGTTTCTGTTATGTCAGTCTTTTGATTTCTCAGGAATTCTCAAAGGTCTGAGTAGGTCTTCATAAATGGCTTAGCAAGTGGTTTCTTTATGGATTCTTTTAGTAGAAGTTTACACTTTACAGCAGTACTGTAATGGCAGATGGAATATTACCTTTTCTTGTCTGGGTTCTTGTTTACATTGTAACTTTCAGGCTGGATAGGAATTGCCTTCAGCTTCTCTGCCTGTTTATTTCTTAGGTCTCCTTATTTCCATTTACCCTGGGCAGTCTTTGTATCTCCGAGCAGTTAATTCTCTTGTGCTTGGCTCCTGCACGATCTCACGCCGACTTCGTTGTGTTTTCTAGATTTCCTTGAGAACATGCTGGAGTCGCAGCAGCGTGACTCCAGTGCTCCAGGGCGGTTCCACGTGGGCAGTGCCGAGTCCATGCTGCACATCCGCCCGGGGGGATACGCGCCCCAGCGCGCGCTCATCAACCCCTTCGCCCCGTCCCGCATGCCCATGAAGCTGACGTCGAACCGCAGGCGCTGGATGCACACCTTCCCCGTGGGTGAGCTGCCTCACTGCGCATTTGGCTGCTGTTACTTTGTTCTTGTCCAAGATTAGCACCGCAAGAGAGCCAGTGAGAGCTCTGGTGTATTAAAGTGCTCTGCACGCTACCAGAGGCTGAAATGAGTGAGCAGGCCTGATCAGTCCTTTTTTGGAAAATACCACCTCTGTTTATAAATGAGCAGCATCAGGTACAGGACAATCTTACAGTAGATGGAGGCTGTTGAAGGGAATTGTAGCTACAGTTTGGGTAGGTTTTCTGATGATGAATTGTTCACATAATTGTTGAATGACTTGTAAGTAGGCCCTCCAAAATGTTTTTAAAAATATCCTATTTCACTTGCTTCAGATGAGATGGCAGAGGTTCAACTCTTTGAAGATCTTGTAAACGTGCTTTCTTAATTTCCATTAGCTCTTGTTGCCTGTGCTGTTGGCAAAAGCAGGGTACAAGCAACTGAGCAATCGGTGCAGATGTGGTGATCAATGATCCAATTGTAACTGTGTAGGTCCCTCAGGAGAAGCTATCCAGATCCATCATCAAACCCGCCAGAATATGGCAGAAATGCAGGGCAGTGGGCAGCAGGATTTGACACATTCCTCTGCAGAGCTGCTGGAGCTGGCTTACCATGAGGCAACTGGCAGGTGAGCCGTTTGCTCAGTCTTGAATGTTGGGTTTATAAACCATGAAATCAGATCTGATCTGGGACATGGGTAGCTGGTTCTTTGCTGTCCTGCAAAGGCACTGCTTTGGTTATTGGTGGAGGCAAAGAACAAACAGTATGGACAGATAGAGAATGCTGTTACAGCCTTCTCTGTGCTGCCCTTGTGCCATTCCATCTCTGCCAACATCAGTGAGGGATGAGCTTGGCTCCAGCCTGGGCTCAGCCGAGGCAGAGGGGCTGAGGGCTTGTTGTTACATTTGCTAAAAGCAGGGAATAGCACGAGTGAGGAGGGTTGTACAAAACGGGCTGGTTTGTTTCTCTGCAGGCACGTCAGCTCTCGGCATCCAGGGGACAGTGGCTCCTTCCTGAGCTTCGGCGGGGCAGAGGAGTACGGGAACGGGCTCGGGGCCGGCCCCGGGGCAGGTAACGGGGCAGGGGCGGGGCCGGGACAGTGCCCTGGGGATCCAGGCAGGACTCAGGACACGTGGGTGGACAGGCACTGCAAAGCAGGAAGAATCAAGGGTGGGAAAACAGTGATCTGTTAGTGCTCCTACTTGGACTTCTTGGTGTATGGTAGTTCTTTGGATTGCTTTGTTGGTTTTAGTTTGTTTTTGTTTAAGATGTCTACTTCTCTAGGTCTGTCTTAAAAGGTTTACTTTAGAAAGATGCTCACTGTTTTCTTATAATAAGCTCTCAGGCAGTTACTGAGTTCCATAATAACAAAGCAGTGACGTCGAGACACAAAAAATAGCTAAATATGCCCTGGTGTTCAGAACCCTTTTTTTTCTAGGTGGGGTTGCCTTATGCTGTTACCCTTTAGAGAGAAGACACATCTGCACTTTCAGTTCAAGATTAACTCTTATCTTCCTTAACTTACCCAGACACCTGAATTAGTGGAAATTCTGGACGTTTCTTTTGAGCCTTGTAAAGGGAACAGCAGGCCATGTTAAACATTCTGTTGTGTTGTCTGGTTTTTTTTTGTGACCTACTCTCTGCTTTTGTGGACATGCATTTTAGCTAGGCACATGGAAATAGAATTGAACTTTTGGACTACAGCATTCAAGATTTATGTTCTTCTCTCAAAACCAATTTAAAGAATTTTTAAAGAACAAATTTGCCCTTCTGAATTACATTGGATTAGAACAATTTTGTTTTCCCTTATGCCTTGCAGAGCCTTGCAAGAAGAAGTTAGCAGACTTAATTTTCTTGTGCCTTGTCTTGTATTTATGTAGTCACATTAAAAATGCTTTTCTGTTGTTTCCTTCTGTGAATTTCATCTGAATACATTTAATTTTCTTGCTTTACATTTTTAGTATTTTCTAACTTTGACATAGGCTCTGGTTTTGCAGTTGCTAAACTGCATTTCAGCTGGTTGCAGTTTGCACAATGTAAATGTAGAGCATATCCTGGCAATAAACATGTTTGCATTTTACAGAATTTCTTTGTGTCTGTAGACCCTCAGCCATCTATAGGGTCCACACTGGGAGTCAGTGATTTGACTTAGGGACTTAGGGCTCTCCCTTGCAGTTTGAGTCACCTACGAAATGAAGCACTGGGGGGTGGGGAGGGGATGTTTTTCTGAATTTCCAAAAATATGATTTCTTGAGTCCGGTTCTCCTCTGCTGCTTGCAGCGTGGTTTGGTGCAGCACAGGCTTCAGAGTGAAAAATGATCCCATCTATTTCCCTCGGGGTTCAGGATGTTGTCGCTATTGCCCCGCAGATGGAGGTGGTAGCTCAGAGCGAGTAAATCCTGTTGCAATTCCCGGTCTGGATGGCAGATGGCAGGAGGAGCTGGTGAAAGGTGAACGCCGCTTAGAGCCAGCTCCTCTGCGGGTTACTGGCATCATCATGTAGCAGATATCCACCCTTTCTTTTACAGGGGAACAGCTACGATGTTGATACCAATTTCCTGGGTAAATCTACCTAAGCTAGTTTTGAAAAATAGTTCCTTTTAAATGTTTGGAAGCTTACTGAAATTTTGATTTTGATAAATGGCTTTGAAGGCAGCAGGTTTTTTTGTCTCCTTGGCAGCTCTTTTTCTCTCATATGCCACACCAGCTATTTATAGGAACTTATAGCATCTACTTTTCACCATTTTGGGAGGAGAGTTTTGCTTGGGTTTTAGCTATTGAACACTTCTAGTGAGATGGTCAAATTTGATCCAAGATGTATTTTTTCTGCACTAATTGGTTTAGTGTTTTTTTCTGCTGTGCAGAACCCAGAGATTTTCCATGCAGAGAAATTCTGTATCTTAAAACATCACCATGCTTTTGATTTATTTTTATTTGAAATTCAAGAGAAGTGCATAATTGCTTAAAATAAAACACATATTTCTTTCTTGTAGGGGTGAATCTCAAAACTCAGAACAAGGATGCCTTGGAAGATGCTGTCTCTAATTCTCCAGATCCAAGTAAGCAGGAGGAAGGTTTAGAAGAGAGTTTGCATAGATGGGGAGATGGGGAGGGAAAGGGCATATACTTCTATAGAGGCATCAGGAGGTGGTGGGCAAGAAACTGAGGAGCCTCTGTGGTTTTTGGCAGTGGTTTATTTTGGCCTGCAGTAATTTGCAGGCTCTCTCTGTACTGTCTCACTGTGACTGCAGTTTCAAGGCTCTTAAGAGCACGTGAAGCTGTTTGTTTTGTTACATCTGCAATCCTTTCCTTACCAGACACTATTACACAGAAAGCTGAAGCTGCTGAGCTTGTATCTGCCTCTCAGTATGAAAAGTTTGTTTGGTACCAGCTTGTAGAAGTAGAATTAGTACAGTCAGTTTCTGAATTTGGTGCCATTTACTGAGAAATATCTGCCTTCACTTCCTAGAGAAATAAGTGTGTCACTGCTCAAGAAAGCATTTTCTTTATATTAGTCTGTCCTGTGTTACTTTCTTGTGCAGTGCTCCTGCCGTTGGTGTTAACATTTTTATAGCAAAATAAATTTCTAGCTGTAGGATCTAAAGAAGTTAAGAGTCAGTAGGTGATATGGATTGTTTGAATTGGGTCAGAATGTAATGCAGTGGTGAGCTGATGATTTGGTATAATCTACTTAGCTTTTCCTTTTTAATGTCTAGTTTTACATCCCTGTAATCTCAGAACTGCAGCATAACTCTAGGAAAGGGTGTGGAAAAGATTGCTTTCCAAGTTACTATTTTTCTGGTCGTCCCACCCCTCTGGATATATCTTCTGTTTTTGTAACTGTGGAAATACTCCCTTTTCTGCTGTTGTACTATTCCAGAAAGAGGCTGGTCTGTCATTCTTTCTCTCCTCCTCTCCAGCTCCTTCTGCAGTTGTCTAGGATGCAAAACTGGTCTGATTCTCTTGTTCAGACTTGAAATGTTGATTGTTTATTAATAATCGGTAACTGCACCTGACTTGCTGTAATTTTGGAAGAGCAGTGGCTATGTCAGCTCTAGCTTTCAATCAAGAGGAAGTTAAATGTATTAACATTGAATGCCTTTTGCATGATGGGATTGAATCAGCATGTGCACTGCATTGTTTAACAAACTCTGTCTCTTTCTCTCCCTCCCTTCTTCCCATCCTATTTTCTTTTTCCCTTCCCATTCCACTCCCCTTTTTGTCTCTGTTGACTTTATACCAACTCTGGTTTTTGTCTCTCATTCTTTCTAACACTCCTCCTCACGCACTTCTTTCATCCTTCTGTGCACCCTGTTTCTCCATGGGTGACCATACATGCCCTCCTTGTGTGCCCCCATGACACAACGAGGCAGTTCTGACGCTGTCTGCTCCCCCCGTAGTGCCAGGCTTCTGTTGTACAGTTGGAGTGGACTGGAAATCCCTCACGACTCCGGCCTGTCTCCCTCTCACCACGGATTACTTCCCCGACCGCCAGAGCCTGCAGAACGATTACACAGAGGGTTGCTATGACCTGCTCCCAGAGGCTGACATTGACAGGTTGGGCCAGCACCTTCTCTGTACAGTCCTGTGCTTAATGAGCAGCTGATGGAAGAGGATTGCTGCAGTCTGTACGAGTGAATGATGGATTGCTAAAAGAGCAGCAGAATACTTATATTTTTCTTTTTTCCAGTGATAGCTTTGCACCTTTTCTGATGTTCCCATCTGACAGTATGGTGCGCTCTGTAGATTTTATGTTAGAAATTGTTTGCATACAAATTTTTACATCTCTGTTGTGTTGCAATCAAAATATTCAACCTCAAGCTATCATCTCTCTTAATCTACTTTCTAGTGGTTAATCTAGTGTTCTGGAAACACTGAAAGAGCAAATGTGGACACACAGTGTTTAAGATGCTTATCCTCACTCTAAAGGATATTTAATTTAAAGAATCTTGTTGGAAAACAGTGTTAGGTGGACAAATAGAACTTCTCTGCTTGTCTTAGAGGTCTCTGGTAACTATTCTTTAATAGGGTTAGTTTGGTTTTTTTTACTGAAGCAATCTCATTATTAAACATTTTTCAGACTTTCTGTAGCTTGCAAGGCATCAAAAGACCTGTTCATGTTGCTGCTTTGTGGGAACAAAACAAAAATATTAATCAGGGTGATTGAAATACATAGGAAGTAACAGGATTAATTAAGAAACACTTGAAAAAAATGTCAGTAGGAAGTCAAAAGTTAGAGCAGGAGTTATAATAAGATGCCACAGTGATGTATCCTGTAATCCCTCTCTGCTCTCCACTTCCAGCTGTGGGAGAGACTGGAGCATTGCTGCCCACTGGCATTCTGAGCTCTCCTAAACATGTACAAACTGCACTGAGGCTGCCTGCAAAGTGCTGAAAAAGCCATCTTTGGGGAATTGATTGTTTCACAACTGTTGTAGGCAAATGTGTTACTAGTTGTCAAACTGCTTTCAGAGGCAGCAGTAAATACTGCCAGACAATTAATCACCCTGTGTCAAAAAGTGCCCATTTTCCCTCCTGCTCCCACTGACAGGTGCTCCCAGGCAGAGGGCTCCAGGGCCTGGTGTAGAGCTAAGAATAGGTGTGTGGTCAGCTTCCTTATTCTAGTCTGCTTAACCTTTGTGTCCAGGAGGGATGAGGAAGGAGTGCAGATGACAGCCCAGCAGGTATTTGAGGAGTTTATTTGTCAGCGTCTCATGCAAGGCTATCAAATTATTGTGCAATCCAAGCCACAGAAACCCGCCCCAGCCGTGCCACCCCCGCTCAGCAGCAGTCCCCTCTACAGTCGAGGTGAGTGACTTGGGCTTGACAAGTCAGGCTTTTGTCTTTCCTTCTGCCAGTCCCAGTAACCTCGAATAAGGCACATTCACCAGTTCCTCAACACTTTATGCTGGCTGTTCTCTGGTGATTCTGCCTAGGGAAGTTCTAAATGGGTGGTATATGAATCCCAAGTGCTCTTCTTTGCTTGTGGTATTAGCAAATCTTAACTGTAAGAGCAAAAGACTCATTGTGCAACTGTTCCCTAAAAATGTGGCCTGAAAGATGAATTTTTAGTTTGTCCTGAGTTCAGAAGCCCACTTCTGGACTCCAGTTCTGGAGTTCCTTTCTGTAGGCACAGTGCATTGATAAAGTTCTGTGTACTGCAGTAAGCTGAAGGGGTTTTGCTTTTTACAACTAGGTCTTGTGTCAAGAAATAGACCTGAGGAAGAGGATCAGTACTGGCTGAGTATGGGCCGTACTTTTCACAAAGTCACCTTAAAAGACAAAATAATTACTGTGACTCGGTACCTGCCAAAGTAAGTATCTCTCTGGTTGAGCAGTTTGCTGTCAGTGTTCAGATGAACATTCTTATCCAGCTCTCTGAGCTTGCTTGAAAGAGCACATTGTAGAACCTTCTTTCATTTTGGAAGAAAGAGAAGCACCAGTATCAATAATACTGAGATTAATGCTTGTGTTTGATCTTTTAGGTATCCATATGAATCTGCTCAGATAAACTACACCTATAGCTTGTGCCCCTCACACTCTGACTCTGAATTTGTCTCTTGCTGGGTAGAATTTTCCCATGAGAGACTAGAAGAGTACAAGTGGAATTACTTGGATCAGTATATCTGCTCTGCTGGCTCAGAGGATTTCAGGTGAGAGCTCCTTTTCCATCCAGACTGTTCTGTGTCCTAATTGCCTCTTCTCCTTTTTGACCTAAAATTTCATCACCAAGTTCAACCCGTGAATGCTCAGTACTCCAGGGAGAATATCTGGCCTGCTTTCACTGTCAGCTTCCAGCAGCTGTTGCCTTGTAGGAACCTTGCTCTCTGTTGGTAGTGCATTATCTGACCTTTGATACAGACTCTTGATCAAAAAATTCAGCATGAACTTCTTTTTTTTCTCTCCTACAAATGCAAAGAAATAAGATGGCATTTTGTACCACACAGGTGCTTTTCTTGGCTTCTTACTGGTTTCTGGATTTGACTCAAAACTTCGATTTATTTTGAAGCTGTTACAGGTTTGCTTGAGTATTGGGCTGACTGCAGTCCTAAGCTGTGGAGCTAGTGCTTACTGGAAATGTGGAATATCTCCACTAGTATCAATAGCTTTTTTGATATCTTCTTGCCACATAACCAGTCTTTATCACGTTTTCTTTTAAGGTCTCAGTCAAAATACCTCCTGCGCTAATGCGCACCTTGGAAATTCCTTTTTGCTTGCATATTTTTAGAGAAAAAGCCTTTGGGGCCTATCTTTTACAGAAAAGAAAGCATAGCTGTGTGTGACAATTACTCTGAGGATGCCTTGTTGCCGGTGATAGTCAAATTGCTGGCTATTTCTTTGCACACGTGCTTGTTCTGACTTGGGGATAGCAGCAAGGTGGTCGCTGCACTCACTGAAACATGCAGCAGGTAGATTTGTACTTTAGATTCTGGAAAACCCTGCCCAGGAAATGGCTGAACTCTTGTCCTGTCTTCCACATTGCTGCAGCCTTATCGAGTCGCTGAAGTTCTGGAGGACGCGGTTCCTGCTGCTGCCCGCCTGCATCAGCGCCACCAAGCGCATCATGGAGGGGGAGGCGCACTGCGACGTGTATGGCGACAAGCCCCGCTCCGACGAGGAGGAGTGGCAGCTCCTCGATGGCTTCATCCGCTTCGTGGAGGGCTTGAACCGCATTCGCCGCCGGCACCGCTCCGATCGAATGATCCGAGTGAGTCCCCGGCCCTCGCTGCGGCTGGTGTGACCCGAGTCGCCAATGAAGCAGGAAGACCCGAGTCCCTCCCAGGCAGGCTGGGCCACGCGTGCCTGTGTCCGTGTAATCCATCCCTAAAGGCCACTGCTGGCCCATGTGCTGTGTCAGCTTTCACATAGTGGGGGCTTGTTAACAGCTTGGAGGAAATTTACCTGGACTGAGCATCCTGTGCTGCTGTGACTGCAACCAGGCTCAGGACAGTTCTTGCTCCAGGACAAGCCAGGCCTCTCTGCACAGCAGAGCCATATCTTAGTCTGTTTTATACCTTGGCCAGTCTTTTCATACCCAGAAGCCTGATGCCTCCTCTTTGCCGGTGTGCTGTGCTTTGTGGTGCAGGTGGGCTTAGCCTGTGTACACCTCTCTGCCTTGTGATGCAGACAGTTGATCAAAAGGGTCTGAGGTAGTTAAGCTGGTCACTTCTGGGTTAACTTGGGTTGGTTCTGTGCTGCAGGTTCAGGAGAAGGATTGGGAAAAGAGAACTATAGGAGTGAATTTTTTGGTAAACAGTGGTTTCAAGAGGCTAAAGAGTAACTGGCCAATGTGTATTAAATTATCTTCCCATTCACACACACTAAATGGGGTAATTTACTTCAAAGCAAATTCACCTTTTCCAGGATAACAAATGTTTTATTTTCAGAATAGCATCCACAAAAGACACTAGGCTATTCCACTTCTTGTGGAACTAATAGTTTGCCTCCCTTTCTAAAGTGTACTTAATAAAGCCCTGCTGACATGAGGTGGTGTGTTCTTGCTTACTAGTTAAGCCTAGCTTGACTAAGTCTGTGCTTCCATTTTTTTTTGTTAGAAAGGGTCTGCCATGAAAGGCTTGCAGATTGCTGGTCCAATTCCCACTCACTCTCTGGAGCAGTCTGGGCCTCCCATTGGGAAAAAAGGAACCTCAGCACTCTCAGCTCTGTTGCAGATGGAAGCCAGTCAGAAGTGAGTCTCTACAGGCTGTGTGAAGAGCCTAGAACATCCTTCCTACATATTGCACCTGGGCTGGCGAAAGCACATTTGGGGAACTTTGCCTCATGTTGTGTTATATACATAGGAGATTAATATTTTTAATGCTAAATTAGTATTACACTTGCATAATAAAACTGTGTTCAAGGGTCCATGTTGTTTGTGGGGGTAAAAGGTACTTAGGGAATGTTGGATCTGTCCCTCAGTGTGTGGGATACAAATATCTGAATATACAGCAGTACCCCTCTGCAACAGTTGCTTCTGGGGGGAAGCTGACACAAAGTATGTTTGAATAAACTCTGTATTCCTTCCTTTTTTTTTTTTTTTTTAAGAACACTGGGGGAGCAGCAAGCAGCAATGCTTTCTGGGAAGAGCTCTGGGCAGCCTTTGGAGAGTGGGAACATTGCTATCACACCCACCTATATGGACAGCCCTCGGAAGGTAAGCACTTCCTGGTGTTTCTTTAGCTGCTATTTCTACATAAGAATTCTTCCAATAACCAAAGATTATTTCTCTGAGCACTTGGCTACCTCATACCACATCTTACTCTCTAATCCAGTAAGAGCTGATCCTGTTCTGGCCTTTGTGTGCAAGGGCAGAGGAATTCAGTTCTGTAAGTGTGACAATGATATGGAATCCCTGGGATGCCCTCTCAGTGTTTTGCTGATCTAAGTGCTGTTTGCTAATTAGTGCATTTCCTTTGCTGGTAGCACATTTCATTTCAGTCATGGCTTGACTGTCAGATGTAGCAGTACAGTGCTGTCTGCATCTCTGTGCAGGCTGTCTTGGAGACCAAAATCAGCCTCTAGGTTGTGACTGTGTGAACACTGAGTGGAATTTTAACAGCAGGAACTTGAGTCTCTTGCCTCCGCTTAGAGGAGGGGATGTGTTCCTGAGAAGTGATTTAGATGTTATTCCTTCACTGGCTGGATTCCAGGCTGGAGAAAGTGGTCTTCCTGGAGCTCTCTTCAGACACTTGAAGAAAAGACTGTGCTATCCCTCAGCCTTTGTGTCAACTGTCCTGTGAGAGCCAGGAGAGCAGGAACTCTGCCTCCAAGTCTAACCAGAAATAATTAATTATTTTTCTGTGTTCTGGCTTGAAGGTCTTTCAACAGAAGTAACAAGGAACTGAATAAAAAAATAGAGGATTTAAATGTGACCTGTCTTTGGGTTCAACAGTTCAAATACTGAAAAGAAAAAGTTCTCAAATCCACCACTGTCAACCACTTCTTTAAGCATTTTTCTCTTAGCATCTAATGTTTCTACATTCACTATTTTGTGGATGTAGAAACTTGCCACCACCAGGAACAATATTGTGTTATCCTGGAGACCTAGATATTGAAAGTGGTAGAGTAACTGTGGTCATCTCAGTACTAGACACTTACTCGTAGTATTAGTGTTTGGAGAACACAGGTGAGAGTCTGGAGCAAGATGCACTTAGACATTGAAACAGTAGGTGCTCAAACTGACTTGAGGCATGTTTGCAAACCTCCAGAGCATAATTCAGGCTTTGCATTCTCCTCTAATACCATTTAGAAAAATCTGCTTCCCTCTTTAAATACAGAAATCTTAAATGTCCCTTTCTACCAGTAAAACTGATGAAAATTCCGTGTGAAATGCAGGAGAAAAGAATGTTGTGTCCAGTTGTTCCGTGTGGCAAAGGGAGGAAAAGGCAAAACAGTCTTCCCTAGCAGTGGCACAGGAGTGTGCTGGGACCAAATTAGCAGACTTTGTGCTACCACAAAATGCCATCTTGACTAATGTTGAAAGTAATGTTCAAAAGCCTCTCTGGAAGGCTGACTGGAGACTCTGGAAGAGTGTGTTATCAATTGAAGGCCTCTCATGCTGCAGCAGTAAACACTCTTGTAAATATTTACACAGAGACTGGGAGATAAGCAACTGGAGTCTCCTAATTGATGGCTCATGCCTGTTGGAAAGATGCCAGTGGACAGGCAGTGTTGTGCTCTCTTGGGAACAGCAACAAGTGTGTGCCTCGTGTCACAGCCCCTGCAGGGCTCCCCAGCACAGGGAAGTCTGACTTTCCACACACTTGAAGCCAGAGAACAGAAAAATTGTCACAGCTGTGACTTCTGCTAGCACCCAAGGGAGCAAGTGCTTTTATAGGATGCTCCTCAGTGCTGGAGTTATTCCAGACCAAAACTGAGCCACTGGCTTCACTTTACTCTGTTTCAGAGTAGAACTGACAAGTCACTTCAGCCAGATACTAGGCAACACAGTGTGGTTTTAACCCAGTGAGTTTGCTTGATCCATGATCTCTCTGGGAAGTCTTTGCCCTCATGGATCCAGGGTGCTTTGCTCTGCATCTGCACTGTGTAAATTGCCAGTCACATAACCCTGGCATTGATTCTTTCCAGAAAATGTTTTATATGTACATACCAAGGTAAGAATCTTCTTAACTGCAAGCTAGACAAAAATATTTTGCCGAGGGAACAGAATAGGGAATTGCAAATAGGGAATGAAAATCTAGATGAGTTTCACTGCATTGTCTTTTATGTTAAGAGAATCTTGGCACATCTTTGAATAGCAGCTGGAAATAAATACACTGGGGTTTGTAAGTAGGCAGGAACATAGCACAGACAGTATCTGTTTAATTTTGCATGAAGTATTAAACAGTGTTGGAAGCATCTTTGTGATGGGTTTTTCTTCCCTTTCCTTTGCACCATACCAGACCTGCATTTAAGAGAAAGCATGCACTTCCTGAAAAGAGCTCCTTTGCCTCTCCCTCTTTATCATTTGAATGTCTAACAGATTAGAAAAAAAGCCCTGTCCTTCTTTGGATATTTGTCATTATACCTGTGGTTTCTGTATTTCAGTTTTGTATTTGGGATGGAAGCCCCCATACTTCAGAGCTCAAGACTTTCTCCTTTGAAGTATGGAGGGAAAGCTGCAGTTTCAATTGGCTTCTGATCAATGTGGGTTTAAAAATTTTGGGAAAGCGTCTGTACCAAGGAAGAGCAATGTCTTGTTACAGAGAGAGAAAGTAAGGATATGTGTGTGAGTAGTTCCTGATACTGTGCATCCTGCTACATCTGACCTTCTGGGTCTGGGATTTGCATTCTCCTCATACTTTCTCTCTGTGGTCATTTCATACTTGCACAACCTTGTATTTGCTTTTCTTCAACTCCTTGTTGCTGTTGCCATTAATGGGCCTACTTCCTCTGATGCCTTCAGGATGGGGCCTTCTTTATGGATTTTGTTCGCAGCCCACGCACAGCTTCAGCCTTCTACTCACAGGTTAGTTTTGAATGGGTTGTTGTCATCTCTGGCTTTTAGATTGAGGTGATGGACAGCATTTGTGTCCTGAGCTTGCCACTCTGGGAACCTGTATTAGTTTCCACATGCTCTCATTGAGAGTGGGATGCACAGCATTGACAGGATAAAGTGGCAGATGCAACCATTTTTTTCCACCATTCAATGTTTGTGCTGCGTTTTGGATATTCATGTGCCCTGTCTCACTGTCCTTTGCAGTATTGTGTTGTAAACTACTAAAGCTGCTCTTTTTGTTTTTCAGTAAGTGCTTGTTTTCCATCTTCCCTCACTGAACAAAATGGCAACAGCTCACTTGTCTGGTTCTTGACTAAATTTCTTCTGTGGTATTTGATTGACAGGTGACTCTGGAGATATCCAAATCAAATTGTGTCCTTGGATTCCTAAACAACTGAGGCTGAGAATATTAGTGTCATCTTGGCTTAAAAGAGTCATTGTGACAGACGTTGTTTGTCCATTTAACACCAGTTAGGAATTAGCAGTAACACAGTGTGCCCATAGAAAATGCTGCTGGTTGAAGTGAGCCCTGAGGAGGGAGAGTGGCTTTTGCTGACTGTAGGCACTGTAGAGTTGACCCTGGAGCATCTGCTGGTTTTGGCTGCCCAGAAAGGGACATCTGCCATTAGAGATTTTTGGGATGTGAGAAATGGCATAAATAAAGGACTCTTGGCTTCCAGACCTAAGTCAAGCTACCAGCTTTGTGATTTTAGCTGTGTGTGTGCTGTGGATTCATCACTGCAGAGCAGCCCCCATATTTACACCAGCTTGAGCTAGAGTTACTCTGCCGTTTGTGCTCTCTCCCCCACCTCTCCAGCTTTTATATAATGTGCCTTTACTAAACCATACGTGTTAATGACAGATGGCAATTACAGCCTGTACTTAGCTGAATCCTTCAGCATTCATGCTCTCTCTGAAATGTTTTTATGTTAATTTTGTGAACTGTTCAGTCTACCATCAAAATAGTGCGAGTGCTCCTGCAGGAGGAAAGTGTTCCTTGTTGTCTTGGCGACATAGGTGTGGGTGGGTGCCAACCAGCCTTCTCATGCTGCCCTGAGAAAGGAGGGAAGATGAGCTGATTTTTTTGAGCATTATGAAACTTGAATTCATGTGATACATTTGCATATTTTTGAGAGTTAGACTGGAAACTGTATTTGCTAAATGCTTACCATGGAGATTGAGTGTCCTGTTCTCTCTATTGCGTGCCTATAATCATGGTTATTCACTTAGGTTGAAAATGTCAGGTTTGGACTGGCATTGCTTGTTTGCCAGTAGTTCTTTCAACACAGTCATTGCTGGGTTGGTGATCCTCATCTTTATTTGGGTCTGAATTTGTTGTTTGTCAGGAGCTCTCTAGTGATGACAAAATAAGACTGAATTCATCCCTGCTGCATATGCTTGTGCTTCCTTGGAGTATTGCCTGTTGCTGACTAACTTGGACTGAGACACAGATGATGTGGGGAGGGGAGAAAATGGGAGATGGATTACATTATGAATTTCATAGAGATGTTGCTGTGTTGCTCCTCACAGGTCTCTATTGATCAATTGGTTCCCGCAACTTCAGATGGCAACACGTTGATGACCACGGGGCAGGTCTCTGACAGGGGCAGCACCCAGGCCCTGGCGAGCACCCAGAATGTTGCAGATCTGGGATACAGCACAGCTGGTGCTGCAGAGGGCAGGTAGGAAAGGCACAGCAGTGCTGTTACTGGAGAGCTGTTCAGTTACAGCCCCTTTCTGGTGACAGGGAGTGGGCACTTAAACAGGAATCTGAGAAGAGGCTGTGCTGTTCCTGTCGGCACGAGCAGGCACTTGTCACAAGACCTTACTGCAGCATTTCCACATGCAGAGAGAGTGGTAGTAAAATAAGCCCTGCAACCCAGTTTTCCAGAATTAAATGAACACAAAACCTGATTTCTCCACCACAAGAAGGGCCTCATTCTTCAAGAAATTAAGAAATTCCATTTCTGAAATCTGTTAGTAGGAAACCAGGCCTTGAATTGACATCTTCAGTCTGTTTTGGCAAGGGAGGGCCCCCTGCAGGTCTACTTGGATCAAATAGGTTGATGAAATCCAAGAGATTCTAACCTGGAAGTGAGACACTGGGGAGGAAGCAATATTGAAAATAAACTTTATTAGCACCTGTTTCCTGTGGTTGTATATTACAGTAAAAAAAAATCAGCCAACTTCAAAACGTTTGCTCTCAATTGCTCCTGAGTACAGCTGTATGTGACACAGTGTGCAT
This sequence comes from Rhipidura dahli, assembly GCA_013399225.1. Taxonomy (NCBI): domain Eukaryota; kingdom Metazoa; phylum Chordata; class Aves; order Passeriformes; family Rhipiduridae; genus Rhipidura; species Rhipidura dahli. The sequence continues at coordinate 183,837 of VXAC01000847.1, forward strand.
TGGGTCCATATAGCAATGTCCTGGTGACCTCAGGGGGGAAATACACATCTGATGCTTTTAGTTGTCCTTCTTGAGATGAAAAAGGAAATGCATGTGGCAGTCATTCTTGAGGAGAGCAATTTTCCTAAATGTACATATTTGAACAAATCTGGCAGCTTCCTTGATTTTTGAATGTGCTTCTGTTTACTGCCCAGCTCTCAGCAGTGTTCAACAAGTGCTCTGACTTCCTCCTCCACTTTGGTAGAGATTCTTGAAGCCATGAAACACCCCACGTAAGTTTTTAATATAAATGTGCTTAACATTTGATGAGATGTTTTGTAAGAGGACATGAGAGATGGAGTCACTCAAAGGAGAGCCTCATGTCAGCTATTGAAGAGTTTTAAACTTCCTTTTGTGATTCAGTTCCAGACTCTCTAATAAGGAATTTTATAGAAATTGAAGTATGAGCAAAGGCTTCAATTATTAGAGCCCCAGAACCTTGTCAAATCAAGAATTCCCTGTAAGTCACTAGAGTGCTGTCAATGTCAATTCTTCATCTTGTTACCAAAAGCCAATGATACATCACTCCAAGGGCCTTGTGCATTTCTTGTCCTGTATTTTATCCTCCCCCCGTTTTTTTTTCTTTAACCCAGCAGTGATTTTTGTCTTTGTTACTTAAAAGAGCTCTCAATCAGCCTGTGTTAACACATGTGACTTGCTGTGATTCAGCACAGGGATCCAGCTGCTCTCTGAACAGAAGGGCCTCTCCCCATACTGCTTCATCAGTGCAGAAGTTGTGCACTGGCTGGTGAATAATGTGGAAGGGGTGCAAACCCAGGCCATGGCCATTGACATAATGCAGGTAAGGAAACTATCCAGGGGCATATGGAGGGCCAGAAATGCCTCACTCTGTGAAGAAAGTAAAGTTTTAGAGCAAAACATAGCAATAATTTCTGTTACTTTTTAAAATCCTCTTATGGATGAGTATTGAAAGCAGTGCTCAACACAATATAAGGTAATGATGACATTTTTTGGATTCCCTATCACAAAACAGCAATATATTCTTCAGTAGTAATATGTATTTTTTTCTACTTACATGATGATGGTTCTGTTTATAACCTCCAATTAGCTGGTACTTACCAAGTACTCTGCATTGTGTTGGAATTGAGGCGGTAGGCTGTGATTTCCTTTCTAGTAATTAGTTATTAAAGTTGTAATAAAACCAGCATATGACCTTTCTGTTATGGTTGCTGAAGCAGACACACTTTATGGAGGAACACTGCTTGTATTCATCAAGAGATTTTTCTGTATTGAACTGTGTCAGGGGCAGAAGTTTGGAAATGTTCTGGAGTTCATTCCTCTGGTGAGATCCCATATCAATTAACAGAAAACTTAGAATGTTTCCAAACTCTTACCTTCTATAAATCCATTTATAAAACCAGAACAGAGTATGGGAGTAAGACAGACATCTGTGGAAAGGTCAAACACAATTTCTCAGGGAGATAAGAAATTGCTACATTTACTGAATATCAAGAGATAACTTTGCTGGTGTTCTTGTTAGGCACATATCTGGACAAGAAGATGTCAAGAAAAAGAAAATTAATTCCTAATGTTCTCTAGAACCTTTTTATGTAACTGGAAAAGTGATTTCTTTTTTATCATGTTTGCTCTGTTCTCTCTTTTCTTGCTCAGAAAATGTTAGAAGAGCAACTTATTGTCCATGCATCTGGAGAAGCTTTACGAACCTTTATTTATGGCTTTTATTTTTACAAGATTGTTGTGGACAAAGAACCAGACCGAGGTCAGCATTGTTATTACAAGATTTTCCCTTTGCATAATCACTAGGCTGTTCTTGATTCTTAGGGGTGCTGCAGGAGGAATGCATTTTGGGAGCAACCAAAAACACTGATCTCAAGAGAGTCTGAGAAATTCAGCCTTTTTGGTTTAAAAAAGAAAAAAGCAGAAAATATAAAGTAATTTTTATCCTGTCTCTTTTTCATCAAGAACTACTTTTCTGAGTCTTGAGCACCTGTTTCTAACTGGAATTGCCCTTTCCCTTGTGCAGTGGGGCTGCAGCAGCCTGCCATGTGGCACACAGCTGCCATGGATGACTTCTCCGCCTTCCAGAGGAAATGGTTTGAGGTGGCCTTTGTGGCAGAAGAGCTCCTGCACTCAGAAATCCCAGCGTTCTTGCTGCCCTGGCTGCCCAGCCGCCCAGCCTCCTATGCAAGTAGGCACAGTTCCTTTAGCCGCAGTTTCGGAGGACGGAGCCAGGCAGCTGCACTCTTAGGTAGATGCACAGCACAGGTGACAGCTGGGGAAGTTCAAGGGGATAGTTTGAAAGGGGAAGAGCAGCCAGCCAAGGGTATGATCTCACGTGGACCAGCAACAGAGCTGCAAATTTCATGCTGGCCTTACGGTGTCTTGCATGTGGACTCATTCTCATATGCTGGAGGTGTGTTTCACTGGCTGGGCAGGTAATCTTTACTTCAGAGTACTGGAATATGATAAAAAGTATTTCTTAAAATATTCCTTCTTCCTGAAGCTCTAGAATTTAGGTAGGATAATACTTTGTCTCCTTACAGGTGCAGAGAGACTCTTCACAACCTGTAAGGAGTATGGAGAGATAAATTGTGAGAACAGCAAAGCAACCAAACTGTTCTTAAAATTACATGTCTTAATTCCTTCCTGGGGGCAAAAGCCACAGTGAGGTCCAGATGTGTTAGAAGTTTTCTGTGGTGTGCTGGAGGCTTTTTAGCTAATCTGAACCAGGCTCCTTACATTAGTAAGTCCATGAAGCCCAGCTGCAGATGATCCCTGTAGTATAGATGCAGTAGGAAGATCTTGCTGCTAGGCAAGATACCATTAGTATCTGATGTTCTCTAACGTGTGGAGAATAACACTGGCTGCCTCTAACAGCCCGTGAAACACACTTGCTGCGTGACTGACCCTGTTGCTTTGTCAGCTTCTTGTTGCATTTCCAGGCCAGCCTGAGTCACTTGCTTTTGTTCCTCTTTCCTTGTTTAAGAGAAAAATCATTGCTATGGAACTGCAACTTCAGGTTTATTTAGATGCATCTGTTAAAGGCCTAGCAATTGAGGATAAAATGAAAAATTTTGCTGTTCTCCTGTTGTGTATATTTGACCTTCTAAAGGGAAGTGCCTTACTGCTGGTGCCTTACTGCTCTTAAACCTGAAGTCACAGTAATCCTTGCGTATTTCTGAGAGCCTTGTTTAAAGAGGAACAGCATCAGAAATGGGAAAGCATTAAGGATAGGAAGTCTGAACTAATGGTTAATTCCCTGAAGCCAGCATATGCAGGTTATTTTCCCTGTCACACAATAAATCTGTTGCCTTGGCTGGTATCCAACCTCATTAGCTCAGTGGCTGGCCAGAGCTGAAGCCTGAATGTAGGCTGGCATGAAAGTATTGTGGAGGCTGAAGGCACTTGGGCCAGATCCTGTTCATGGTTTGATCTCTTAGTCACTATTTAGCCTGAGAAAACCAGTTCACGTTCCTCTGTGCTCTGTTGTGAGGTGAGAAGACTGAGACTCAGAAGGCCTGCACCCATGGGGATGAGTAGAAGAAGTGTGCCTCAGTGTCCCCTTCACCTTGCATTTAACACCAGCCAGGAAAAGTATTCCTGCAGCATGTGGAGTATTACACACCCGAGTAGCTCTCTTTATTCTTTTCAGTTGAGATTATGTCCATTTTACTATTTAACTAATTTGAAGCCCTTGAATGTGTGATAAATGCTTTCAGATTCCAGACTCTCATGCAGTCTGTGTTTTCCAGGAATTATAGTTTCTTGTAGAAAAATTGGGTGTGGAAGTTTTTTCCTTCAAAGGAACTGATTCAAACAATGTTTCTGTGCTGTCCCTCTTCTAAACAGTATTCAAAGAAAAAGAAAAAAACTTGAGCAGTTCATCTGAGGCAAAGAGCTTTACTAAACCCAGATGACCCCTGGTCCACGTGACTTCATTTGTTCCTCTCTTGGTCTTGATTTGGTTGTGGTTTTTATTTCTTCCCCTCCCCACCTTCCCTAAATGTCAGGCTGTGACATAAAATTGCATGCAAGTACTGGGAGCTCTGGAACAAGCTCCATGTATCTCTCAAATCTTTATCCCTCCCAATTCCCCAATCACTTGCCCAGTGACTGTCCCCTTTCCCTTCCCAGTGGAAGTCTGACCTGTGGCACAGCTAATCATGTCCCTTTGATTTATAGCAATGCATGCACTAGCAATTGTAGTCATATATGTAGTGGAGTCTGTGACTGGAGAATAACCTGCCTGCTCCTCTCCGATTTGCTCAGTAAATCATTAGTTAAATACTCAATAGTACAAGACAGTTGGAAAGCAGGTGAGTCCTCTTGAAGTCTGACCTATGGAAGCCAGAGTTGTATTCTATTAAAACAAGTTGGTTTTAATCAGAAGCTTCTGAATTCAGACACGTGGACATTTCTCATCAGTGTTTAATGTATTTTTGATTAGCTCACCTTGTTGGACTGTGTTCCTCTGGCTTTGCCTGTGAGCTATATCTACAGACAAGGTAGGAGAGGGACAGTCCAGCCCTAGCAGGGAGTCTGAACTCTCTGGGAGTGAGAGGAACAGTCTCAGGGAGCTCATTCTTCACAGTGCTTGTTTGGGCACAGTGGGCTGTCATGTTATCACTGACCTCTTGGCTAATGACCAACATCTACCTGACTGAGCTGCTTTGGTTTCACAGCTTCCAGGATGTTGTTTTCCAACACACTTTGTTACAAATTTGGCAACATAACCTCCTGACCACAAGCATTGTATCCACAATATCCCAAAGGAGCCAGAAAAAGAAACTCCTAAGGTGTTGGTCTGTCTGACAATACCAGATCAGTTCAGAAACTGCAGATGACATATTTCCCAAAGACAAAAATGGGTCTTATTTATGAAACAAAACCGGATTATGTTTTTTTCTTTTTCTTGTGTTTTTTAGGTGGTTTTTTTTCATGTTCTGCACTGCAGTAATAGCAATATAAAGGATTTCCTTACAACCTTGAAAATGCCTCCAGCTAACTTGCAGTAGAAGTGAAGGTGGAAACTTTCCATCTACCTTGAGGAAAGATACCAATTTTTTTTTTAAAACCATCAAGCCGTCAAATTATAGGATGATTTAAAAGCTGACCCTTTAAAGGGGTGCACATCTATGTCAGCAAGAAATAACAACACCCATATCTCATGCATGCAATAATAAAAAAGACAAAAATTCCATGGAAGCCTTGCAGCCCATTGTTTTATGTCATTTTTTAACATTACAGAAATGTTAAATTACATATTTGTCTAAAGAAAAGTTGAAAGTGATGATGTGTTTCATAGCAGGACTTAGGTCTCCAAGTCAGGAGATCTGGGTTCTGTCCCTGGCCTTGCAGTCCTCTGTGTGACACCAGCCAGGTCACTTCCACTGCTGTGCTTCTCTTCCTCTCTCGCCTGATACCTGAGGGTTTCTGTCACCAGGATGCTGTGGTGTGGGCACAAAGGAAGCTGGATCTTGGCCGCTATCCCAGCACTTACTGCAAAGCACTAGGAGGTGTTGCAGTGGTCAGAATGCTGCTGCATGTCTTGGCTGACTCTTCGTGCTTTTACAGAAAGAGTTGGATGTGCACTTTTAACGATGTGGTAATGTGGGATATTGATATGGGATTAAAGAAACAAGAGGTTTAACTTCTAATGTCCTTTAGCTGTGGAAAGTCCTGGAATGCACCTGCCCTGTGTAACAGCACCCTGTTGTGATTTCTGGTGGAGGCATATAGAAATATTTGGAATGTTTTGGGCATGAAGAAATTGGTGTTGTCTAGCCATGCTTAATTATGGCACCAGTTGCCTGTTGTTTAACCGCTGGACTCTTGGTTCTCTCTCCTTATTGCAGCTGAAATGTCTTTTGACTGCTTGGGGAGGTGATTCTGTAGCACATACCCCTGTCATGAGAAACACTTAAGGATTTTTTTTTTGTGTGATCTGGATGAGTGGCATTCTGGGACTATTCTGCTAGCCCAAAAATATCTGGGGAGGAATGGGAGAACAAATTAATTTCAAACGGCTTATTTTGGTTCTTCTGTTCTCTTCATCCTGTCTCCCACCTTCTCTTTAATACGCCTTCTAAACACCCGTGTCCCTTGGCTGCACAGCTGCCACAGTGCCCGAGCAGCGCACGGTGACGCTGGACGTGGATGTGAACAACCGCACGGACCGGCTGGAGTGGTGCAGTTGTTATTACCATGGCAACTTCTCCCTCAATGCTGCCTTTGAAATCAAGTTACACTGGATGGCAGTGACTGCAGCTGTTCTTTTTGAGATGGTGAGATCCTGGTGTTCTGGACAGCCACAGAAATGCCTGTCTGGCCTCTGTATCCCTTGGACCACCTGGGACACTGAATTAGGAAGTATTAGGGAGGGAGACAGTGGCTTGCATCTGCCCTTATTTCCATAAGTAATTTTCCTGGTGGTTGTTAGTGTTGCTGCATCTGGTCAGCATTTATCACACCATCTATAGTCATTCTGTCTGCAGGAGAGTGTTCTGCTTTTAGTGGGTTTTATGCACAGAATGCAGAGATCAGCACAGGTGAAGGTGATAAATTTAAGTCCCCTTTAGGCAAATTTTAAGCCCTGAGCTGGGTCTTTGGAAAAAAATCTGTTTCACATTACATTCCTTCTATACCCAAACCTTAAAACTTTAAATCTCAGTGGAATTGCTTTCATAACAGGGCTTTTCCAAGCAATGTGTTCTTCCTGTTCAGCAATGTTTTGGGGCTTTTTCCAACTTGCGGAAGACATTTTGAATTGAAAACATGTCACTTTTTAATTTTTAGATTAATTTTTTAGATTTGATTTTTAGATTTTTGTTTTTCCCTATTGTAGCTTCTGTAAAATTCAAATTATTTAACACCAGGTTTTACCCCACCCAGCCAGACAGCACTAGGTAGTTGGTTTTGCTTTTATTTAAAATCGGTTGCACTGTTCCGGTAAAGCAGAAGCCACTGGTGATAAGTAGGCTGAATCAGTTCCTGAAAAATGTCCTATTTTAAAGTGCTTTCTGATTGATGGGGCACTTCAGAAAAGGAAAGCCTGATGTCCTGTGCTTGTACTGCTTTGCTTGCAAGGACGTTGGTGTGCTTGCCATGCAGAGCAAGCTGAGCCTTTGGAGAATTGAGCATGTCTGATCTATTCTTGGGGAATGAGTTGTTCTTAGGCACATAAGTGCCCTTCGTCAGTTGGCATATGTGCTGTGATTCATTGTTTGAATTTCTTCTCAGGTTCAGGGCTGGCATCGGAAAGCCACCTCCTGTGGGTTCCTGCTGGTCCCAGTCCTGGAAGGCCCCTTTGCTTTGCCCAGTTACTTGTACGGGGACCCACTTCGAGCCCAGTTGTTCATCCCCCTCAATGTGAGCTGCTTGCTGAAGGAGGGAAGTGAGCATTTGTTTGATGGTAGGAGATACACTTTCTTTTACCCGTTGGGATACTTTGTGCAAACAGGTCACTGCTGGCATGTAGCTGACATCAAAGAAGCTCATTTACCAGCCAGCTTTAGCAGCCTGAAGGAGCTGTTCTTACAGATCAGCAGCCCCCTCAGGAAGGAGGTGCTGGAGGGAAACCATGCTGGCAAGCTGATTGTATGTGGGGTGAGGTGGGCAGCAGGAAGCACTAACACACAGGAAAGGTGGTCTCACCTGTGATGCTTAACCTGTACACCCTTACAGAACCCACAGCAAGTAGCTGGTGTGTTTGACAGATTTCTGTGTCTGTTTTGCTGGTAGACCCACAGCTGCTCTGCATTTGTATCCTCCATTTGCTTATTTTCCCACTCCCTAAAACTGGGCTTTCACCACTGCCGTCCTTTTCTTCTTGTTGCCATGGTTACTTTAATGGTTACAGTGTTTGCACATGAGATTAAGGTTGAGAAACTGCCGTCTCCTTTTCTGCAATGTGACCTCTCCCTTTCCAGTGAGTTGTTGCAGTAAATCTCAGGTGGAAGCCCAAAGATTAGAGAACTGTCCCTATGAAGAGAAGGACAAAATTGCATCATGAGATGGGACAATTAGCAAAAGGCTCTGTTTTAAAATAGTAAATACGATATTTTCATTAACCCTTGACTCAGTGTCTAGGTGTAACTGTAAAATGAATGTGACAAATCCATATGCTGGGAGGTGACTATAGCCCCACTGACTGAATAAAATATTTTCAGAGCACTCTTGTGATACACAGCAGCCCACTCTTCTTCCTTACCCCCTCCCACACCCCCTTTATGTTCCTCTCCTTCATCTCAAGAGACACAAATAATAAATTCAGGGATGAGTCTGCTACTGGAGTGTACAAGACACATCTCTAAGAGACAGCTGACAGGAAAAAATGTGACTGAAAGAAATGACTAGGGAAAAAAAAGTGCACAGAAGCTTGCCGAGGAAAACCGAAGTCTTGAAAAGGAAGGTAATAAAGTAGCTTTATTAGATACTTGTTACCTTTTTGTTTCTTTCAGGCTTTGAACCAGAAACATACTGGGACCGAATGCATCTGCTCCAGGAAGCAATAGCACACAGGTATGTCTGCAGTGGAGTGGAGTGACCAAGCAGTTCCTGTCTCCCTGGATAATGTGGGATGAAGGGCCTGTGCTGAACAGTCACTCCTGAGTCACTTGGAGTCACTTCTGTGCTGTCTGCCTCTCTGAAGTCTGCTTACAGACTGTTAGACCAAAATACAGCCTCCATGCCCAGAGGTGGTTGTGTGGCTGCAACGGGCAGCTATGTAGTGTTTCAGCCCGTCACTCCTTAGGAACCATACTCTCCTCCTAGGGAGATCCTTGCCTTTGGATCCTTGCCTATTAATCTCAGTTTGAAGCAGAAAGACTGTAAATAGTTTCTTTCTGAGAAGGGATGGTTATTTCCTTCTTGTGTATTTAGCAGAGTCTTGAACTGGATGACACCTGATGATTGACAATAGGCAGGAGGCTGGGATGGGAACTGTATAGAGGAGGTTGGGCCCAGTTTAAGAAAGAATTGTTGGAAACTTTGGATACTATCTAGCCTTATCCCTTTGAGTGATTGAGCTGCCAGTTTCTTTCATGGTGATGCTGCCAAGGTTTTTTTCATGACAGAGAGGGCTGCCTTTTGTAATGGACTTTAGCTTGGAAATCAGCTTTAATAGTTTAGAAAGCAGGAGAAGAACAAGTATCCTACAAACAGCAGAGAACTGCCAGGTAAGCTGCTTGAAGTTCTGGATGGAGCATTGCACATCATGAAAAAAATAATGTTGCAGCTTGAAACATACACAGAGAATGTCTGTCTTGACTATTGCTCTTCCCTCCCTCGTGTGCAGCCACCCCATTTTGTCAGAGAGACTGCTTGGAGCTGCTGCTCTTGTTTCCAGCTCGAGTCATGACAGGGAGCAGTGTGGGGTGACAGGCTTTCACACTGCATCTGGCAGGGGCAGAGAATACTTGGAGAGGCTCGGCTCTCTTCATCCCTTTTCCTTTTGCCTTCAGGCCATAAGAAAGGGATAGTGGAAGGATTTCCTCTGGTGCCCCTGCCTTTGGCTGAGGAATCCTATCTGGAGTTGCTCGTTTTATCTTTTTGTTTTCTTTTCTTTTTTAATTCCCCTTATCTCTATTTCTTCAGATTTGGATTTGTACAAGATAAATATTCAGCCTCTGCATTCAACTTCCCAGCAGAGAACAAGCCCCAGTATATCCATGTCACAGGTGAGCAATATTTGGGACGCACTGTGGCAAGGAGGAGGTTATTACAAACAAGAGAACCATTTTACACGTGTTTTGTGTTCCATATTAGTGATGTTTTTGCTGTTCTGTCCCTAACCAGATGACAAGTAGGTGTGTCAGACAACACAAACCAGAAAACTGGAGGGGACAGTATGAAAAACACAAAGTGTTGCTACTAATAAATGGTGTTGGTTTGAAATCTTGCTTTACAGTGGCTCTGAAACTTTTATTTCCAGAAGATGAGGAAATTTTAAAAAATAAGGCAAAGCTTATTCCAAGGTAAATGTAAATAAATGTGTACGTGGAAGCCAGAAGGAGGGAAGGGTGTTGGAACAAGTTAGTACTCTGTTCTCATGCTTAAGGTCTGCTGTAAATGCATCTCTGCCCATGCACACTGTGTGAGAGATAGATCAAGCATTTAGGGTCCACTTGCTGAGACATGAAAACAATGACAGGAAGACAGCATTCAGAAAATTGCAGAAGAGAATGGAAATTAATGGGAAGTTAGCAAGATGGATCAGAGCCTGTATCTTTGCTTCATTCTGTGCTTGTAAGAGAAAGGCAGGACGAAATGCACTCCCTCCCAGTGTTATAACGTACAGGAAGAAGTAGCACCTAAGAGCCAAGAGGGAAAAGTGTATCCCATTTTCTCTTGCTAAAAGGCAATTAAATGAAACTCAGGCCAGTTTCCTTTTCAGAATTTAACCAAGTCAGCTATCAGGAAGTGGGAACTTAGGTCTGCCTCAGATTAAAGTGCTGTCTCTTTCCTGCAGGGACAGTGTTTTTGCAGCTGCCATATTCCAAGCGGAAGTTTTCTAGTGGGCAGCAGCGGCGCCGTCGCAACTCCACCAGCTCCACCAACCAGAACATGTTCTGTGAGGAGCGCATTGGCTACAACTGGGCCTACAACACCATGCTGACCAAAACCTGGCGCTCCAGTGCCACTGGCGATGAGAAGTTCGCGGACCGGTTGCTGAAAGACTTCACAGACTTTTGCTGGAACAAAGACAGCCGGCTCGTTATGTTCTGGACGGATTGTCTGGACAAGATGCATGCTAGTGCTCCGTGAATAGGGTTGTATCTCTTAGGGAGACAGCTAGAGGCTTTACCTTGTGGCAAGGAAGTAGAAGTGAAGAGTCTGTCTATTTGATTCATATTGAGGCTCCAAGAGGACCTGAGCAATATTGCTGTTGATATTCAACAGAATTTGATTAAGTGCTTGGAAAAAAAGAATTTGAGCTCTTGGCTTGCCAATATCTATCACCTGACCTCAGTTTGGTTTCAAGTAGCTACAGTCCTTGGTTGCCAGAACTTCAGTTAGAGCAGAGGTAAAGGAGGGAGAGTGCAAATGGTTTTCAAGGGCAGTTGGATTCAGCACGGTGTGATGGTATCAGTTTCCAGTCATTGGAAACGATTGGTGCCATTGGCATCTAATGTGCCTGGCAGCAGCCTGCCCATTCCCCTTCCAAGGTGTACCTGATATAGGTGTGAATATGTAAGATAAGATGTATGAGATGCTTGTTAAATTTTCATACATGTAAATTAGTAATATGCAGAAAATTAAGTGACCAGATGTTTTGTTGTAACTCCACAGCAATTCAGATTTGGTGAGTAAAGAGAACAATTGCCAAAAGAAAATATTGGTTTCTATTGCTTTCAGCTCAAAGTTCAGTGCTGGGGCTTTGTCATCATCCAGGATTTTCTGTCTTCACATCTGGATCTAGAACAGTGTGACACAGCAAGACCAGGAAGCCGGTTACTGTCTTGCAAGGCCAGCAACAAAGCCTGAGGAGAAATCAAGGGCTACTGGACACAAGTTGCTGCTGAGGATTAAGGGCAGATTTTTAGAATATATCTGCAGGCCACAAGAAGAAGATGCCTGCGCATCTGGCGTATGCAGCCTTTGTCTTTGCAGGCCCTTGGCACGAGTTGGTTATTTAAGTGCAGGTTTAGAGTGGGTCACAGCCGGCACTCGGCCATGCCGTGCCTGGAGGCTGTTGGCTCCTGCTGCGAGATGGTTCCTTATTGTTACATATCCTCCAGCAACTGGAGTCAGAGGATGACCGACACCTTCACAGTGATGTTCAGGTCTGATTCAAGGCAAATCGTAGCTGCTTCAGTTTTTTAATCCCCTAAACTGAATCAGGATGAGTCATCTGCTTTTAACCAGCACCCACCTACAAAAAAGGCGGGTTTGAGCCGTGTGCGTCTTCATTCAGTCGCTCTAAGTGTGTCAAAATTATCAGTGCTTTTCTGATTCCCATTAGCGACTTAAAAATACTCTCTACTATGGAAGGAACTCGCTGCCATCTATTCTACATCATTCTACATCTATTTTGCACTCCGGCAGTAGCTGTGCACGCGGCGGGTGCTCGGTCGAAGCTGCAGCGGGGGTGGGGGTGGAGTGCAGGGGCAGCCCTGTAGCCTTGCCTGGGCGGGGACTTGGAACCCGACGGCAACCCCGCAGCTGACCCCGGCGTGCCCTTCGCGCCGGGAAGCGCTTGGACCGGCACGAGGCTGCGGTGAGAACAGGGCCCGGGACTGGGCACGGCTGCAGGGACCGGGCCGGCGGGCAGGGACCGACGCCTCGCCGCGGGAGGAAGGGAACGTGGCTGCCGCGTGTCCCTGCCCCTGCACTTGGCAGCTATTTAACAACTTTTGCCCGGCGGGGTGGAGCTGGCCCAAGGGTGGGGTGTCCTCGCGGGGAACCGCGCCGGCCTTTAACCAGGAAAACGGGCGAGAAACAGCCCCGATGGTTTTACATTTTACGGTCACTGCGGACTGCCCGGGCCTGTCATGTGCCATTTTGGAGAAAACCGAATTAATTTCACCTGAATGTCTCTGGGCTTAATGTTTTGGTAGTTTTAACCTGTAAGCAGTGGATGTAAACCCTAGAGTTAGTCTCCGAGGTCTGGGGAAAGTTTAATGTGTCCTCTGAGCTCAGTTTTCGCAACTTCAAACCTGGTGCGTCTAGCTTTTCAGGGCTGCTGAAGGTTTAATTTAAGCGTTTTGAGGTCCTTAGACTGCTTTTAACAGCACCGTGAATTTCTTTCCTTTTAAACAAAGAAAAGTATACCATAGAAGCTAAAAATAGGAGATAAAAGAGTTTTTTATCTAACCACAACTTTGTGCATTGCATAAAGACGCTTCCTACAGGACATGATGATGGAGCAGTTTATGGCCATGTTAAAGAAGAATGAAAACGAGAATCCCCCACCCACCAAGCTGTTAGATGTAGCAGGACAGCTTTGCCGGGAGCTCCAGAGCTCGTCTCCTAGTCTGGAGAAGCTGGTTGAAGCCATGATGGGATGCAAGATCAAGAGATATTTTCTCACTAATATCCATGTTGTCCGGGCTTGTGTGTCCGTTCATATCCATAATGGGCAGCATGATGCAGCCTGCAGACTCCTGGAGGTAGGGATATGTTCTTCGGTTATTCACGGAAACAAAAGGCCATGTTAGAAAGACAGTAGTTAAAGCTGTTAGTGCAGAAGTACCCAGCTGTAGCACATGGAGCATTTCCAACTGGCCTAAGGCAGCGGAAGGTGTTAAGTGTGCAGCGTTGACCTGAAAGACAGGACAGAGCCTTTGCTAAAGGCACTTAGTGTTAGTCAGCTGGGGGAAGAAGGTAACTGGGCGATTATGGGGTTAGCTGTAGCAGGATTTTTGTTCTCTACTGTGGTGGTTCTTGGAGTTTTTTACAGTCTTAGGGCTCAGGACATAAAAATCTTGGGAAGTCCAAGATTAGGGGGCTTGACAGGGTGGGAATATATGAGGAAGGCTGGATGGTGCCACTCAATGTGAGGGCTTTTTGGCCTCTAGATCTGGTAATGTAATTCCACCAGGGGAAAAGAAGGAATTAGGCAACTCCCTGTGTACACTAGAGAAGGTACAGCAAGCCATCTGCTTAGATAATGCTCCCAGCTCTGTCAAACCAGTAGGAATCTCTGAGTAAATTTGTTGAGGGTTTTCTCCTTTATAGGCAGTCTGAGCGACTCTCTGGAAAGGTTTGCTTACACGCAGTTTTGTTTTAGTATTGCAAGGCAGAAGAGAAGGAAGAACTGGTGCAACTTTGGCATGAGATTCACTACCGAAGGGTTATGGAGAAACACCAGACAGATTTTCTGACACCACTGCAGAAATTCCGTTGCAGGAAGAGGTACTGCATTATGGGGAAACCAAGATTTTTTTTCTCTGCTGTAGTTTTCAGATACAGGGGCTACAGATGCAAAGGCTGGTTTTGCACCTCCAGATGCTTCTTGGAGCTTGGTTTTTCTTGGTATTTGATCATTTATGGCAATGTGAGAAAATTCCCATGTATGTGAATTATTCCTTTTGGGTCCTTTTTAATCCTATTTTCTCCTGTGTACAGGAATCCTCCACCTATTTCCCTTTGTCCTGAAGGTGTGAAGAATCGAAACTATTCAGAAGAAATACGCCAGCAGCTGCACAAGTTTGCTGCAGAGGTGACAGCAAATCCAGACAAGAAACAGCGGGTAGGGATATTCTAGGGATATTTCCAATCAGGTCTCTCTGACACAGAAAAGCAGGACTCTGCAGTCAGGAGACTATAACTGGTTTAATTTCTAAATTAAACTGGTTTAATTCTAAATCCTTGTTTTCAGAAGGCTCACTGGGGCTGGCATTCCTCATATTGGATCTTTCCCTAAAGGTTTCTTTAAAAAGTCATCAGGCTCACGCTAAGTAATTTCTCTTGCTGTGGACGAAAAGTTGAGGGACAATAAATTCCTCACTGTTCTAATTTTGTAGTAATTGAGCATAGGCAGCCAAACAGCCATTACTCAGCAAAGCTCTATTGCAATGATAAATAGTTCTGACTTGAGTAACAGCCTGTATAAAATTGCACTTGGTTCACCAGAACATATTTTATGTTGACTTTTCAAATGTTGGAAATTTAATGTGATAACACAATAGGCTGTGTTGGTGTATACATGGATCTACCTTCTTTGGATAGGGACAGATTTGTAATGGAAGAGATGTATGAATTAAATCAATAATCATTGTTGATCACTAACTTGCCAGAGGAAGGCTTCAGACTTTAATGTCTGCCTCTGCGAAGCCGTCGTTCTGTGGGATGAGCATGCTTTGGTGAGGGTATTATCTGTTGAGCACTATAGAATAGCAGTGGCTTCCCTTAGCAAACAAATTGTCTGGGTGTGCAGGGTGGAATATGTGTTTTCTATCAACTCTGGGTTTATAAAATGGTCTCTTCAATCAGATTCATATAGGCCTATTGGAGACCTAGTGAGTCAATGTATCTGGGTTTGGAACCTCTTTTGCTTGACTGCTTTTGGAAGTGAAGGGAAAAGCCTGATTATTTGGATGTGATTTTTTTTCCCTTTTATTTCTCCCTGCACCTGGGTTTTCAGGAGGGATTGGCTCGGGACATGAACCTGCAGCCAACTCAGGTCTATAATTGGTTTGCAAATTATCGACGACGTCAAAAATCTCGCCATCTTCGTATGAAGGAGCTCAACAATTCATGTCCTGAGAGGGCTTTGGCTTCCCAACCAAATGAGCCACTGGATAAAGGATCTGACACTCCACAGACTGCAGGTTTGTCCCTTCCTAATGGGTTCAGGATGTGGTCCAAAGAGGTGAAAATCAGCTTAAAATTCCCTCAGGAAAGGAACAATATTGCTGCTTCAGAACAGCATCACGTGCTGATGGATCAAGTGGATGCTGGAGGACTCTGCTTCAGTGGAGTGCCTCATTGTTTGGCTCCAGGCTGTCAATCCAGAGGAGCAGACACGGCTAAGGCCTATGCAAGGACAGGTGAAAAGAGATGCCTGGCTTTAAAAAGGCACCAAATGAAAGCAAATACATGGGAAGGAGCAGGTTTTAGGTCTCAGATTCTGGAATCAGGGGAGTGTACTCCAGGAAAACCCAATATTTCCATGTCCTTCCACAGACACTTAACCAAACTTCAGTCACAAGGAACAGGGTGGGTTGTGCTGCATTTGGCAGATTAGACTTTATTTGTTGCCCTTTGCAGTAACCATTAGTGTTGTTTCATCTGCCTGGCCTGCACCTTTCAGGTGGATCTCATGTGGGCATCAGCCCTGAGGAAATGGAGATAACCCTCATGCCCTGTGAGCCAGGACGGGAGCAGTCAGCTGCACCTCTGTATAAGCCTCCTGAAGGAACATATTTAAAGATGCTGGAATCCAGGTGATGTATGGCATCTCTACAGTGACAGTTCAGAGATGAAGCAACATTTAAACATATTCATGGAACTGACTTCCATGTCAGTTCCCAGGGTACATCACTTAAGAACCTTGCCACCACAGATGGTAATGTTCCATGTCTGGTCAGAGCAGCTCATCTCCCACCTGTGGAGAGCAGGATTCAAAGGTTTAGCTGGGGGTCCCCTTTTGGCAAAGCATATGTCTGGCTGATTCATTTTCTCCATCATTGCAGCTGTACACAGAGCTCTGAGCTGTATGAAGCTGGAACAAGCATGGCTTTGTCCACCACTCACAGCACTGAACAACCTGAACCTTTTGGCACTGAGGCTGTGAAGGAGCCAGGAACCTGCTTTGGCTCTCCTGTGCCTGAAGAAGCAGTGAGCAATGCTGCTGCCAGCCCCTGTCAGGAGAGCTTTGTCCAGCACTCTTATGAGTCCCTTCCCTTTGAGAATTATTGGCTGCCCACGTGGTGGCTCCCTTACAGTGCCAGAGGAGTCTCTGGCTCTGTGCGGACCCCAGATGTAGAAGGTTGGTAAAACTGCACCCAAATTGTTGACCTTAATTGTTTCCAAGCTTCTCTTCCCATTGTTGTAAACCCTCTTGCTCACTTAAAGTGTCCAATGAAGGAGAGTAGGGCTTATTTTGAGCTTTGGAGTTTTGCTTCCATGGTAGTTCAGTGAGAAAATCTGTTGATTTAAGGTGTTGAAACAGACATTCTTACCTACTCTTTTGCCTAAACTGTAACCACTTCCATAAGACAGTGGTTCATTCCTTTTAGTGTTTCCTTTGAGAGAGTCTCTCCAGGTGTTGTCTGCTCATCCTGTTGTTTGCAAGCTTCTGGGTTTTTAATGCCTCTCATCATTAAGATATTGCCTGAGAACTTAACTGTGACATAGTGCTTGTCTTCAAGCACATGTTCTCACTCTCCTTTCTCTCTCTTGCTATTTTTTCCCTCTTCGTCTTTGTCTCCTTCCTGTCCAGTCTTGTTCAGCATTCCCACCATTTCTTTTCTTCTCCCTGTTCTTCAGAATAGGCTTGATAGGATGTGTAAGTAATGTCCACTTGCTTTTGCTGTAGCTCTGTGGAGCAGAAAGTGCTGTAACTGCCTTTCACCCAGGCTCTGGTGAATGTGGAGCAAGGAGAGAAGGAATAGCTGGGTCAGAGGTTGCGGCCATGTTATCTGTGTCTGTACTTGTATTTAATACAAGCATTTATTTCAGCAGGTATCAGAGTTCCCTTGAGCACAGACTGTCAAGGTGGCTGTGTTGAAGCCACTTCAGGAAGAATCGTTCAGGAGTCATATTTAGAGGATGAAAGCTTAAACCTTAGAGGAGGACAGCTAGGTACCCTGGAATCTATTCCCCACAGGTAAAGGGAGGGAAAGCACAGGGTTGCCTAAAGACAGGAATAAAAATGATGCTATGAGTCCAGCTATGTCTTGATACCCTGTTGAAGAGAGTTGCAGAAATAGATAAATCTCATTCCCAGGGACTAATTCTCCTTGTGTCCATCCTACTTTGCAGGTATTTATATCTGTGCATGGGTAATGTTGCCTAAGTGTATATGTGTGTGTGTGGCACAAAGGAGATTTGGAACCAGCCTAATCAGAAAAGATATGACCCTCTATTTTTTAGGCAGGTTCAGCTTCTGAACTATTTGCTTGGTTGTGGCAGAAAAACAACTTGTACTGATCCAGTAAGGACTGGTTCTTTGGGCTGGGTTGGTGGGGCCTGTACTTAATCTTATAATAATTCTTATAGCTTCATGATCTCATAGTGCAAGCTTTTCAAATTGGAAGACAGAAAGACAGACACTGTTCTGTCTTTTTGTTTTCCATATAGAACAAAGGTTTCAGATTTTCTCTGGGAATGGAGATAAATTCAGAGAATTCAAAACAAAAATTCATGCCATTTTCCATATGTTATACAACTTCCATAATGTTACATAAAAATAAACACTGCCAGACATTATGGCCCTCCTTTAATTTACTGATCTGCAAGACAGAGCAGGAGCAGCAGCCCCATTTTATAACCCTTCTGCTTGACACTGACCAGCGTTTGTGCCAGCATGACACTTGTCAGTATGTCCAAAAGGCAGGTAGAAGAAGCTTCATTCCTACTTTATAAATGAGGAAGCAGAGGCACAGAAGGCTTTGTGGCTTGTCAAACAACGAGTAAAGGCAGTGATTCACTGGAGATGAAGATTGGTGAGACTTTGGCCCCAGTTCCCTGCTAAAAACCTTTCTGCCTTTTACTTGTTTCCCACTTGGCCTGGTGCCTTGCTCCCATTCATGTCAGACTCCTTGCTCTGAATTGCTGGGGAGAACCCGGGTCAGGCATTGTAAACCTTGGGCTGTGTTTTAGGATTCAGTTTTAAACAGTGACTAAAGATCATGAAAGATCAGCAAGGCTTGCTGGCAATATTTTGGCTGGATTTAAAATTGCACTCACTGACTCTGGAGTGAGCTCATGTTTATTTTTAAAATATGTTCTGCCAATAGAAGAAATCTATGGTGAATGTCTCCTTGTTGGGTATGTCAGTGTACCAGGAATCCACACACCCTTTATCATATTCCCGTGAGGGGTAGGACTTGCTGCTTTGTTGGCACCTTTTGGTGAGGATATAGTTATTTGAATCCTATTTGTAAACCCTGTTTTTTGGCCTGGTCCAGCTCCCACCAAAACTTTGAGCTCCTCAAAATTCCATTAATGCTATGGAACATCAGTGTTTTTCAGAAGTGAGTGATGCTTAGGCTGCAATTTCAGCAATTTTGCAGTGTCTCTCTAGAAAGCCAGGAGAGCTCATGTGGGTAGTCTTGGGTAAGATCACTGTTCAGTCAGTGAGGATCATCTGTGTTATAAGGCAGAGCCCTCTAACAGAGTCAGGGATTAGAGAAGAGTATTGTTACCAGAGTCCTCTTGAGCACTCCTGTTGCTGTGAGCATCACTCTTCTGGGGTCTCAGGAGGGCAACAGATCAAACTGTAAGGCAAATGAGTGTTGCTGTCCTGGAAAGACAGGACAGTGAAGTTATCCCAGTTTTAGAGGTAAAAGTAACACAAAGAAAAGGAAATTATTAAGGCAAGATCACCTGTCTGGAATGGACTCAGTGTTATGCTCTTCTTGCTTCCTGAGCACTGGGATAGAGCTACAAGTCAGCCAAAGGACCCTTAATCTGCTTGTCTCATTTTTTAAGATGCTCCCCTAGAAAGGACATGGCCTCAAAGCTTATCAGAACAATTCCTGTTGATTTCTTTCACGGGCTTTTTACAGCCACTCCTACACTTGGGCTGTATCCAAACCTCTTCTAATCTGCGGGGCTGTGAGGTGGGAGTGTGAGAGGGAATCAGGCTGGAAGCTGTCTCCATCTGCTTCTGCTGCCTGAGAGAAGGGTTTGATCCAGCAAACGGACTGGAAGTCCCTGTGGGACACCAAACAGATGCTCCCCTTTAGAGACAGTGGTGGTGTATCCTCTTCACTCTGCAAGTGGAATTAGCTGGGCTACAGGTGGAATGTAGCCCAGCTAATGGTTCTTGCAGAGCAGAAATCTCATGCCTTCCATTTCAGAAAGAAAAGCACACTGAGCTCTGTGGAGCAAGTAATTCTGCATTTATGTGCCAGCATATTGATTTAGAAAATGTCAGTGTTGAGATGTTCATGGCAGCTTACAGCTTCTGCCTGCATTTTTGGGATTCCAGTTCAGAGTGCTGGGAATCCTCCTACTGTTAGGCTCTCCCCTCTGGATAACCCAGCATCCTGACACTGGTAGGCAGTCCCAAACCAACTATGAGAGGCTACTTCTGGCATGTTGCATAACTGAATCACAGAACTCGTTGCTAAGGGCACTGTGCATGTCGGCGTAAGTGGGCTGTGAAAAAGCATGAGACAAATTCTTGAGAGAGTGGGAGAGGGAGTTGAGCCCATTTGTCTTTCGGAAATGTGACTCTCTGAATGCAGACTCCAGCAGAGGAGTCCCAAGACTGGGTGTTGGAAGCTGGGGGGCATTCCAAGGAAAGGCAACTTGACACTTGCCCTGTTGCTTCTACTTTTTTTCCTATTCTCTGCTAGTGGGCACCTCACCTGTATGGACACTCACACCTTGGGCTATTCCTGGTGGTGGTACAGGCAGCGTTGTTGGATTAGAGAGGTTTGTGAGTTGGTGATGATAGGAGAGAACATCCCATTCTTGAGCACTCAGTGTCTGCTACTTGACCCGGTGCCCACAGACTGATCTATTTTGAGAGGCTGGCAGAACCTCCAGGGGAGTGTAGATGGGGAAGCCATGTCCCCAGACTGGACTGGTGGCCTTGGAAAGCTGTAGCAGAAGGGTAGCCAGTGTTGTGTCTATGTCTAAAGTCGCATGTTTTGACTCTTAAGATATCTGCTTATAAAACATGTTCCAGAAGAGAGACATTTTGGTAGACACCTCCTTGTTTATGGAGAGTGTTTTGGGGCAGAAGGATAGTTGCAAAATGAAATCTGATTCCCTATATACTGCTCCTGGTCAGGGCTGTCTTCCTACTGCAGAACCTGTATTTTCAGACCATAAAAATTTTGAGAAATGGGGCAGGTGTATAGACAACAGAACTCTATCAACTGAATAGTCTTGCCAACAGCCCCTCTTGTCCTGCTGCAAAACATTACAGTAAGTGGCAAGTAGAGCAGAAATACAAATGCACTGGTATATATATTTTTTTCCAGTTCCTCTCAGACTGTGTTTGGCAAGCCTCAGTGCCCACCTGTTTCTGCACCCCGCATGGAAGAAAGCCAAGCCTTGGGACAAAGCCAGGTAGGAACACACCTAACGTTCAGAGAAAGGAGGTCTGTACACACAATCCCCTGCAGCTTTCTCAGAGGAGATGTGAAATCTCATATCATACTGAGTATGAAACATATTTGATCTAAGCATACCTTTTGCAGTCCAGTTCAGAGCAAGCTGGGCATTCCATGGGTAACATTCAGCAGATAGCAGAAGGAAAGGTGGTTTTGTTGATTTTTTTTCTACTTGAATTGCTAATCAGACCCTAATTTTACTAAATGTGTCGTTAGGACAAAACGTTAGGTGGCCAAAGGAACCTGTGCAGATCCAAAGCGTCATTTAAATTTTCAGCAATGGAGGGCTCATCTATAGAACAATCACATGAAGATGGCTGCTTGAGGTCCTCTCCTCTGAGTGGTTTTGCACAGTTTGACTCTGCTCTTGCAGACTTCTTAAAATGTTCAGTGTAATTTTCTTTTGCAAGTCTGTATTAGTGTTGAAGAAAAGGGATTTTGCACTGTTCTGAGGTGGCTGATGGCAGCATACAGAGCAGTGTGATAGTTGGCCAGAATAGAGAAGGTACTTCCATGCTGTGGGTGCAGTCTCCATGCCTTCTGAGGGGGACTTTAAGGCAGTAGAGAATACAAGTTAGAAATCTTGTGCTTTCAAGGGGATAGGAGCACATCTCTGAATTAAATGTTACCTAAAAAGAGGACTCAAGAAAGCCCTATCTAAGCTGTACATTGATGTATTTTTTGGCATAATGTATGTTGGTCTAACAGTCAGTCAGCATCCATTGCTGTTCCCTTGCAGTGTGAGCTGGGAAAAGGGAAAAAGAGATTATGATAAGCAGGCACCCATATCTACTGGCCTCATTATGAGAAGTGGTTGCAGCTCTGAGAGCAGTAACAGAACCTCTTTTGAGCCTCTGAAAGCATCAATATAAAGATCTGTATCTTGGAAAGTGGCCTTTTTACCAGCCATAATGTAAGCCAGACAAGAAGGAAAGCTTTGGACATTAATAATGAATGAGTCTTTTCTAAGATTCCCGGAGCAGGTTGTCTCTAGCTAGTTTTCATCTTGCTATTCTGCATTCTTGCACTGATTTTGCAGTGGTGAAGAAACATGACACTCAATGCAGTGTGGGCTGGTGAGCAAGATACTGAGTGATGCTTGTAGATGTCAAAGGGGACATCTTCAAATCTTTGTAATAATTACTCACTTCAAGAATTCAGAAAAGCAATTTTTGTATATTTTAATGTGTGCTCGAGGAAAAGGAAGAGCATAAATGGGTAAATTATTTTACAGCATTCTACAGACTTCCTGGGCACTTTGCTTCTTGCTGAATCAACTTGCTCTGGGCTTGCAGCAATAATGTGGAGGTATTTGGTTCCTATGTCTGAACCACAGAGGTGCAGATGGAAACTTTGTTTTTGGCCATGACCCAATTTTTTTTTTGTAGGTCATGAATCCTGTTAGAACCAAAATGAAAGTAAAACAAAAGTAAGCAAACAAAAATTGATTTTGGAGATATTTCTTTCTCTCCCTGAGCAGAGCTCCCTTGTTCAGGACATCACTTCCTTGATTATTTAATTCTGATCTTACCCTCTGTCTGTTACTGGCTTTTATAGGAGCCAGTGCCTAGGGCAAAGCAAAGGGAATTGCTCTGCTCCAAATTCCTAGGAGCTGGGTTGTGCATTGATTGTGCTAGTCACTTCTACACCCAATGATGCAGTACTCTACCTGAATTTAGAGGGGAAGAAGGCCTTTGTCTCTTCATGCACACAGCTGTGACCAGTAACATTCCCTCCCATCTCACACCTTGTGGTGCTGTCTGCCCAAAGGAGTTCTTCCACCATAAGTGACTGTGTTAAAAATCATATACAGTGAGGCTTTGGTTCCTTCTGTGTCTTTCAGGTCCTGGAGGATCCAGCTGTTGACTCAGTAACCAATGAGATGTTCCAGGCAGCATGCCTGCTCTTTGAATTTTCTGGCAGTGGACGGATGTGACCTGCCTGCAGATACAGTCCACGTGTCTGCGCTTCCCCAGGAAACACCCCATTGCTTCCTATTTTTTCCTTTTTTATTTTTTTTTTAATGAAAGAGGAGTCTGACAGGGAGGTGAATAGAGTGGGGGATAAGGATGGAGGTGTTTTCAAATGGTTACAAAGTTTGATTTAGTTACAGGTTTATTAAGAATTTTGCAAAGGATAGAAGAAAGCAAAGGTGCAGTGTGGACTCTTAAGATTTTCCTGGAGTTGTCTGACACTGCACTGTAGATGTTAAAATTATCAAGGCACTGGTTGTGTGGCAGTAACATAGATCTACTCATAGCACTGGTCAGATCTGAGTCCTTGGTTGCATCATGAGGATAAATGAAGCTCCTGTGCTCAAAAGGAGTAAAATTTGGGTACATTGCCTTGTAGTGGATGTTGGATAACTTTTTCTCAGGCTTGGAAAATAAGGTCTCAGCTAAGTGCTGGTAAAATACTGCTATTTCTTATCCCTGCCTTTCTGTTGTACTGCAGGGTGTAACTTCTGGAGTGTTCCGTACTCCATAGTGCTACAGGTGACATAAACTGGAGCACAGCAGAATTTTCAGTGCTAGGGCATGCCATTGTTTGGTGTTTAATACAAGAAGTAGCAAGGCAGGCCCTTCATGCAAATTTAAAACTAATCCTGCAAGTTACAGGGTGGGGTTTTGGGTATGTTCCTGAAGTGTTACTGTTTCTTTAAAAATCCATATTGCAAAATGGGTCCTCTTTGCCCAACCTTCAGCTCGGAGATACAGGGAGAAGAGGCTTCCCTTACCTTTTGTTACAAAGTTTTCAAATAAAGATTTTTACTTATTGTTTCTCCAGTTTGGTTTTTTTTTTGTTTGTTTCAAGGTAAGGGTGTCAAGTGATAATTTTCACATAGCAATTATGTATTAAAACGCAGGACCCAGCTGCCCTGGGAACACTTACGGGTGGTGAGAGCCCGAAGCCTCCTTTATTTTGGTGGATTTCAGTAGGAATGCCCCTTTCCTGTTTGTATTTGGAACAGCGGTGCTTGGAAGGGTCACACACGTTATCGTTTATCGCCGTCAACAGCGGGGCCGTGAGTGAAGGAGGGCATTTGTGCAGGGAGCGAAGGTGCCAGGCCTGTACGGCCCGCCCGGACACCCGTGAGGAACGGGCCGGCCCGGCCGCCCTCTCTCCTCCGCTGGGGGGCGTTCCCGCCGCCCGCCACCGCTTCCCCATTGGCCCGCGGGCCGCCCGCCGCCGCCTCCCCATTGGTCGGCGGGCGCTAGCAACAGCGACAGAGACACCCTGATTGGCTGCCGCCTCCGC
The DNA here is from genome assembly GCA_013399225.1 of Rhipidura dahli. NCBI lineage: Eukaryota > Metazoa > Chordata > Aves > Passeriformes > Rhipiduridae > Rhipidura > Rhipidura dahli. The sequence continues at coordinate 207,851 of VXAC01000847.1, forward strand.
CGAGCCATGGCAACAGCGGGGCGGGGGCTGCGGCTGAGGCCGCGGCGGGACCCCTGAGGGACGGGGCAGCTGCGCTTTGTGGAAACCCATTCTCTAACCTCTGTCACCGTCGTTTCTGCGGTCTGCGGTCGAACGGAGACGAGACACAGTCAGGAAGCAGCCAGGGACTCGGCTGCATGCGAAGGCAGCAGCCCCATAGCGAAATTCCCACGGAATCTTTCTGGGCTGCTGTCTGAGGTCCCAAACAAGGTACTTTAGTTTTCATCCCTGCTGATAAGACATGTCACTACAATGACTATGATTTAGCCAGTCAGTGGTATGTGATACATGTGGATGAAAGCCAGGGAGGTTACACTTCCCTGCTGTTGAAGATGTGTTGGACGCCTCTCTTACAATGAGATGTATTTTCAGTTCCTTTCAAATACTGAGTTCTGTTCCCTGTTAGGGGAGATAAGATTAGATTAACATTGCCTGTATAGAAATTTTAGATACCTGTCATTCTAAATAGGTTATTTTGTAAAAAAGCAACCCATGCTAGGGAATGTGCGTATTTTGGCCTTGCATATAAGTGACCATTGTTCTACCACCCGAACAACACCAGTGTCCTAAGGCCTTGTAAGTGTTTTAAATAGTTCAAGAACACAGTTGGTTTTGAGTTTTTAGTTAAAAAGAAGAGGCTCAATACAGCAAAATTTCTCAGGAGTGCTAGAAAAAGTCTCTTTTCTAAACTTAGGAAAAAGGATTTTCAGCTAAAACAGAATTAAAGCCTTTTCTCTTATACATAATGAGTTTCATTTCCGAATTTGGTACAGTTGTTCTCTGGAGGACAACTGAATTTTCTAGGTCATTTCCCAGGTGAAATAACTTATTACTTTTCTGTAAATTTATGTTAGACAATTCAAAGCTTGATATGTGAAATCAACCAAATTAAAAGTATTTCCCTCTAAGAGATGTAAAGTCAAGTGGTTAAAGTACGGTGTATTCTGGCCCACTACTGCCCCATGTCACCTGGATATTGAACCTGCACAAAGCACTTTTGAGGAGCTAATTGCATTTGGACAGGAATTTGCAAGTGGTGCCTACAGGTGATTTCACAGGACTTGGCCGGGTTACAGGGAGCTGAGCAGAATTCAGGGGGGGCCTGCTGCTTCCCCATCCATGAGCCAGAACAGATGGGGTGCCTGGCCATGCAGTAGAGGAATAGAACAGGTGAATCTCTGCTGAATGCCAGGGGTGCTTTAGGCCTCTGTCTGTGCTGCTGGCTGGAGTTAGCCTATCAAGGAGAGCCTAGTGGAGTTCTTTCCATTGTATTCACATGGGGGTAGCAATTTGTTCAATTTGTATCTTACCTCATTCTGGTTTCCTAGATGTGATTTGTGCCCCCACCATGTTCTGCTTTCCTTATCCTACCATCTGTAGCAAGCTCTGGATATGTTTATGTTGTTCTTCCTTGGACCTGTACTCAGAAGCATGCTGAGCACATGGCTGACCTGCCCTGAGTTGAATGTGCTGTACCTGCTGTTGTCATTCCTCCTCCTTGACATGGCATGGCCTAGCAAAGGAAGGAGCTTGCCCTAGACAGAAAAAACACAAAGTTATTTTTATCCTAAAATGTATGTAAGGGCCCAAAGAACAGTGCCTGTATGTGTTGATTGGTCACAGAAAGGGGATGGAAATCTAGGAGCACTTTCAGAAGTTCTGTTACTTGGCTCTCTCTGAGGTGACAGGGACAATTTCCCAGTAGGCAGCACCCATGTTTTCCAGCACTGCTGCTAGAGGCAGCTTTTCTCTGGCAGTTCAGCAGACAGCCCTGAGCCTGGCAAGGTCAGAGGCTGAGGATGGTTCTACCATGGAAGTACCCTGGAAGTTCTGCCGTGGTGTGGAGATGGCTGTGTGGAGGTCCTGCACAGCAGCTGCCATGAAAACTTCCCTGAACCAATCCAGGACATTGCTAGAGGGGATCGAGGACATGAGCAGCAGCTTTTCCTGCTTCCAGTCCCATTGGCAGTTCCACTTTCTGTCACAGTCACTGGTGCATCCAACACCCAGGACCACCCACTGGTGCATCCACACTCAGGACAAATGCTGCGAGGTACAGCTTCAAGGCAGTATTTTCAGGCAATCTCTCATTCTGGATGCCTGGCTTACCTTGCTTGGGGCCTCATTTTAAGAGCACTTTAAGCAGTGACTCAAGTGGGGCACCCAGAATAAGAGGCCACTTTTGAAAATGTTGGCAAAGGCATTTTGTTTTATCTCTGCACTTCATTAGTCTTATCCCCAAAGTCTTTCATGTTAGGTTCTACAGTGAAAGGTCATTGTTTCAGATCAATCATTTTCAGTGTGATTTAATCTAGTTCTAAGTCAAACTAATCCACTTTGGTAAAGCTTGAAGGGCAGTAAAAATTCATTTGTTAAGACAGATCTGGTCTTATTTTTTAAGTGGCTGTTGATGCCGAGTCCTTAATTGTGTATGCTCAGCATAAGGTGTCTTCGGAGAGGTTCCAGAAATCATGGGCATCCGAATTCTGATCTTATCTGTAGGCTGCAAGTGCTCAAGAGTTCTGGAAAAACCCTGGGATTTAGTAGGATTGAGTTATTTTGTATTCATATTGGTTTCTTACTTCCAGTATTTTCTTAACACAGGCTGATTCTTTTTCCTCTTACCTGTAGAGCCTCTTTTCAAAATGATGCTTTGGTGGCAGCTGCTGATAAGCAGGCTTGTTCATGTTTTCCTGTTGAAGCTTGTGAATTCTGGTTTACTTTCCCTTCATTACATAAAGAGTAAAACTGCATTCTTCTATCTGGGCAGGACTAGCAAACACTGTGGTCTGAAGTAGCTCATGAGGAGTTAAAGCTGCTTTCAATTAGCTACTGTGTTCTCACACGTAAAGGAACCCCCACAACTGAGCATGCTTGACAACCCCCTGTGCATATCCCTGAATCATTCTGGCAAGAAAAAACTGCCTTAATCTTTTATTCAGACATAGTGCTGTTCCCTCACTGGACTCTGAAATGAGCGGGTGCTGGAAAATAGCACATTTTGCCAGAGAGATCTGAGGGTTTATCAGTTTGTGTCTGCACAGGATTTTGAACATCCAAAAGGCTACCGTGTGTGAATGCCAAATGATATAAAATATACTGCAGTGACCCCAAATAAGCTTCGGGGTACAGACCTACCCTTTCCTATGAAGGAGCAAGAGCTTTGCAGGTTTTGTACAAATCACTAACCTCCTTTTTTAAGGTTCTTCCCATGCAGGTGACTAGATACACAACATACTTCACCACAATGCATGGTATGAACCCTGTTACTGTTGCTGAGCAGCACTCAGGCAGTGTCATCTTTCTTCATTCCAGGATTTACCCTTGAGTTATGAGGGAGGTTCTGTGAGAGTGATTCAAGATCAATATGACATTGAAATATGACAAAGAGTAGAATATTTCACACACTGTGGCAGCCTAGAGGCTTGTTAAACTGTGGTGTATGGTTTGGCTAGAAATATGTCACTGAAATTACAGTCCCTTGTGGTTTGGGACAGAATCATCACACTACAGCTACACCCACTGCTATCTCGTGCTCTGATCTTGTAATTGGTTACAACACCTATCCTCCTGATGCACACTTATTTCACTTTACTGGGGGAATGTACTGCTAGAATTCTAACAATAAAAATTACAGACAGTCCTAAGCCTGTGGAAGAATCTGTCCTTACAACACTACCTGAGCATCATGCCCCATGTAAAGGCTGGTCACAGGTATTTCCAAGATCAGATGTTCACAAACTCCATCCCTCTTTCTCTTCCACAATTGTCTCTACTTCATTTGCTGTGATGTGGAAGCTGGTTTCTCTGTTCTCTGTTTTTCAGTATCTTGTCCCCAAGACTTTCATCATTTAGGAGTTCCCTAAATAAAACATTTCCTTGCTGCAGAAAGGAGAGGAAAGATCATTTGTTCCATGGATCAGGGAGGATGTTAGTGGCAGGGACTTTGTTGCAGAACTGCTGCAATTCCATGAGTCTCAAAAAGAATAGCACAAAATGTGTGTGCTCCCTCAGTGCTTCCAGGACAACAAAAGGGGAAGTTTTCCACAGTGGGGAAAGCCTGGGAATGGCACAGGGTGATTTCCTTGTGGTGTTGCCTCTTCCCCAGTGTCCCTGTAGCTAAATGTCAGCGCTGGGGAGACACCCTCTGACACTGCTGTGGTGTCCCCAGTGCCCCTGTGTGAGTGAGCACTGAACTGGAATGGCATTTCAGCAGGAAGATATTTATGGAACCTGGGTGCTGTCCAATAATCAGATCTGCCTGCGGAGCAGAGCCACTGCCTTAGGTCACAGTGAAATACTCAGTGCCATAAATTTCTCTATCTACAAATTCTTGCTGGGTGTGGTCACTTTGGGAACAATTCTCAGTCCTGCCTCATGAGAGCAGTATTCCTGAGCTTTGATGGGAATCACGGAGTGCTGCCTGGCATCCAGGCTCAGCAGACGAACCACAGTCAGGCACTGTTTGCACCCCATTCGGCACTCTAATAAAAGGCCTGCTGATTTTTCCATTTCCTTTTCATTTGTGTTTTAAGACATTGTGACTCATAAATATTGTAGTAGATTATAAAGATTATAAAACTCATTGCATGAGCTCTAATTTTTGATTATTCGTACCTTGGTCGATCTGTGGAGCCACTATTGAGGATGAAGATCCAGAGCACAATATGAGCAGGAGAATATAGGTACTTCCCCCCACACCTTGGATGTGAAATGCAATCTCTTCCCTTTCTTTAGGTTACAGTCAGACCGTGGAAATGCTGCACACAAGGTTGCCTTATTTTGGCACTTTTTCTTGCAACTGTTAAATTTAGATGTGTATCTGGTTTTAGAGCAGTGAGGTTACACATGACCTCATGGATTCAATGTTACAAATTTTTGAGATGCTTTAGACGGAGCAATAGCTATTTTACAGAAGCCTCAATTAAGGAAACCAAAGCATTTAACGAGAATCTTTTGTGCATGTGTAGCTATGTCTACATATATTTGGCAGATTAATGCAGATTGGTTCAGTGGGTGAATAACTCGTTTTAAAAATACTTTTTAATCTGTTTCCCTGGGGAGTCTGAAGCTGCTGTACAAGACTAGAAAGCTTCTGCTAAACCCTGCATATTTTCAGAGCTGTTGGAATGTTTTGCAAACTGACTAATCTCTACTGAGAAATTATTACAACTGCAAAGGTTCCCAACTGAAGTGAACTGGCCAAGTAGGATTGGCCCATCTCTCACTATTCTTGCCTAAGGGTCAGATACATTAAAATCTTTATTTTTACATAGAATTATATCTTTTCAAAATCACATCCCTGCTGTCCTCAACTAATCATTTATTCTAAGGTAAAATCAATACAAGTTTTACAAGAATTATGATAATAAATTGAAATGATACTTGGGATCCATTCTGTTAAGGTTTTAGATGTCACTGCCTTCTCTTAGAGACAGTGAAAACAAAATCCCAGTAGGAAAAAGCCCCATTTGGCTTGCTGCTATGCATGCATAGTGGTGTATGTGCTTCACACTACTGCAAAGAGCTCTTTTCCAGAATGTTCTGGCAATTAGTTTATAACTTGTGGGGTGTAATTTTTATCTTTCATGCCTTATTATATGTAACTATCATTTATTCTTATTTGTCATATTTATTTATGTCCTTTAAAAAGATAGCAATATTCATCTAATCCTTTTTAAAACTGCATTTATTTTAAATGGCATTAGGGCTTAATGCACAAAAGCCAGCAGCATTAGAGTTAAGGCTAAAAACTTTTGTCTGACACAAGGGACTGGGTTTACTCATTTGAAGTAGCACAAGAGTACTGAGGATAGTGGGAGCATCGGGAGGAGTGAGAGCAGCCTTGTCCCTGCTTCCAGGTTGTGCTAATGGACTTTCTTTCCTTGTCTTTGAGGGGTGAGGACAGATGTGAGCTTAAATTGCCACAGGTGCTCTGGTCAGTGGCTCTGGTGCTGGACTGTCTGCTGGTGAGCAAACCTTCCGCTCAGCTGTGCAGCAGCTCCCCATACCTACCACGGTGCAGGGATGTTCAAATGCTGGCCAGGGTTGAATAGGAAAAGTTAATCCATGATTTATTGTAAGAGATGAGTAACGGGGCTCCCAGCGTGTCTGTGGACACCAGCAGCAGTTTGTGGTTTGTGTAAGGTTCTTACCTTGAGATGATTTTTATGTAAGACTGGTACTCTGTCAATTTATGGAAGAGGAGCTTGACTATTACACATTAAAATACATCGTAAAATTGAATTTAGCTGCATCTCTTAGGCAAGATAGTAGAATCGGTCCGTGGTACCACCCCTGTTACTAGGGCTGTTTCAAGGCAGGCGGGATGCGAGATACCTTTATTTCCCCGAAAGAGGTACAACCGTACCACTACTGCAAGACAACGCTGGCAGGCTGTGGCCGCACAAAGCAGCCATGGCTCTGGGCAGGGAGACACCTAAACGCGCAGCGTGGTCACACAGCCGTGACCCGCCAGTGCCTCTGCCAAGGCCAGGCACGGCGGGTGAGGCGGTGGCGGTGTCCAAGCCCGTGTCGTGTCGTGCCCTGCCCTGCCCCGTCCCGTCCCGCAGTGCCGCACCCCCCACCCATCTCCACCTTTGCAGCAGGAAAATGCAGCACTCTCAGCGCGCACGCGCGTCCCGCGGCCGGCGCCCCGCGATGGCTATTTATAGCAAGTGACGTCACCTAGAAATAGAGCGCGGGGGAGCGGCGCCCCCTCCCCTGCCCTGCAGCACCGCGGCTCCGCCCCCTCGTTGCCTTCCCGGCGCGCAGGCGCGGGCGGCGGTAGCAGCGCGAGGCTCCGAGCCGCACACGCCGCGGTCGGTCCGGGAGCGCGGCCGGCGGGTGAGGGAGTGGCGGCACAGCCCGGCACAGCCCGGCACAGCCCGGCGGGCGGCTCGGCTTACGGTCCCTGCTCCCACCACCCGTGCGCGTCCAGCCGCACATCCCCGCCCGCCTTCCGCTCTCTTGAGGGGCGCGCAGAGCCCAGCCCGGCAGCCACCACGGAAGCGGCCATGGGGGACCGAGAGCAGCTGCTGCAGCGAGCCCGCCTGGCCGAGCAGGCGGAGAGATACGATGACATGGCCTCGGCCATGAAGTCGGTGAGTGGGGCCGGTAGCCTGGCGGCCTTGGGGCGTACTCGAGGAGGAGTGTGTAGGGGGATAGTAGCGGGGGAGGGAGGGAAAGGAAGTGCGGGCTGATCCAAGGCGGGGGTGGGTCCGGGGAGGATGCGAGCCGCCGGGTCCCACTCGTCGCGGTGAAGAAAGAAGGGCGGGAGCAGGAGCCAGACCATCCCGCCGGGACACTTCGCCGCCGCGTGGGGCGGTGCCCGGTACTACCTGCCTTCGGCACAGATGAGACAAAGAGTAGCCAAGGTGGACCTAGCTCTCCCTTTTAAAATTTGTTTCTTTCCCCCTCACTCCCTCCGTTCCCTCGTAAGGGCTGTCTCGCAGCCCTCCCGCTCCCCGGCTGTCCCTGCTCCGGGGGTGTGGCTGTTCCCATGCCCTCCTCTCTGTCTCCCCACCGCGCCAATCGGGCTCGAAGTGCGGCTATTTGAATGCCGCCCGCCTCTCCTCGCGGCGGGAACGCTGTGCGTTCCTTCTCTGCTTGAGATAGGGCCCATCCTCGCCCACCTCGCTTCCACCCCGATGGGTTGGTGGGTTTGTCCTTGGGGTGCGTCTCCTCTTCTGGGCACACGCCAGCGTTTGGGGGCGCTGGTCCGGTGGGATGGGCACTGCGGCGGGGGCTGTTTGGGGACACAGCAAGAGGAGCTCCTTCCTCTTCTAGACGTTTCTTTTACCTCGCCGTAAAAGATGCGAATAGAAGCCTCACTCTCTAACATCCGTGACTCAAAGACTGCGTCCAGGTGTGAAAGCTACCCCCTGTTCCAGGAGCATTGCCTGAGCTTTAACGTTTCTTTTTTGCCTCTTCTTTGTAGGGTAAGTTTCTCAGTGCATTCCGTACCCTGTTGAATACTGACATGTGTTTAAACAATGTTACATTTACAACTCTGCTCCTTTCAGAACCAAGCAATGAAAATTATTTGTATTGATCTGCCTGTACTGATACATAATAAAATTGGAGAATGATCAAACCTATTATGTCTGGTCCCTTTTTTGAAAACAAAGTATTCACATGATCCGAATATTATGGGCAGTGTTAATGCTGTTGGATGCTTAGCAGTGTCTTTGCTGTATCAGTTTACAATTGGTTTGTTCTTGCTGATCTGTCCTCTGAGTACCAAAAGCCCCAAGAGGAACTTTTTCCTTTGAGAGTGCTGCTGTTTGAAGGCACGAGATGATTTTAGTTTGAAAGAGCAGCTTCAAATGGAGTCCACATTTTTCTTCTAAGAATGTCTATGTCACATCCCCTAAAAGAGAGCAGTAAAAAGACACTAATTTTGCTTCTCTTGTTCACTTTTGCTGTTATGCTGTAATAAATGTATTATGACCAGTCCAGTTCTAAAACAGTGATACTTCTATCTCAAACCAGAGCCACAAGATGTTAATATAAGTTGTATTTTAGTTGTGTCTCTAGAGTTCTTGATACCTATAATGTAAAAGTAACAGCCCTGCTTTTGGATGGTAATTTTAAAAAATGAGACAGAGAAACCACTAAAATGTGCTGCTCTAGAAGACAATTTCTATCTGTTGTTAGTAGAAAGCATTGTATTTCTCCAGGAACTGCAGATGTACAGTGTATGCGTGGTTTCTGGGTACATGTGAAGCCATGAGAACACAGTTGCTGTGCTTCGGGACGTGTGTAAATAAAGTACTTGCAACTAGTGTGTATGTCCAGTTGTTTTTTAAACTGTTCTAATTATTATGCAAACTTTTGTTCATCTGGAACAATGGTATTCGCATCTGTAACGCTGCTTCTGTGTGCAGATAAGTTGTGTGTGGGAGTTTGAGAACACTTTGTTAGTGAGGGGGTCTTGAAGCTTGCAGAAACTTCTAAAATACAAAGAGCAGTCTCAATTTAAAAGGCAGCAGTTCCCTTATTTTGAGCTATTGATAGACTATTGCATATCTCTAATTAGCATCTATTGGTTACTTGGCTTTCACAAGTGTTCATTCCAACATGGCAATTTCCAGAATGATTTTTAATGTTTGAGGTTGATTTTGTAGGTCTGAGCATAAGCTTCTGTGGAATGCTCCTAGGGATGTCTGTCCTCACAGCTCATACTTCTGTTTCATTGATTGGAAATAACTGAGAGATAATTAAGAGAGCTTTTTATCCATATAGGTTAATATTGAAGTAATATTGCAATCCAGAGAACTTAGACTTCCTCCAAAAGGAAGGAAATCAGTTTTCTAACTCCGATATCTATTCTCCAGGATACCTTGATTTGAAAAGTTTATTTTATTTTTTTTGAACTCTCTGAAGGTAACACATCTGATACTTTTAAAAGGTGCTATGTGAAAGTAGCATGCTTTCAGTGTAAAGGGAAATCTGAACAATTAATTTCACTCGTAGATATTACTACACTTCACAATACAGAGTATAGCCAACAGCCTGATAGTTACTACAGAAACATAAAGTAACAAAACTTGCTTTAGTGAAAGTGTATTTGCCTGATTTTTGACTCTGCCACTGAAGAAAAAAAGTGTGACAGATCTGCCATTTCAAATGTCAGCATAGAGCTGGAGAAACATTTATTTATTCCCATCAATTCCTTCTTTAAAAAAAGAAAAAAAGCCAGACCAAGTAACAGTTGTAGCTTAAATAAGGAATTTGCTGCTCAATACAAATTTTTATTGCTGTAAACTTATTTTTCATGGAAGAACTCCAGTATTTTTACTTGTAATGTGTAACCAACAGAGGAAAATGAAATAGTTGCTGTTACAAATTAATGGGTTTAGTTTACTTTTTCCCAGATGAAGTTATTTTAATAGAAAATACACTAATATGAAAATGGCATTCTTCCAAGGGACATGGCATTCCCATTGCATTAAATGCTGCTCCAGGATTCCAGCTATTTCAAATTAAGCTTACATGGTAGGTAGAGAATTGTTTCTCAGCACACTGGAGGAAGATGCTTTTGGCATAAGTGTGAAAGGCTCTCAGTTGATACAACAAATCAGCCTCCTGAGATTACAGGATTGAGTACCTTTGGTTTAGAAATTCCAGAAATCATGAAAAATGTATAAGCCCTTAATTTTCCAGACTGTATTAATCCTGATATGTACTGCTTAGGACCTCTGTTGATTTACGTTGTTTTTCCAATATAGCTACATAGTGGTAAAAAATAATTTACTTTTTACAGTTGGTAACATGAATGATGTGAGATATAGAATCTTAAAACTAGTCATATGAGAAATACTACACAGTGAAATAAATGTAAGTCTTGAACTAAAGTTTTTGAAAAAAATAGCTTGAGGTTCTGGTTTATTATGTAGGCTTTATTTGTATACATAAATGGACTTTAAAAGTCTGGGATGTTCTGTATTTTTAGTACTTATCCCTGAGTATCTGGTTTGGGGTTAATGAAGCGTGTTTGTGTAGGAGAGGGGAATGAGTTGTCTTTAATGTAAATAGTGCCCTCCCCTGCTGGAAGATGACTTCCTCATGTGGTTCTCTAGGGTAAATGTAGCTACAGAGCCTGCAATGCTTGCTATATGGCTCTGAAACCACATGATGCCAAGAAATTGATCTGGTTTAAATTCATTAGTCTGGTTTCTGTTTGTTCCAAAATTATGGACTGCGTTAACTTTCTATCAGGCAAATTTTAATAATTAAACCTGACTTTATACTGGCTCAGGTACAGTCATTTTTGCAGCAGCTGGCTCAGAACTGGCTCTAACTGTGAGTGATGTGCTCTGGCTGACAACACAAGAATAATCACAGACAGTCAACTGACCTGGGTCAGGTTGTGGATCTGCTCTCCATTGTGGAACATTCACTTTGGGATGTTTTCCATGTGGAAGGAGCTTAGCTTGATGTGTGGTGTCTGTGGGATCACACACAGAAGTAATTTCTGAGCTGATGGAATTCTGCCACACTCATTAGCATGTGGAGTTAGGAATTCCAGGGTTATAGTCAGGATTCCTCTTATATGCTCCCAATATTTGGTCACTAAACTGTAAATGAACTGTTACTATCTTTATTAGAGAAGATGAATTAGGTGAATTGTACTGGAGATTGTTGAGGAAAATATTGATTGGGAGCTATGATGAAGATTCTCAAAATGTCATTAGAGTTGATTCTTGTGCATTTCATCGTTTGTAGGTTGCCTCTAATTTTATTAGGACAAGCAGAGTGGTGTCTTCTGGGAGTTCAGGTTCCTGAACTGTGGAAAAGGCATTCTGGAGATAAAACTAATTGACTTAATATATTTTAAGTACAAAACCTAAATTTGAAAGTAAGCTCTCTGTTGCTCTAACAGTTATAATTTGCATAAAGTATTTTTTTGCATCTGGAAATAAGCACATTTATTAGAAGGTTCACTGTCTACACCAGCATTCTCAGAATAGTGTAAATACTTGTGTCTTGATTGTTTGTAGTATGTAAGTATTTGGTTGCAAAGATTCTGGTGCTTGTCAAGCAGTTTAAATGTGCACATTTTTTAAAAGAAATAGTTAATGATTTTATCAGTGTCTGAACAAGGACAAGGTTATTTTCACACCAAAGTACATATCCTTAGAATTCTAGTGACTACTTTCAAAGCAATATGCTTGAGGTAGGGGAGGTACATTTTTCATCCTAATTCCTTTGAGTTTAATTTCATGTGTATAAGTTTTAAAAAGTAGAACAATTTCAAGTGACTATGAGTCTGATAGCCTAAATTAAAACAAGTGAGATAGGCCTAAATATACAGTATTAGAAGTATTATTCTTCTATCTCAGCTTATTGAAGGAGTTCGAAGCTGATCATGGCTTTGTTCCCGATTTGCTGCCCTATTTCTGTGCAGTTTCTTTCATGTCCTATCCCTGGAATTTGCCTGCAGCCAGTTAGCAGACAGCAGGGTAACTTTTGTATTACACTGTATAATCACTAACTAGGTGTCTGAAAGATACTATGAAACACTAATTCTATTTGTACTGGACAGAGCTTAATGGCTGCAGCACTTCCATCTCTGCTGTCAAATGGAAGCAAGCAGCAGGGGAAAGAAATGCAAGAATTGCCCCAGCTTCCAGTGTCGGTGCTCTGTTCCAGATTCAAAAAACTGGTGTTCTAGGTGCATTTTAATTCATCACTAAATATGTAGTCTGTATAGTTATAGCAGACTGCTTAAAAAAACAGCCTTCCTCTGTGATTGCTTCTCCATTACACAAGCCTGACTCACTTTTATTCAGTGAATGTTCTTTACAATCACTTCTAAATACCCCTTCTATTACATCAGAACTGTGGGGATTTCATTCTTTTAAGTCCTGACTGCAGAACAGTTTTAAACTTTCAATGTTACAAAGTTACTCCAGTCTAGAAGGAATTTTGGGATCTAGAAGAAATTTTGAATCTTGCACTTCATGATGAAAGTATTGAAGGAAGTTTGCACACTCTTCTCTAAGACAAATCTTTTAAAATTGCTTTTTGTCTGTATTTTCAGGTAACTGAGCTGAATGAGCCCCTCTCAAATGAGGATAGAAACCTGCTCTCTGTAGCCTACAAGAACGTAGTCGGAGCTAGACGATCCTCCTGGCGCGTCATCAGCAGCATAGAGCAGAAGACTATGGCAGATGGGAATGAGAAGAAGCTGGAGAAGGTTAAAGCCTATAGGGAGAAGATAGAAAAGGAGCTCGAGACAGTCTGCAATGATGTTTTGGCTCTCCTAGATAAATACTTGATCAAGAACTGCAATGACTTCCAGTATGAGAGCAAGGTCTTTTACCTGAAAATGAAGGGGGATTACTACCGCTACTTGGCAGAAGTTGCTGCTGGAGAGAAGAAGAACAGTGTTGTGGAAGCCTCAGAAGCTGCCTATAAAGAGGCTTTTGAAATCAGCAAAGAGCACATGCAGCCCACTCACCCCATTAGGCTTGGGCTGGCCCTCAATTTCTCAGTGTTCTACTATGAAATCCAGAATGCCCCTGAGCAGGCCTGCCTTTTAGCCAAACAAGCCTTTGATGATGCCATAGCAGAGCTGGACACACTAAATGAGGATTCCTACAAGGACTCCACTCTCATCATGCAGTTACTTCGAGATAACCTCACTCTGTGGACGAGTGATCAGCAGGATGAAGAAGCAGGAGAGGGCAATAATTAAAAAGCTTTCCTCTGATCCCTCTTTCATCCACTTGGCCATCCCCATCATCATCAATATTTCCTTGCCACAGTCACACTAAATATCTAGTGCTAAGCATATCTGTATTGTACAGCTGTTCAGATCTGCTGTCCACTTTATCAAGAAGCAGTTTCAGATGAGGCTTCATGGGCATTGATGGACTGATTGGTTTACTGGCCCTATTTATCTTAGTTGCACTTGAGCAGTGCAGAAGGAGGCATTTTTAGTTTACCTGTTGGTTGGAAAACATGGGAAAGAATAATGGAAAGTGATTGAGGATAACTAGATTCCAGTTAAATTTTTTCGGTTTGGAATGAGCAGACAGTTCTATTAAGCAGTACATTTTGTGCATGCAAAATAAATTTGCCACCCCAAAATTTTTTCAGTCAATGAAAACAGTTAAGCTGATGTGAAATGACAACTCTGTTCATCAGTTTACAATAAACTGTTTGAAATGTGAGGCTTCAGTAGCAATTTGGTTTTTTTGCCTCTAATTTATGTGCACAGTTTCTTTAAATGCAGTGCATCTACCTAAGAGTTTTGATACTTGTAACCTTTTGCAGTTGTTTTGAAGAATCATAAATTTATTTTTTGTAAACTCTTTGGCTGTTTAGTTGTCTGTGTATTCTGACAACTCTATGTCAATATTTGCCCATGTTAAGATGGATGACTGGGAAGCCAGACTTCTAAATTAAATGTTTTGGAATTAAGTGAATAAAATAAAATGCTGCTTCAGGGATGTTATCTCTACATGAGCTGTCCTGTCTTTTGTTCAGAGCAGAGATAGAGTTATCTAACACATCACTTATGGGTTAAAACATATTTAATCAAAAGTTTAATGAGAAGTTGACATATGCCAAACAACACAAAAACACATCATAGCATGCTGAAAGAAGAAAACCCCAAAGCACCCACTGTGGGAGTCACTTCTGTTAAAGTGGAGTTTCCCAAGGTGGTCTATTTAGTTGTTTGCACAGCAGAAGAGTTGCTGAACAGTTGTAAAGCCCATAACTTATCATATCAATGCAGAGACTTGTGTTTGCTTCTGTCCACTGTAACTTCTGTTTCTCTGAAGTGCTGATCACCAAATCAGCTTTACACATGAATATCCCAGTAGCTATTTCATATTTACCTACTTCAAACAGAACAATACTTGTTGCTAAAGACTGCCTTTCTCTATTTAGCTCACTTAAGTCTACTCCACAAACTTAACACTTGTGTTTTTTTTTTCTCCCAGTAGTTAGTGTACGTGGACGTTTATTGGTGCTGTACACACTTCTGCAATGGTATGGCCCAGAAGCAGGAAAAGTTAGCTGTATCCAAACTGCCACTGGCACCTGAGTTAGCTCAAAAGTCATGTAAGTTCTCATTTATCAGAATTCTTATTCTGTAATTAGTGCAATAATTATTACTAGTCTGAATTACCCACAACAGCTTCTCATACTTTTAAAAACGGGTGCATTAGTTGTTCTTAAGTATCTGGAGTTTTAGAATTTTTTAAGGGTAGATTTGTGTGCATTTATATATTCTATCATCTTAGAGATAATTCTAGCTTTATTATATCAGTAAAATTGGCAACAATTGAAAGAGTAATGCAACATCTGAAAAAGATGAAAGTACAGGTACACTCCTACCTACCTGCCCCCATGTAACCAAGGTAAAACTTGGCCATAAGATTGCCTTTTTACATTGAAACACCCTGGATGGTTAATAATTAATAATATTGGCAATCGGTACAGGTTTATTTCCCTGTTGATAAAGTACCTGTCTTTTTGTTACCTTTTTTAATATTTTTCTTAATTAAAAAGCCAAGGAGTGCTTTCTCAGTTACTGTCTTGCACAGATCCTTTATCACAAAACTATGAGCATTGTGTAGTTTGCAATTGAGTCAGCAGGCCTGGCATCTCTGGACTGTGCAGCTGAAGGTTGGCTGTTGCCCTGGTGCATAGGATCCAAAGTGGAGACCAAAGGTCTCATTTTTGCAGAATGATGCTGTGTAGCAGTGAATTAGATTCCCAGTATGAAAGCAGATACTTCTGTGTTTTCCAGCTGTCAGTGAACGAGCCAATGACTTGGAGAGCATGTTTTTGTGGTTGTATTTTGGTAGGAGTTAGTAGAGAGTTTTCTATGGATCAAGAAAAAAATGCTCCAGTGCAATCCATATTCTTGTTTCCACTTCAGCAGCTTTTTCATTTCCTGGGCCCTAGGATTGCTAAATGCTTTTTTGTAATCCTTACTGTGATCTGGAGGAGACCAAAGCTGATGAATAGCACATGTTGTTTATTCCAATATTCTTCAGTAGACCACAGGATTCAGGTATTTGGGAACTGGTATTTCTCATAGGTGACTCCCAAGTCATATCTTGTGCCTATCACACTCTAAAATAAAATCCTTGGCTATGCCCAATTTATTGTTTGAAAACACCAGATCTGTTTACCAAAGGTGCTTAGTTGAAGTTCACATTTTTTGAAGCAGGGGTAATTCCAATGGAGAGACTCAGAATTGATTGATTTTTTTCCCCCTGGCCCCAGTGGGGTTTTTTTATGTGTCCTTGAAGGCATAAAAGGTTGTTTGCTGTTCTTGACATGGTGAGGATTTCATTAGGGTCCATCTGAGCATTACTCTTGCCCAGAATCATACTTTTCATGTCTTTCACAGGCAATCTTTGTTGAGAGGTTAAGTCACTCCGAGGGTGTTGATAGAATATTAACAAGGCCTATACGTATCCTTGAATTTTTAGCAACTTGACAGCTGCTAACAGTAAAGCAGCATTTTTTGTAGTGTTAAAGGAACTTGAACGCTATGGCACAGTCAGCCCTTAAATTAATTGTGTGGTCTTTATGGGGACAGAGATGCTTTCAGTCTATGTCCTAATTGGCTCAAATATGTTCAAGTTTTATAGAAATGGTTGTGTTCATCTCTCAGAGTACAAAGAGACACATACCCCATTGAACCCACTGGAACAAAATGTGCCAATTCTATGGAACACTAAACTATGTACCGAAAGGCTGTTCTTCAACATAAGCAATAGCACTAAGAATGTGAAGATTCTAGGGAAGCAGAAACCTTAAGAAGAGTGATGAGACTGTTTGTCCATGGATAACACATATGAAAGGACCACAGTTCCTCTGGTAAGTAGTGATTCACTCTTGCTACTTTGGTCTCACTGTGGGTTTGAATATAGTTTTCCCTCATTGCCGTTTCCTTGCCTGTAACTTCTGGCTGTGGTTTTCCATCCTTAATACTCACACTTGTGATCTACATCTGTAAGTTGGATGGACTGACTTCCAGAGCTGAATCTATTTCCAAAGGAGCATGAGGGTATTTCCTAACCTACTCTTGGGGCCTCTTCCAACAGCTGCAATAGGCTGCTTTATAATAATCCAGAAAAAAATGATGCGAGTATACTTCAGGTTGAGGGAAATGAAAAGCCTTGGCTGTATTTTAAGTCATGTAGGAGAATGACTTAATGATAATGGAAGTTAGAAGGGAAAAAACTGATGTCATTATACATTATAAAACATTTTCTATCAGCATGGGACCAACTGGAACTCTTTCAATAAACCAATTTGAGTTTAAGGACAGAGAGAAAACAGGAAAAATATTCCAGTGCTTTGGATCCTTGTGTTTTTTTAATTCTATCCCCACCACATATTTGAATTAATTTCACATAATTGATCAGAAAAAATTGGCTAAAACACTTCAACAACGTGAGAAACATATTTGGATAGGTCTTAAGTTCATTGAAGTAGCTCCTTGAAATCAGTGGCAGATTTTGAAGAATGTGAAGTTGATTATACACATAATTGACAGAGGATGTTTAGATCTTGTTCTGAACAAGCCTAAAGTACTTGAAGTTCCATAGATGCAGATGATTTAGTGTCTGAGCCTTAATTATTTCTGAGATAAATGAAGATGTTTTCTGAATACTGAATTCAGGCCAGGTAGATTTTTAGTTGGTGTTAGAAACTGAACCACCTGTTAGAAATAACAGTGTTTATTATGACTCTTTCCTATATGCCAGTTGTGATCTAATATTGCATAACTATAGATGTAGTAATACACATATATGTAAATATATGCACTTCAAGTATACACATTTCTTTTTTCTGAATCTTCAGTGTTACTAGTTGACTTATATTTTAGTCTAAATGATTTTGACTAATGATTATGAACCAGCTTGGTCAGTCCCAACTCAAACAATATAGCCAGATGAATTATTTTCATTCAGTCGGGTTTTTGTAAACCCCAGAATGTACCAAGGGAAAGCACTGTGAGTACTTCAGCAGTGAATATATATTTTTTATGAAGGTGATCATTAAGAAATGGTTTATGTACAATGATGTACCTAAATTAGTATGAGCTTTTTTCACATAATTTGATAATGTGATCGATTCCACTTTAGGATTCAATCTAATTGTAGTTGAACTCTTCCATCTCTAAAGAATAAGTGGTTAAACAATATGTCTAAGAGAAGAAACAGATCAAAACACGCTGTGCTTATGACTTTTGGTGATGTTTTGCCAGTTATAAATATTAAATATAATAATTATTTATAAATTATAATAAACATATATGTTATTAGAAATATAAGCCAATTATATTTGCAGTAATTGTATATGAAATCTGTGGCATTTAGAGAACTGCATCCTTGTTTGAACATCTGAGGAATGTCCTTTTTTCAGGGATTTCTCCAGCAGAGACTACTGAAAGAGCAGGGATGGCTATAAAATGTTGATTCCTTTCCCAAGCACATAAGGCACACATAGGAAGGAAGCAGGAGTTGTAGGGGGTTGGCAGGAGAAGCATTTTACTGACATACTTTGTGACTGTTGTGCCCTCACAGCACAAAAGGACATCTGACTCTTGCAGAGGGTAGAGAAGTAGATGGATGACAGTGATTAATTGGTTTCCCTGCAAAATAAAATGGATCATATTCCCTCTCTGCAGAGAGAAACCTGTGCTTGTCCATGTTTACTTTGTTTTGACTCTCAGCAAAAAGCCAGATCCCGGGTTGGTTATTTGTTTCTGACGTACAACCCAGTTACTCCAGTGACACACCTGCCCAGGGTGTGGGGCCTTAAAGCGCCTCCCAGAGGGATGCAAGATGTGGGCACCAAGCTGGGGCAGCCTGGCCACCATCTGTGATGGCTTCCTGTCTCCATGGCAGCCAGAGACAACCTGGAGCAATCACCTCTGTTTCTGTCACTGCATCCCAGATCCAAAGCAGGGAGCAGAGGGCCAGGCCTGAGTCTGGCAGGAAATAGCCGAGGTCTCTGCAAGGGTTTGTTGGCTGGCCAGAGTGAGATTCCAGCTTGTCCTTAAAGGGCAGGCATAGCTCCTCTGGTCTCTTGTGCCACCTAAGCTTTTTAAGGACTGCTATTTGCCTGTTCTGAAACAAGTCCTATTAAGCCTGTCTGGGCTGTAAAATGGGATGGAAGGATTAGAAAGTTAAGACTTTTCCTGTCATTTGTATCCTCAGAGCCCAACATTGTTAAGAGATGAGCACGCTTTGGTACCACTGCTGAGTCGTTCCCTGGGTTTCCAAAGCTGACACTTCCTCACTTTGAGATTGGCCAT
This sequence comes from Rhipidura dahli, assembly GCA_013399225.1. Classification (NCBI taxonomy): domain Eukaryota; kingdom Metazoa; phylum Chordata; class Aves; order Passeriformes; family Rhipiduridae; genus Rhipidura; species Rhipidura dahli. The sequence continues at coordinate 226,692 of VXAC01000847.1, forward strand.
GAGCCTAGCCTAAAAGGAGTCTGAATTAACTATTATTTTTAGGTTAGTGAAGCCCAGCTTTAGCTGAGCTTATTAGCCCAGCATTAATTGTATTTAAAACAATTGCTTTAAATTTTTACTAAACACATTATGTCTGTATGTATGTTTTTAATTCTGCCATTAAGATTATGCTGAATCCTTGGATTAGGAACTGATTAAGAACCACTAATGTGCCAGATCTCTGGGTAAGGTATAATGAATTATTCATCCTGTTATCCTAGTGCAATCACAATAATGTCTTGGTGCTAATTAGCAGGTGGATGGGCTGACACAAAGTCAGGAATACCCAGGAAATATTTTATTCAACCTCTATTCTAATTACCTATATTCTATATTTTCTGGCCTTATAACTTATTTCTTACTCAATAGAAACAATTCTTATTTTTCTTTCTGTTATTTCAACTTTTGTTTTTTTAAATCAATTACTTTTTTAGGGCTAACTAGCCTGAGAGCTGAAGCTTTTAGCAGCTTCTGAGACACCTGTATGCAAAGTTTTACTATTATTCCTCACTATAATACTTTGTCCATTTTGGTGATCTACGTGTTACCATTTCTTCTAATATGTGTGATCTTTATTGTCTTGTATCAATCAGAGCAGAATTTGTCTTATTTTTAATTAACCTAGAACTTGTATGTGCACTTGTAAAACATGGCACTTACTGTGGTAATAAATTAGATATTTGTGCATATTAATCTTATTACTTAAGGCAACACAATTTATAATAGATTTTGGTTTTGCTTGGCCGTTAGTCATTACTCTAATTTTAACTCTTTCTCCCCTCTAAGTAAATTCTCAGCATTAAATTTTCTACTTAATGTTCACATATATCACTGTTCATCAAAGGGATTTATCAGAAGTCAAACTAAAGGGCATTATCTTGTATTTTGCCACAGTTTCTTAAAGATTCCTAGTTTTTGAAATAAGACTGCAGCCTGAAGCATAGCTTAAGGCAGATGTTTCAGTCTCACAGCTCAGCCTGAAAAAACACAACCCACAAACCAAAACTGTCCTCACCACCTATTTCCCACTGGATTTCTTCTCTAGAAGTCATTTTCCTTCATTTTTTGCTGACCCTGCTGAGTTTTCCTTCCACTCCTCTGCAGAAATACATTCTGATAACTCCATGAAGATGTAACTGGTTGATGAGACCTGTTGATTGTCTGAGAATGCCCAGCTTAGCATGATTTTTGTGTGAGATGTGCAGCTGGCTGCTCCATGAATATCTTTTGAATTAGGGAGGAAGTGTATGAGGACAGAAGAATAACTTGGGGAACTGCTGCTGGCCTTCTTTGTGTCTGTCTCTGGTGTTTGTGTTTCCGCTCATCAGCAGCGTGAGATGTTTATTCTCTCTTTCCTCTCCTCCTCCTCCCTTTTTCCTGTTTCTCTCCCTTGGCCACCACATCCTTCCTAGTGCTGCCTATCTCTGAGAATTTTCTTGCCCCTCTCAACTATCACTCTGCTGTGTGTGATTAAGCACATGGAACATTTCCAGCCTGATGACTGCAGGGTTTTGCAATGAAACCCCTTGGAGATTTACTGAGTGGGCTGCTCTGAAGGAGTTGGACCTTATGAGCCCTAATGCCTGCCTTTGTAGGGATTTGGAAAGTGGTTGGCATATTAAACTCATTGTTGCTATATGCGTAACAGCAGCAATATTCAGGAGGTCTTGAGGCACAAAAATTTTTCCTTGTGACAAGCTGTACAAAGTCCTTCATATAAAAATCTGCTCTTTTCCTTTGTGCTGAGCTGTACAGACAGCTGAACTGATGGGCAGTACTGCCAGGGACTTGTGAGAGTCTGTGGGTTAGTCTGAGACAAATATCTCATCTACAGCCGTGCTCAAATTAGGTTTCTAAACTTCCCATTATTTGAATTTTGGGTCTGAATAGACCATTTGAGGTTCATCTTCAACTGTAAAAAACAAGTCTTTTTTAGTAGAAAATGTCACAGCTGCATCCCTACATTGCTGAACTGCAGTTACAATCACAATCCCTACATCTGATTCTACATTAACTCCATCTGAAATGAGTGGTGGAGGGCAATTACCACGCTGATTAAATTATATTAAGGTTTTGCTTTAGAGAGAATGTGTGAGGATGCCTTGCTGGATGCTGGATAGAAAAATACTGTGTTGGACCTGAAAGCTTCCTTGAGAACATTGCCCTAAGCTTTTAGCCTGCAGGCTGTCCTCAGAAGGCAGAGTTTTTGTTACTTTATCTTGCACTCAAGGCTGTGTACATGGATAAAACACTGTGTATCAATAAAGCTGGCCTTTTATTGCCAAGAAGCTTTTTCCCAGGGGTTTTATAGCCATTTAACATAAAGCTGGTAGTAACATTGTCTGCTGGCTGAGACTGTCCAGAACTAAAACAGGATTGAATGCAGAAAGGTATTTGTATTTAGTAAATTCAAACATTTGAGAGTATAACAGAATTAAAATTAAAGAAAATTAAAGAAAATTAATCTAGAAAATTAAAAACAAGGGACACTTCCATCTTGGTGAGGGTCTGAAGGAGCTTTCAGTAAAACAAAAACACATTTTCATTTGCCAGCTGGCCAGTTTCTTATTATTTGGCTTCAAGTACAAAGAACAGAAGGAAGAGGGCAAAGGAATCTTCTCAAGCCCTGAACAGGCGGCAACAATACCTGGCTATTGGCATTGCTGTGACAGAGCCCTGGGTAATCATCAGAAAATGGAAATATATTAGAAAATGTACCTATATATTCGATGCAGTGTGATTTCCCTCAGTGTCTCTCTGGAGATTTCTGACAGTTTCTTCTGGATTGTCAGAAGACCCTCCAGAAAATCAGTGTTTGAACCATGCCTAAACTTCCTGTGACCATGCATGCTTTGCTTCAGCACCTCTGACCTAAATAATGTATCAGAGATTATAGAATTAAGATTTTTTTAAAACAAATTTTAGTTCAAATTACTTAAAATTTTTCATTTATTGTCTTCTGTTTGTCTTTCAGTCCATCCATCCATTCCTTTCTCTTGTGTCTATCCTTCCTAAAAAGTTCACATTTTTACCTCAATTATCTTTCATCCTGCTCTTCCCTGAGCCCTCCTTTGTCCTTTCTGACTTATCTTCCTACTTAAAATACTTTCTTCCTGGCCTCACTGAGCATTGCCATGGTGACCACATGACATCATTGCACCGGGAACAGTTGCCTAGGAAACCACATGATGTCACTGCACTGGAGGCAGTTGCCATAGTTACTGAGTTGGCTGAGGTAACTGGGAAAAAGGGTTTGTCATCTGCCGGGTGCCAGGAAATGTTCCCATTAACTGGAATAAAGAAGAGACTTTTCTTTATATTTTTGTGTTCCAGGGAGGGCTGCCTGTGACTCAAAGACCCCATTGCTTTACGTCCTGCTACGTTCTCTGACTGGGCCATTTCCCTTGGTCTCTGGGAGCTTGCCCACTTGTTTCTGCTGTTCCATGTTATTGTGAACATCAAGTCACAATAAAATGGAGAAAAGCTGTGTTGTCCTGTGTCCTGTGTTTCTGCATAAGATGGAATTGCAGCTTTTATTGCTCTTTTTTTTTTTTTTTTTTTCCTGTTTGTNTTTTTTTTTTTTTTTTTTCCTGTTTGGTTCCTTTGGTTTCTGAGATAAATATCCCAGCCCAGTATTTATCCCAGCAGACATCAGAGGTGCAGTAACAGTGAATGTCATAATCTGAGCTGGCTGCATCTACACCAGGCTCTGTGCATGTCTGTAATTTGTTTTCCACTTCTTTCCTACCTCATCCAATTTCTATTTCATCACTGCTGACTTGTGCCTGTCTTGTTTTAATAATTCCAGCAGTTCCCAGAAACGTCCTGTGTAAAAGATGAAACAGAGGTTAAATAAAACGTAGGAGGCAGCTACAAGAGATGAGGAAGGTACGCAAGAACAAGTTTAGTGAGTGTGTGATTCATGTAAGGATGTGGGGATGTAAACAATGGTTAGCACTGTTTGTGATGTGCAGATCTGTACCTCTGGCAGCATTTATGTATATACATAAACATACATGCAATTGCTCTGTGGATAAATAAATAACTTTTTATGAAAATTGCTTTTCCAGACTTTCTGCAATTTGAGTGAATTACATGTCTAGGGCATGTTAGTCAAATTATGCATGTATAAGTGTGATTGTTTCCACATCTCAAATAAAGTCTCTGCTCTCAGAACCCCTGCAGATGCTCTGGAGTTCACTAGAAACTAGTTATAAACTTCCCACTGAAGTTCATGGAATGAGCCCTTCTTTGGCCCCACTGTGTGCAGTCATCTTCAAGCTGAAGATCAAAATCCTTAAAATTACTGTGGAGCTGCAAACAGGAATGCAGTCAAAGAAGCTATGGAGAGTGCTGGTGGCCAGCCAGGTAAATGAGGAGTTTTGGGGCACCTGAACTATTCATTGAAATCCAGGGCTCCAGAAATGTTGGGAGTGGGCTGCATCTCAGTTCTGGCAGAACTGAGGAGGAAAATCCAGAAGAGGGAATGTAACTTCATTGGGCAGGGAACAGAATTTCCTCTTAGGTATGGGAAGAAGCAAGGGCATAGAGGTTGGGGGTTTTTGATATTTGTTTATCTTGCATTCCCCTCCTTATGCTTTACAAATGCTGTCTGATTGACAGTTTATTTGTTCAGCATACTGAACAAAGAAATCTCAGCCTTTGTGCCAGAGTAACTCTAAAAGAAAATTGTCCCTCATACCTGAAATAATTTAATTTAATTTTAATCAGATGGCAAGGAATGAAACAGCTCAGAGAGGGGCAAAGAAGCAGCCAGTCAGTGCTCAGGTGAGACATTAATAGTCACTTGCTTGTGCTTCAGATCTGCATGTAAATTCTTGAATTCTAGTCTGATAACAGTGTTTAGTTAATCAACATGCAGTGGTGGGGTTTGAAAATCAGGCTGTTCTGTTCATGGTGAGCCAAGGGACTTGCATCACTGTAAAATATGTGTAAGTAATCATGGCCTTTCCTGGGCTTTAATGGAGTGGAACAACCTTGCAGTTACTAGTCTGGGATGCTGCTGAATCTGTAATTGAAGGGATATTTGATCCTACTGTTAATGGTCACATGCGTTACTTTTTCTGTTAGCTGAGCTTCAGAATGACCCCTGAAGTTGGGTTTGTTTTATTTCAACACTCTACCTGGCAATTTGAGCTTACTGCATTTAAGTACATTTTAAACATTTGTGTTTGGATGACATTTATTGGTAAAATATGAGAAAGAAAGCAGGAAACTAGGCTGTGTTTGTTTAACTGTCAGGGAGGTGTGGGAAAAGGTTGGTAGAACTTACGGGGTTTTGGTATATTTTACCTGAAATCCACATTTTTGTGATCCGTTTTCCAGCTTTTCCTGTCTCTGGACTTTCACCAATGTCAGGTTTATGTAAATATTTAAATAATAATTGTATGATCTGCTATAGCAATACTGGAGATCTCAAGTGGTACAGAATTATAGATTTGTTTTCCACCAGTGTGAACCACTTGGAGTTTTTACTTGGTGAAATTCTGTGAGTAGCAGTGGACCTGGTTTGTGGTACTGCAGAACAGTCCTGTGAGAGCTCAGCTTTTTCTGAGTAATGCTTCCATCTGCTGGAGAAATTTGCTTGCACAGTATTCACTCTGTACTGTACTCAGAGATACAAATCTTGCTCATTAAACCCGCAAAGATTTAGTGATCATTAGTTACTATGACAAAAACGGTTCATCTGGGATTTTAAGCAGCTAACACAAATCACTCAGGTGCTCTTTTAGTTACAGCTAAAAGATGCAGCACTCTGCCTAGTTGGAATCAGTATTGTTATGTTTTTTTCTAAAATATAATAACTCACACAGTAATAATATAAGTTACAGAGTCTACAAACATCCTCCTAGTGGGTGATTTTGTGACTTGTGATTCAAATTGGTGCTTTCACTGAGAGACTGCAGAGGCTGTAGGACTGTCCCTTTCCATTTCATGGCCAAGCAGGATGGGGGCAGATATCCACTGGGACAGGATGTATTTCAGTGCTGGGACTAGAAAGTTCACTCAGTATTACTTACATTGCCACAGTGCATCAGGATCTGTGCTCCCAAAGCATATTTTTGAATTTTAGAATTAACTTGTTTTGCAGTAAACTTGAGAACTTTGTTAGCTGGGCTACAGTGTCTCCAGACACAACTTTTTCTCAGAGTACTTCCCAGCCCACCTTTCTCTCCTTAATGAGTTATTTTCTCCTTCTTTCCTGCAAATACACTGATTTATTGAAAGAACAGCATGAGATGGTTATTCTGTCCTTGCATTATTTTTTTATTTTTATTAGGTTGTGTAGGAAAAGTGTGCAAATAAAAAGACCCCACCCCAAACCATAAAATTTATAGAGAATAAATAGGGTTTGTTCTGTGTTACTTATTGTTTATGACAGTGTTGTTAAGAATAGTGACATCAGAACACCTTTGGACTCGATACAGTGGCATTACAAAGAAATAAAACAATCTTATGTTATATATAGGTCATAAATTTATAAATATAAAATTAGATATAAAGTAAATTATAAAGTATATATAAAATTTATAAGCTTATCTATAAGATTAGATGCACTAGTTAAGGATAATTTTAGAGGAATACATACAAACTATGTAGGTCCTTATCTATAGTGTAATCCTGTATGAAGATTACATACTGAGATGTATTTATTTATATTTATTTAAATATATGAATTCAATAAACAATAAAAAGGACAATAAACAATAAAATCAGAGCACCTTGCCCCTGCCTATCTGCAATCTCTGCAGTTCTGTGCCCTTTGTCATCATTATTTCACTTGATAAGTATCTTCCATTGTGCATGTGAAAGTTTGACATGTCCTTCAGCAGCCAACCCTGTGGAACACATCATCTCCTTGAAATCCCTGGGCTCCACAGGGCAGATGGCATTTGGGTGTTGGATTCCCTGTGCAGGGAACACACCAAGTGCCCTTTGGGTTAAGGCAGGGAGTCGGACCCATGGTCAAACACCAAACACAGGGATGGATTTCAGGGGCTTAATGTTTCTAAAATTATGAGAGTTGTAGGAAATACAGGCTTTAGATTTGCTTTTGTTGTTCTTCTACTGCTAAGGAAAAATAATTTAAGGTGTCTTTCACTGATGACACTAAATGTTTTGTAAGTAAATTGATTCTATTTGTGTGCGGGTTTGCGCTTTTTTGAAAACACAGAGCTCAGTATTTCTAGGCAGCTCTGGGTGTTGAGAATGTGGGAAACGAATTTGTGACCTGTAGGAACACTACTGTCTATGTCCAAAATCCATGATTTGTGTGGACAAATAGCTACTGCTTACCTTAGCAGCCATCAGTAATTATCTTTGATTAGGATTGAGTTGAATGTGCAGTTTAAAAAAATCACGTGGAGCACAGTGGCAAAACATCAGGCAGTTATTGTTTTCTTTGTGTTGTTACTTCATTTGCAGGACAACAATATCTGAAGGTCCCATTGGTAGTAATTTAATTAAGAGGGTTTTCTTGGATTTTAAGAGCACCTCCAGGCAGTCCATCCATCATGTTATATATGCAAATAAAGGCAAAAGAAGTGCTTTTCCCTGAGCACCCATGCAGGAGCACATTCCATTGCTGATGTGTGGTTTCATCCTCAGAGTGTTTTGGCTGTCAGTATCTTTATGGCTCACATACCTTAGCAGGCTGTAACTCACACCTGCAAGTCTCTGCACAGGGGGCTTTAATTTCTTTTTACTGCCTGTGAACTGATGAAGGTACTCTCCTTGTTAATGGATGCATTTGTTCTTGCTGCTTCAAACTGTTTTCTCAAAAAGTTATTAATAATTTAGTATTCAACCAATTGTCAATTTTTAATTTTCACTAAGAATCTACTTAAAGTGGCCTTAATTGCCTCTTGCATGATGTCATAATTTTGGACAGTGCCATATCACAGGGAAACGATGTTTCATGTCCTTCATGTAGGATAGTAAACAGAGAGATGTTGGGTTGATGGACATGACTCAAATTATAAATTGGCATAAAATTTCAGAACCAGCTCCCTAGCAGGTGAAGAGCATGAATGCAAAATTATCACCCCAGGTGTCCATGATCAGTCACAAGAACTGATGACAAAATTTTCATTAGATAAAGTAATAGGCAGAAAATGTTTTCCCCTGAAAAATGTATTTATACTGCATTAAGCACAGTAATGCTCCTTAACTTTAAAGATAATATTGTTTATTTTGTAGGAAGAAAAGTGTCTTTGTGTGTACAGGAGGAGCGGGAGGGTGAGTATTGATTTGAGCAGTTGAGTCATGGAAATCAATTTACTTTTCAGTTCCTGGAGAATGGCATTGCAACTGGTGGTTCATGATTGTCTCATCCTTTGTGTCACTGATGGGGCAGAGAGCAATTCTATTCTGAAGCAGAAAGCTGCTATGCCTAGGATGTTTTGTTAAACTGGGAATAATGATTTATTTCCAGTGGTTGAATGATGTCAGCAACATTCACGGATGAAACTGTGGCTGAGGTACCTGTTTGCAAGCTTTGTAGGAATTGTCTTCTCTACACTTTTGCGATTATAGAATATCCTGAGCTGGAATGGATCCACAAGGATTGTTGATTCCAAGTCCTGGCCCTGCACAAGTCACCCCAAGAATCCCACCATGTGCCCGAGCATGTTCTCCAAATACTTGCTGAGCTCTGGCAGGGATGGCACGAGTTGGGGCTGCTCTGTTGTGTGGTGTCAAGGTTGGTTTTCAGAGTCATTCTCTTTCATCTTGTGAAGCAGCAAACAGAGGCAGTTTTAACATTCTAAATGTTTGGTGATGCTCAGCTTTGTGCAGAAGCAGTCGGGGAGTCTTGATTACACTGCTTGAGCCCAGTGTGATGGGAGAGAAATGAAACAGGGCTCTCTGCTTACACAAGCTTGCCTAATGTAACAGTTTTGTTGTCTTCTTTCCTTCCCTGCGCCACCTGTGCTGGTTCAGTGCACACCTTATCTATTAATATCAATTATGTTCAGTCTGATTTGCAAGATGTCTCTCATACTAATTGTTCCATTGTAAACTTTTGTGCTACTTCCACCTTCTCTTTTCTTCCCTATCTATTGGATCTTGTTTCCATGTGTTTAATAATCCTTTCATTGTGTTTCTTGGTTCAGATGTAACAATAAAACACTCTTTTTCCATGTTTGGAATTGTTTCTTTCTAAGTTTCTGCTTGCTTTAATAAATAAGCCAAACAGATGAGCGCTGATTGTAACTTTCCTACTTTTTTCAGTCCTGATGCCAGTGGATGTCAGCTTCCCTTAACTCTGAGCACTGCATGGATTACTGGTTAGTAAATGTTTTAAGGTGCTTATGGATCACATGGTTGTACTCTACTACTTGCATCAGTTACTATGTGAACGACAGTCTAAGAACATGAATGAGTTAATTACCTGGCACTTTGTGTTAGGGTGTCCCACCCCCTTTTGCCTTTGCTGTTTTCATAGTGTTAGGAAGGTTGGAGCCAGCCAAGATTTATATGGTGTTAAGTATGTTACTTACTTTCATGGATATGATCTCCTATCACTAAACTTTTCCAGACTTGTACATGGAGCTTTTATATTTGTTGTGAAACAGAATGTTGAGGTGCTTAAGAGTGGCACTGCGATGGTCTCTGCTGACTTCAGCCACAGGAGTTAGCTTTGCCTGTGCAAATTCATCACAAGTCTGTTTTTTCACTAGTACAGTTTGTGTCATTTAGGATTTCTTTTCTGTGGATACTCCCTTGTGAATCACAAAGCATGTTGAAGTTCTGTAATAGACTGCAGCCTATTTCCTGTAATAAGTTGTTCCATAGAAAAATATGAAATAAAATAGGTTACTTGTTTTTTCTCCAAGGTTTCTTCCAGATAAACCACAGTGCAGCCTTACTGGACAAATTTAATTCCTGGAATATAATTCTGCTTTTTTTTTTTTTTTTTTAAATAGAATATTTAAGGGGATAACCAGGGAGTTAATGAAATTTACTGATGTAAAATAAGTGAAGATGGTCTTTTCATGAATAAGGACTTAGATACTGAAAGCAGAAAACTGCAGTTGGAGCACTTTTATATAGGCTAGGGCCTATTTGCTCTTCTGCCAGTGTGGTCCTTTGTCAAAGGGTAGATCCACTCTTCTGAATTCATGTTTTAGAAACCTTATCAGCAGGGATCTCTGGCATGGTCCTGTACACAGCTCATGTACAAACCTTATTAAAAAGCACCTGATGTGTTTGTTGTCAAGGAAACATAAGCCATTAAGCCCTAGGAACATAATTCATAGAACCAAAATTTTAGCTATTAACATCTACTTTCTCCATTAGTGCCATGAAACCTCCATGAAACAGCCTTGCAGTCTCCAGCTAATGGGTATGACATAACTGGGAACGAGGCGGGGAAACGAGGGATTGCAATTCACTGAGCTCGAAGTACAGCTGGAGTAAGGAGAGTGCAGGACTGGGTATGTTTTAATCTCTTGTGTTCATAAGCCACTAAGCACCTATTTATCCCACTCCTGTTACTGTACATTATCAATCACATTAAAGACAAATCTTTGATAAGCAAGGAAAGATCAGGCCTGCATTTTCCAACAGGTCTATTTGGAATATCAAAATAAAAATTAGGAGTGGGAAAGGAAAAAGTGAAGTATTTTCTGCTGGTTTCAGATTTAATATCTTAGTGATTCTAATTTTTATTTCTTTGGATTTAGTATGTGTATTCTGTTATCAATAGATAGCTCACAATGAATTTAGTATGAATTGCAGTTATAGATAGCTTTAGTTTTGTTTTGTTTTGTTTTGGTCATTCTCAATTTTTTCTTAAAATCTAGAAGCTCTAGTCTTCCTCTTCATCCTTCTCTTTTTAGGAATTAAATTGGATTCAATAATTTTTTCATACTAATTCTGCAAAGCACTTAGAAACTTCTTGTGAAGAATCCAATGCAGCTGTACAGGTGCTCTGTGCCAAAAATCCACTGTACTTGTATTCTAGGAAATATTTCTCACAGAAAAATTAGGACTAAAGTGAATGAGGCTCAATTTTTGCCTAGTCTAAACTGTTATAGTTGCCACTCCCAAGTGCTGTCCAGGACTGCAGACAGTCAGGATCCCAAGGCTGGCCTGAGTTATTGTTGGCACCTTGTGGTCATGCTTGTTCAGCTTTGGGATCAAGAAGCCAAAGGGAAGTCAGGGTCATTACTGCACTTTATTCTCAGCCATTCCACTGATTTTGAACCATCATTTCTGTATTCGAGACCAAAATTAACACTGCTGTCTGAAAAACATGCTGAATTTCTTGTAATGGGGTGAGGCTGATGAATCACTGAGATCTGTAACCTCAGTCACCAAGTCATCCTTCAACAGGTAAGTGTAATAAATCAGTTGCATACAGTCAGTCCATGCAGTCCATTGACAACTTTGTCCAGACTTTATTTGGGCACCTCTCCTGGAGCTCTGGAGAGATCTGTGTGGAAACAGAATGGTGATTAGGAGCTCCCAGACTTTGCCCCCACAGCCTTGGTGTGGTTTCAGTCAGCTCACACACAGTTTCTGCTCAGATTAGTCACAACAAAGGGTGGCACTGAGGTACACTCTGCTTTCTCCAGAAAAGGTTTTATGGGACTTTGCCTGATAACAGCCTCAAGGATTTGGCAGTGAGTGATTAGTAAAAAATGAGTATATGACACTTTTGATTTTTTCCGTGACGTAATTGTGAGAATGTGCGTCAAAACTGACTTGTGAGCCTGTGACAGTAGACCTGAGTGCACAGATGAGCTTGTCAAACAGCCTTGTGCAGCAGGAAAGACTTAAAGAAAGACTTAAAGAGATCTCCAGATAACATAATTTAGTTTGAAGTGGTCCTCCAGAGACCATGAAGGGCAGAGCTGCCTTCAAAGGTAGATCGATTGCTCAGGGCGTTGTCCAATCAGATTTTGAAAACCTCCAGGAACATAAATTTCTGTCTTTCTAGGCAACCTATTGCAGGACTTGAGCGCTTAGACTGAATTTTTTTCCTTCTATATCCACTCGTGATTTCTTCTGCCACAACCTGTGACCATTGCTTCTTGCCCTTGCTCTGTTACCTCTAAGAAGTGTCTCTGTCTTACATGTAATTGCCCTTTTCATGTTTGATTACAACAATTAGATTGCTCTCCCAAGCCTTCTCTTCTTGAGGCTAAACACACTCAGACCCTCAGCCTCCCCTCACATGCCACGTGCTGCAGGCACTTTGCTATCTAGTGACCCTCACTGAGCTCTCTCCAGTTTATCAGTGTCACTTGGGTGACAAAAAGCCCAAGGTGGGACACAGTGTGCCAGGTGCTGCCTGACAGGTATGAGCAGGGCTCCCTGACCTGCCTGCTACCTGTGCTCTGCCAGGGTGGCCCTGGGTGCCCTCAGCCCTTGCAGAGATGTTGCCATTGCACTGCTTGTGCTTGCTGTCAGCACAGTGTACAAAAGGGTGTCCTCAAATGATCTGTGTCCTGATATCCATGTGTTTTCCTCTTCAAAGCAGGAAATCAGGACGATTGTATAATGCAGAAGTTTGTGGAGAAGTTTGTTCTTTGATAGTAGCTTTTTTCCCAGGTTCAATGTCAGGAAAAACACTGAGCTACTGCTAGGACATTTGGGTTTCATGAGTGCCTGGATACTATCTCATTTTTGATCTCCCATTCAAACACAATATGCCAGGCTGGGGCAAAAAGCATCCTGAGACTGGGAGAGACAACTTTTCTGTTATTGGTGGGACTCCAAAGCTCATTTGGCAAAGCAGCAACCAGCATGGAGCAGGGACTAGGCAGTGAGAAGGGAAGCCTTAAAATCTGGGCCTGCATTTGCACTATTTTCAAGCAGTTTGGAACTTAAAATCTGCCACCACAATTTGGAAGGTGACCCCACCCATGTGGGAATTTCTCAGCCTGTTGTTATGGATGCACAAATATCAGTAGCAGGCTTCCTTTGTGAGGCTGTAGGGAGCTGCCTTTACTCCTCTTACCTCTGATAGTGAAGGTGTCCCCTCCTGTCCCCAAAATTTAGAGCAAGTTTGTCTTGAGGGATGTTATTTAACAGTGATTTGCTCATAAAGGTCACCTCGGCTCTGACATGGTCTGAGACCCTGTGTTGGATTCACTGAAGCATCTGATCATGATGAAAAGTCTTACCTGGTAAAATGAACCTCCTTTCTCTTACTGCCAGTTGCTCTGGACTCTTAAGGAATCATTAACAAGTAGTGAAATAATAGCCACTCCAAATCACTTTGGTGTCCTGGGATTGTACAACAAAGATTACTCTTCCCTACCCCTTGTGATCTCTTTAGAGAAAGTACAATTCAAATACTATTTCAGTCAAGTGAGGTAATTTCTAATGTATGAACATGTAAAAGTAGCTTTTTATGTGTTTCCTATTTTGGACACTCAGCTTTCTTATAGAAACTCCTGTTACTTATAGGTAGGGAATCCCTTAGAATTGTTTGAAGTGGCAATATAGTGTAAAAATGAATGTTTCAGGACATAGAAAAAATACCAGCAAGTTACAAATATATGGTTTTTCAGCAAACACGTCCTATTCCTCTGACAACTGGAAGGGCCTCATTGGTATTGTCATAAAATTATTTTTTTAAAAAATAAGTGTGTGATTTGCTTGCTCTCTGAAGTATTCAAATCAAATTTTATCTGCAAGCACAAATGGAAGTGCAAACTCTTAACTGTCCCTCTGGGCTACAGCCAGAGTGTTCTGGAATGTGCATCTCCCATTCTATCTGTGATCTTTGCATGATGTTCCCTAAACATTTACTCTTCTTTTGCATGAGCTTCAGGGAGGACCGCTGATATTTGAGGAATTAGAAGAGATTTTTGGTCTTCTGGGACTAATCTGTCAGGGCAGATTGTGAGCTGGTATTCCAGTGTGATGTATTCCCTCTGGATGTGATCTGTCTGGATAGTGTTGGAAGCTACATTCTTACCTGGGGTGACTTCAGTACTCCCTGTGCTCTGCACAGGTCAGTCTTAACAGTCCTCAGCACAGTTTCCAGTAAGCAATGTCCTGATTACATGAAACTTCTTAACTGATGCTGAAAAATATGTTCCACATTTACACACCCTTCTTAAACATAGTGTACTACACTGTGCAACTGCATCTGAATCACCCCAGTTCCACACCTGCAAGGTTATGAAAGTACAGGGCTTTGCAAAGCTCTCCACCTTTTCCCTCTGTAAGCAGGTACAGCAAACCTATCATCAGTGCTAATCTCTGTGCCCAGCTACCACCCCCTTCACACTCCCAACCTGTAGTATGAGCTAGGCTGTCAAAAGCTTTATTCCATGATCCTTGTTTCTGATAGATCCAATATGGATTTTACATGCTGTGTAAGTGTATGGGGGAAAAGCATAGGAATTGTAACTGTAGGTACAGGAAATAAAATGAGTGTAGCTGCTGAACAAACTGGATGTAGTTATGACCTGTTCTGTGGATCCATTGCAGATCCTGCTGGGCTCCGAGCTTCCTGGCAGCTAAACAGGCTGTCAGAAGCTATCCAAGCCCACAGGAGCTTTTCCTTTCAACACTGTTACTTGAAAAATAGGTGAAGTTGTTACATCCTGCTGTTAAAACTGTTCTTTATTAGGCTGTTATTGATTTCCCACTCCTAATTGCTAATAGTACCCTTCTCTGACTTTAAAAAGTAAATTGGAAATGTGGAGTACCCATAGGACCAAGATGACAACTTTTATGAGGGTTTTTTTTGAAGGGGGTGGGAAGCAAGGGAAAAGCATTCCAGGGATTTCTCTCTGTTCCTTTAGTATTGGTATAATTATCTATATGTGGATGTGTCATTGTTTCCATATAACACTGTTGAGCTGAATAATTTGGTATATGGTAGTAAATGTGATTCTAGGCTGTAGCTAGAGAATGTGCCATGGATTGGATGAATGTAAAATATTACTGTAATGACTGGTTTGGGTAGAAATGATAATTTTGTATCAAATCTTGGAGCAAGAGCCTGACACCACTAAAGAGAAAGGAAAAGGCATACAATGCTGAATTTTTAGTTGCTTTATGGTAATCTTGGGAGGCAGGAATGCACAAAATTGCTCCAGGAGGTTTTCTCCCTGAAGAACATTTCTCCTGGTAGACAACATCCATAAGTGAGTCCCACTGGCACCCCCTGTATTCCCAAGGCTCTGTAGGGTTTGGGGAATACCTGCTCATCCAGTCAGTTCGGCTTTCTGCCCTTTTCAGTTCACAGATGACAGGAAAGATACGGCTTTTGAAGCCGGTGTATTCCTAAATAGTTTCCTCCTTGTGCCTGAGTGGTGCATTCTTAGGCATAATCAGCCTCTGTGCTTCTGTAACAAAGGGGCAGGTGGCTCTAACTTCGGGAATGCTGATGGTCCTCGACTGCTGCCTCTGCATTGAGCACCGCTTCAAACCAGCGCTTTCGGCACAGTTTGGAACGTGACATCTGAAACATCAGCGACCCACCTGCAGCAGGGGTTCAGCTGTGCCAGAACTGGGGGAGCTGATTTGTCTCAGCAAGAGCTGCAGTTATTTGGAAGAGTTTCCTTCCTGTAAAGAGACTATTATATTTAATGATCAGTTTGTCTGTCTCGGTGTAGCTCCTTACATCACCGTGTGAGGAAATGGATCTCACGGCACCTCTAAGGACCAAGCAGGGATTTTTTCATGTGCTGCTGTCAGCAAACACTCATCTAAAAATGTCAGCAACCAACTCGTGCCTCAGTCAAAATCCCGGAAACATCCACACCCATCAAGAGGTCATCTCTCATCGTGTCCTGATGTTCTGATGCACACGGAGAAATCCTCACCTAAATAGATCTAATGGATAAAACAATTGATCTCTGAGGCCCATGAATTATAAATCCTTATAGGAATGTTCTTCTTCATGCAAAATAGCATCTAAAGTCTACCCAAAGACTGCATCACACTCATTTTGGGGGAGGTACCTCTGCAGAAATGTGTCTGGTAGTTAATTGATTTTTTTTTTTCTCAGATGTCAGTATTTTTTTCACACTTTTCCTTATTGCTGTTTCTCTCCTTTCTTTTTCCAATAGTAATCTGTGTATAATCTGTTTTGTTGTTTGTTATGGGTTTTTTGATAGTTTGTTAGCTTCTCCTTCCCCCTAGTAGGGATTTGTTTGCAGGCAAATTTTTTCACATTTATCCTGACCAGAGTTTCCTTAAAGAATATTTCTCCTGGGTTCTCTCCAACAATGTTTTCTGTTCTCTCATTTTCAAGAAGCTTCATATGTATTTTGCACAGTATTATTAAGATTTTGTCCCCATTTAATTGTACAAGCAAACACTTTACAAACACTTTTAACTGAAGAGCCCCTGGGACCCTGTGGAACAAATTGGACATTTATATTAGGCTATGACATTAGTAGATTATGATATTTCCCCCCTTCACTGAGTTTCTGTAATCAAATTAACCTGTCAGATACAATAAATGATAATATATTTGTTGCTGTTTATTGCTGTAGGGCAATCAAAACATACCCACAAAGGCTGAGGCTGTCTGTTGTTCAAGAGTAATTACATTGGTTTTGAGAAAGTAGAGTAAGGCTTTCATTGGGTCACCTGGAAAAGTGGAGAATTATTTCAGTGGAAGGGGCATCAGCAGCTCAGCTCCTGTTCATTTCTCTCCTGTATTCTGTGCAGTGGAGATACTGCTCTCCCTAAAACATTTCTGAAACATGAGCAGTAAAAATATTTGTGAGAGTTGGGATGCTGATTATTCATCTCCTCTGCATAATTCCTTCTATTATTTAGGTTCAGCAATAGTAGAAGTGGCAGGTCAGCATGTATCCATCTCTAAAAAAAGTTTTTCTGCCCATATTGTTTCAAGGGCCCAAGAACGATTAACAAGACTTGAATGTATACAAAATATAATGGATTAGAGCATGAGGATAATGAATAATGTGATGTGATATTTAGTCTATTATTTATGAGACAACAATAATAATAATAATAATAATAATAATAATAATAATAATAATACTTCTGTTTTAATGAGAATGCTACTCAATTGAGAAGTTGCTTGTGAGGAATGATCTGCCCTGATATCAGGTAGCTAAATCTGGTGACAGTCTGCATTGGCTTTGGGGAGTAATTTTTAATGTGTTATTCAGCTTTATTAGTCCCAGTGGAAATTTGAAACCCACCTCTTGCCATTAGTCCACCCCTATTAACCTCCTGAAATATAAGAATTAATAAAACACTAATAAACCAAAAATAAAATAAATTATTTTCTGTCTTGGCTTGTCCTGTAAGAAGAATAAAGCCCTGAGACTGTTGTTTTTGTAAGATAATGCTGAGATACTGCAGGACTGAGTGTGCTTTAGTGATCACACAGAGATAATTTAATCAGTTGCTGAAGAAGTGAATCTATTTCCTTGTTTCATTTCTGTTGGTCTGTCTGCATATAGACCTATTTTTATGTCCTCTGATATTTCTGCTCTGTACAGATAGTAATCAGAAAATTAGACTTGAAAGTGTTAATTTTTGTTGTCTCTTTTGTCTCTTGATAAATACATGGTTTTGTTCATGTTTCTTAATCTGATCCTCTCAGTGCATAAGAAAAGAATGATCTTGCTTTCTTTCTGATAACCTTTTAGGAAAGCACCTGTTTTCTCACTGAGATTTTTTTCTTCTATCTACATCACACCTACTGGACTTTGGACTTCTTTTCCTTTTAGTAATTCCTCTTCAATTTATTCCACATTTTAGTTTCCTACATTTTTGTCATCCTTCTGTGACTAGTTCTTCTAATTAGAACCAAGTTTTTCTCACTTAATCAAGATTGCAGAAAGAGAAAAAGGACTTTCGGCACCAGCAAAAGGTGTTAAACACTTATCTATCTGTGACCCTCTATTATATTAGAACCATTTCAGGAAAGCTGTGCTGACAGCCTTATTTTGTCCACTTGCAAATATGAACTCTTCTCCAAATTCTTACTGCATGACTAGGAAACCATTAAAGGAGGGTAGAGAATTTACTAACATAGTATATGGCCTTCTGAAAATAAAATAACTGCAAATTTTTTTCTGTTTTTATCCTTTATTACTTGTACAAAGAATACTGTATAAATTAGCATTTCTAAAGACCATCCTCAAAGAAATCTGCTTGCTTTATCAAGAGATGTGGATGAATGCCAGGGAAAAGATTAGAGGAGCTCCTCTGTGGGTGGTACTTTGCATGCTGATGCATCTTTCTCTTTGTTTGTGATTTGTTTGTTTTACTGTTGCTTTATCATTTGCCATTTCTCAGAAGGAAGACTTACACACAAATTTGTAAGAGCCTTGACTAAGTGCCAGTAATTCTCAAATTTTCTGTGCTACAGTTCCATTTTCTAATGACAACACAGCAATTGCAGCTTCTACACAGTTCGTGAGCTGCCCTGTGCCCCATCTGACCATTGTGGCTGGTCAGTCAGGAATGCAGATCCATGCCATTCATCCTGTTTGGACTCCATCAGCAATCTGAGGCGGGAATTTGAACCAGTTCCTTGCTGGTCTGTAGCTAATTCCCCTCTCCTCCATTCTTTGTTTTGTCTATCAGGTATGAACAGGCATATTCATGATAAGCCAAATGTCATCAAGCTTGATCCAGAGGGGAGCAATCATTGTAGATGTGGATCAGAGGCACTGTGTTATGTTACTTAAACTCCTTGGTTTTCTCACTCCCATTATAATCTCTCTTACTTCAATAAATTGCCCTGGCTCACAGGCAAGAGTAGAGAAATACCTCCAGTATATCAAATTATTTGTCAATCTGTCGAGTGTTGGAAACCTAAACCTGCTTGAAGAGACCCTCCAGGATGATGAGAGACCCAGTGAAGTACCTTGTTAGGTGAGTGTGAGGAAAAGAAATTACTGTAGTGTTCTGATGCAGTGTTCAGACATCATGTCAGGAGATTTACTCATGCTTGTCTTTCAAAGCTTTAACACAAAGAAAGATTTAGCCTATTTCCAAACTTAAAACTTCCCTGACCTTTCAGAGACCTTTTATATGCATTGAATTCATGCAGTGAATCACTGGGAACACCAACAACCTACAGTGCTTTCAAGTTTCTCTTTGGGCTGCAGATATGAGGATGTGGAGATGAGATATTCAGAGCCTTGACAAAGCTGTCTCCCCTTCTGACAGTCTTGTAAATGATGTTGGTTTCTGTTTGGTTTCTGTTTGTGGCCTACAGAAATAAAAGAAACCCCAAACCAATTGTTTGTTTCCACTGTACATGAAGATGGGAATTGTGTGATTACTATTTTTTAGACATTGACTCTCCATTAGTGTTTCAAACCTTGGAATCTTGTTGGTGTGGCCACACTAGGAGCTGTGGACAGAGGCTGTGGTATTGCTCAGCCTCTGAGCTCTCTTCTGCAGAGGCCTGGAGGAGAACACCAGGCACATTAGAGTAGATCAGTTCCTGACTTATGTTTTCTTTTGCTTGCCTCTGTAGACTGACATAGAAATGGAATTAATGAAAACCAAACTTTTTGTTAGTCGCAAGGACCTGGAGGAATATACATCAATCTCTGTAAAGAAGTGCCATCTGCAGCCTATCTTAGGCAAACTGTTTCCTGATAATTAAGGTTAGTAAATAAGTCTTCTATTTGTCACTGAAATACACAGCAGGGAAGGTCAGAACTAATGGGAATTTTGGATGCTCAGCAGCTTCCAGGGTTAATTTTTTCTCTGTTGGATTTAAAGCTAACTTTTCACAGTCATGTAGGACAAACTGAAGAATGTGTTTTGAGAGAGATGCCTAAACTATCAGAGGGTAGCACTGTTTTATAAGAGTACAGGTGCTTAAAAAATAGTGAGATTTTAATTTTATTCTTATAAGTAATCCCACTGTATTATAGCTTCTTTGATGCTTTTTATTAGTCATACTTACCACAGGGTAGTTTGCCTAGGAAAACATCATTGCCAATGAACAGAGTGCCAGCCCTTGATTTCATCCCCGAGGAAAAAACACCTGCAAGATCAATCAGACCTGCTGTGCTTCCCATGTCCTGGACTGCTTGTTCTGCTCAGTGTGACTTCAGAGTCACATTTTACACCCAAAAGGCTGTAAAGGAATAATGAATGATTCCCTAGTAGCAAGCAGAGAATGGGACTTTCAGATATCCTCAGAGCCCAGAAATGTGCCTGGCACTCCTATATATTGTTATAAACACCCTGGATTTCTCTGCCTCTTCCAGCTCAAACAGAAGATCACAGGCATCATTTGGGGAAGCTTCCTTACTTAGGGCTGTGAGGATCTGTCTGTAACCAGTGTTCCACATCTTTGTGACCAGTTGCTTTGCTTAGCTTAATTCTGAAGTTGGAGGAGCAAATAAAGGGAGAGCAGACCCAAGCTCTGATGAACTTTGAACTTACTCAAACGTGAAGCTAATTAGCTACAATAGAGAGAGCCAAAACCATGGTCTAAACAGTCTGCAATTTGGCCCAGTAAGCTCCTGGATCCAGATCTTGTGTTCACATGCATCTTTACTGTATCCACTGTACTCATGTGAGAGATGGAAGCAGATCCAAGTTTTCTCCTTCCCATAAACACAGGCCTGTTTCTCCATTGAGTAATGCTGCTGAGTTGAGAGATGACACAGAGTGTGTCCCAGATCCTGGACCCCTGGGTTTTCCCCAGGTCAGGTCACTCCTCACAGATAATTGCTTACCATCATCAACTAAAAGAACTACATCTTCCACGACTAGATTTACAGGTACAACCACTTAAAAAAAAAAAAAAACCAACAAAAAAAACACCCCAACAGTATTCACCCACAGTGAGGTAAATATGCAGGTTTATTGCAGCCAAGCCACTCCTTTCCGTGTCATTCCTTCTCAGACATCTGCTCGTGGTTGTTAAAACCCTGAGCACCTTTGGCAGGGACACTGAACTCTGAAATCTGCAGCACCTGTAACAGAGGAGCACTGTTTGGGAAAGAGTTGTTGTCCAAGGAAAAAGCAGCAGATTCAGCTTGTGTCCCATGGGAAACAAGTGAATCTGAAGTTATATATTATATAAGACGTAGGGGATGACAGCAGTTTATCATTAACCTGAACTCTGCAAGAAACACATAAGGAGAGAAAGAAGAAGAAAGCCAGAGAAGGAGCCAGGATGGAATCCATCATAAGGATCAACAACCCTGCAGACATCTCTGTTATTGTCATCTATTTTTTGGTAGTTCTGGCAGTGGGACTATGGGTATGTTGAGATTTTATTTTATTTTACTTAGTGAGCAGGTATATAGAGTCTTGGCAAAATGGCTCAGTAAGTGAGAATGTGTAATTGTATAAAGATTTTGATGCTTAATTGAGATAATTAACAACTATCTCAATTAAGCATCAAATTTGCATCAAATTAAGCATCAAAAAAGCATCAATTTGCATGGTGGGCAAAATGTGGGCACTTATTTACTGTAGAGGGGATGGTGACCCAGGGAGAGATCCCTTTAGGTGGATGAATGGAACCAGCGTGAAAGGTGAAGTAATGAGGTTTCTGTGGGCCAGAGCTGAGAGGTGGGATCAGTAAAGATCAGCCAGGGTCGCTCTTAGAAACAGGCTGCACCTGAGAGGTGGGATTTGGCCACGGAGCACTGGGGCTGCAGGGAGAATTGCTGGTGTGAGGTGATGCCGTGGGAAACAGCGGGAAGGGGGAGTTGCAGGGGTGGGAAGGGAGGTGACACCGTGTGCGACGGGGGTAGGGCGGCCGTGTGGCAGGGCTGCCGCCGCTGGGGCTGGGACCGTGACAGGGACGGGACAGGGACGGTGACAGGGACGGTGACAGGGACGGGACAGGGACGGGGCGGCAGATCCGCCTCGGCCGGGGCTGTGGGCACCGTCTGAGGGCAGCGTTGCCGGGCTGTTCCCTGACCGCAGGCGCAGAGCCATTGCAGCTGCGGGGCAGGAGCGGCTCCGGGGCCGGCAGGTGATGGCAGCGCCGCGGTGCCTTCGGCCCGCGCCCGGCAGCGCTGCGGGGCGAGCCCGGAGCCAGGGAAACAAAGCGCCGGGAGCCGGGGAAAGGCAGCTCAGAGCCGGAGTGCTCGCAGGGAATGGGGCAATACTGAGCTACAGTGGTGTGAACAGTGGAATGTCACCGAATCTGGGTTTCCCTGACTCTCCTGAACACCTGACCATTAACAAGCAGAGGGGAGGTATTGCCCTCAGGAATCCTCTGCTTTCCAAGAGCATCCCAGGAACATTTCACAGTGCAGAAAAGTCAGCTGCAGAACCAAACTCCCTTTCTAACAGCCCGACAATATTTTGAGGGACACCAAAAATTTAGGGTTTGCACAAAGTGGATACAACCTTTTCTTTGCCTCTTCAGCATGGGAGTAGAGGCCGAAATTATAGACAAAAATTTGGACCCCCAGTCCACCAGAACACCTTGTTGTCTGGCAAGAGGGAGCTGGGTCTTTGCCATAAGAGTCTGGCTGTTGCTGTAGTTGAACTTTATGTTAAAGATCTCTGACAATAAAGGGCTGATCTGTGGCTTCTCAAGCCATTGTGTGAGTTAATTCCTTGAACTGTTTGTTTCCAGCTGTCATGACATCATTTTTGGACAAATACTTACTCAGTTGCTGTGTGTAGTTAAATGTAAATCCATCATATTTACTTCCTTTCTTCTGCATCAGAAGAAAATATATGGCTGATTTTCCCAGGTCTCATTTATTTACCTGTTCAAAGTCCATTAGAAAAGACAATGGGAATCCAGTAAATAATGGCTCAGGGTCATTAAGAAAAAGTGGAGGAAGCTTCCCTCTAGAGCCCATCCCTTGACAAAGACAAAATGAGTTTGTGAAAAGGAAATTTTAGCTGGCTTCTTCTTTTGGAACTTCAGAGGGAATCAGGCACAATGCTGATATCACAAGAAAACAGATACCTGTAGCGGCAGGAAGGTATTGAGTAAAAAATCTTCACATTTTATGTTAATAAACTTGCACCTTATAGTCTGTTTTGATGCCTGAAATCAAAGGCTTTTCACCCCAATGAAAAATTCAGGTGAGCTTTTATTTATGTGATAACTGTTCTTGATTAAATTTAATTTTATTTTAGTGTTTCACACTATAATGAAAGGTGATGCAATGAAACTTGAATGGCTAATGTAGACCTAGATAAAAGAATCATTGCTACATTGTATTATTTTCTTCATCAGAAGATTGTTCTTTTCAGCCACTCTGTTTCTTTCGCTTTACCCTGCCTATGTATTTTATTATCCTTTCGTTGTAGTTGTTTGTTCTCAGCTTGGGTACAGTACACTTGCCTAGTACACTTGAAACAAACTTACAACTTTCTCCTTTCCTTTTTTCCAGGCTATGTACTCCACCAACCGAGGCACCGTGGGTGGGTTTTTCCTGGCTGGACGGAGCATGGTTTGGTGGCCGGTGAGTGCTATGTAGGGTAAGAATATAAAACAGAGGATGTGCATCTGCACACCTGGGACTGTCCAGTCCTTACATATCAAGATCTCTGTGATACTGCTGAGGCTGTGATGGCTTAGTTGTGTAGATGCAAATCCAACTCTTTCTCCAGCCACAGGGCAAACTGCACAAACAAAGCCACTGGATGGGCAGAGAAAAGTGTTGGCAGAAGTTGTCTGTGTTCAGCTCTGAGCTGTCTTCATTATGTGATCAACTTGTTTGAACATTAATACATTAGTAGTGTCAGTACAGACAAATCCAGTGCTTTGCCTTTCATCCCACTTTAAAACTTTTTAATATTTGGAATCTATTCTTTTCATTGCACTCGAAGAAGCTGACTCATTTTGAGGTTATCATGGACAGGAAGTAATTTACTGAAATTTTCCCCTTTATTGCTCTATTGTTTCTACTTTTGGTAACAAGTTCTGGTCTTGTACAAGGAGAAAAAAATCCTGGAAATGTTCTCATATGTTATTGGTAAAATATATTTTAAATGTATTTAAAGATTAGCTGTGGGTTACATTGTTTGTCTTCTGTGGATCTCTGTTATCTTCCAAGGCAGAGAACAGGAGTCACACACACAAAGTGCTCTTAGCCATCCATTCCATCAGGCCTTTGGCAGAAATTATATTACAAACAACTATCTATTTCTTCCTGATCATACAGTCTCTTTAATATGAAAAGAAGAAAACTTAGACAAATCTGCATTTTCTGTATTACTTGTGTTTTACATTATTCCATTTGTTTGAATGGAATTTCCCAAAATTCCTGATTTTGCATTCAGTTTCAGAAAATGTTTTTGCACTTCATTATGGTTTGGGAGTCAAGATTCCACACACACTGATGCAGTTACAGGACCAGAAAAGTGAGTTGGTTCCCTAAAGATTTAGGAATTTTCTCAAAGTAGGCTGCAGAAATACCTACACACCATTCAGTCTTGTGGTTCAGAGAGCTGCCCTCTGCCTTTAGAAGACATTGGGACAGCCTCTTTAAGGACATAAAAGGATTAAAGCCCAATGACAGTAAAAGGTTTCCTCATCTGATGTGGTAGATCTAAGAAAATTCAAGTTCCATTGAAAGATCGAGGAAAGAGGAACTTCCCAAGTTATTTTAAGATAAACCCCATAATTCTGGGAGAGGAGAAAAAATTTAAAACCAGATTACTTTGCTTAATTGTCACTTTAATCAGTGGGCTGGATTTAACCTTGTGCAATTCTGTCTGCCTGTCAGGGAGAATATGAATATCCTTTTGTGCAGGTGTAAATGGAGATGGAGGCAGAAAGGCAGCAAAGACTCGCCATAGAAAAGTTCTGTCTCGCTGCAGTGGCACTGAGAACTCTTAATGATTCCTGTGAGACCTGGGGGAGAGGATCTGACACTGAGTCCTCTGCCAACACAAACCCAATCGACTCAGCAAACTCTCCTCCTTCAGGGGGAAGCTAACAGGGATCACCCCATAATTCCTGCCAGGATCACATCTCTCCTTCCCAAACTCTGTGAGCTCGGTGTGGACAAAGTGCTAGTCCTCACTGAAGTCCTAGATCTCCTCTTCAGTCCTTCCCTTTGGAATGCCAGGAGTATCTTCCCATGCCATAAAAATAAACCCTTCTTGCTATTCTTCCTCATATCACTCAAAACAAACAAAGAGCAAGCACTCCAAAACCACAAAATAAATACCGTGTCAGCAGCATCACCCTGGAAAGTTTGCCTTGGATGAAAAGAGATTCCAAAACACCAATTCCCACAGCTTAGCAGGTAGATGGGATGTCCATCACTGAGAGCAAACTGGGCTGAAATGATGAGGAAACCAATGAAAGTATAGGAAGTTTAGTCAGAGATGTGATGTCAGTTCTTCAACAGGTAAAGCTGTGTGTGATCTTTTGCTTCTGTGCTTTGACTTCTCTTTTGTGCCAAGTCAGGGCTAACCTGGAATAGCTCTGGATAGACCCAGGGCATTTCCACAGTCAGGGTGGGGGCAGTTGTTTTGCAAGTGGACTCTTGTTTGTCCGATTTCTCCCCTGCCATTTCAGGATAATGACCCTTGTCATGTAATTGCTTTCTGGAACAGAGAAAAATGAAGGAAAAAAGCCTTCCACAAACTTGCTATAAAGTTAATTCCCCTAAACTAATTCTGATTTTCAGTGGTTGTCTGTGTTCTGTGCTCTGCAGGGCACCCACAAGTGGCTTTTCTGACCCAACAAGGAAAGAGGCTCATTAGCAGTGCATTGGGATCTCTTACTGACAAGCTGGGAAACGGGTTCTGTTCACTTAGACCATATAATAGCTGTGGTTTGTTAGACTAGAGGAGACCCTGGTAATGAAGGGCTAGAGGTTACTCCTACTTTTAATATGGATTTTCAGTGTTTTTCTGTCACTGGCAAATGGTGATTGTGATTCAGTTTCTCAATATAGAAAGTGGGACCAAGACACATCCTGGGCCAAATCTGTGCTGCTTTGCCTCTGATTATTCTGCTTCAGCAGACTCTAAGAAAGTTGATCAGCATTTTGAAGAACCAAGCCCAGAGATAGGGTTCTGGCTGAGATAAGAGATCACTTCCTTGTTAGTTCACTGGAATCACTGCCCTTGTGCAGTGGCTGAGCCATCTCAGTAGTTCCAGTGGTTAATTACGAATAAAGATATATAAGAACATTCTCACAGATTACCAGAAACTGATATCTGTCATTGGTTAATCATAAAGGTATGAAATGCTGTGCCATTTCCACAGTATTTTTACAGAAATGGAGAGAAGAATCTTTGAGAGACTGGCTGTGATCTCTCGAGTTCTGAGGGAAATATCTTCAGGAAAGATTCAGGTGGCTCTTTAAATTTTCATAATCAGCTCTACTTTTTCCGAAAAGACACAGAGAAGTTCAAGGCAAGTGATAGTTCTGTAGCAAGGGGCCTTGCCAACTTCAGCTTCCTTTGCCAGATGAAGGAGTTACGTTCAGCCAAATACTTCCTGCCACTGTAGGAAATGAAGTATCTGCTCCTGCAGAACAGCCAGCTTTGGTAGCAGTCACTCTCACAAGATTAACAGCCTTTCACACACAATTAAAAAACCCTCAAACCACTGAAGTTTTCCTGCTTTTGAATTCTCTTCCTCAGGTTCTGTCATTTTGCAGACAGAGCTGTCTGCACAAAATTATGGGTTATCTTCTACACCGTGGCTCCTGAGGCTTGAATGGTAATAGGACAAAGAGTATCTGCTGGGCATCTGAAGCCCAACTCTGTTAGAAAGATTTACTGAACACTAGGTAGGAAGGATGCAGGGTCAAGGGCACTCCAAACAAAAATGTAACTCAGCTAGTTTGTTGTTATGTACATTTAGATCTTTGTGAGACAGATAAGAATTAGGGGGAAAAAACCCCAATAGCTTCTTTCTTCAGCTGTGCACAGCTTATCTTTGTGGCCATCAGAACTGACTACTGGCATGATTTCTCTGATCTTTGCAACCAGTTAAGTTTTACATATTCTCAGAATTTTCCTCAGTTGCTGAATCTGACACTGCTATGAGGAACCAGGAGCGACAATTCTGCTGTGAATAAGATTTGCATTTCCTTTTCTTAGGTAAAGTAGAATGAGAAATTACCTTATTTTGTCAAGTTCCATGCAAAAAATATAGGGTTAAATCAGTAGTTTTCAGGGTAAAAAGAATAATAAAACAATCAAAGCAAAGCTCTGATAGAAAAGTAAAAGTTCAATGAAATTGATTTCTACAGAATCCGTGAGAATTTCCAGCTGGCTGGGAGGTGTTGTTCCTGTCTCAGAGTACAAAGTGGGGAGATACCAGATCAGCCTTCTGAGCCTGTGCTGTTCAGCAACCATTGGGCTTGTCAGAGCACAGTCATTTTGATGAGTACTGTATATCCATCCCTCCTGCTTAGCACATTGGGAACTGTGGAGATGTGGTTTAGTTAGGTAATAATGTAATTCACAGAATTTTCAGATTAATCAGGAAAGAAGAATAAACCCCCACACTTTCTTCTTTGAATCTCAGAGCCTTGGAAGTGTGGCAGTAATATTGCATTTCACTGATTTTTCCAAAGTGGCTAAGGATGATCCCAAAAAACTCAGGTAGGAAAAATGACACTTTGGCGTCAGAGTAAAGTCACACATTGCAGGGAGGAGCTGTGAGTTAAAGGAAAGCATAAACAGTCTCAAGGAGTAGTTCTCAGTCCAGGGAATGAGAAATGTGTCAGGGAAGAGGCAGCTTCTGCAGGTGACCCACGAGGAGCGATACCTCAGGGCATGGATCTCAGGGCCCCGTGGTGTGAGAGAAGCCCGTGCTGTTCTCTGGAATGGGGCTAAGGATCCATTGGGAAAAGGGTCTGGTACTGAGCTAATGCCTTCCAACAGGTGGGCACAGGGGCAGGGGGATGTGCTGGCAGGTCCTGGCAGGGAGAGAAGCCACAGGCTGTGCATTCTGCACACTGTCAGTGCAGCTGCCACTGCAGAGTGCATCCCATCCAGCTGGGAATGGCCAGGGCCAGGATGTCAGTGCATCCTCCACTTCATGAGAAGAGCAAGGTGAAACAGTTAATGGATAACAGGAACAAACACTCTGATCATCATCTGTTTCAGGGTGGTGGTACTTCTGCTAAACAGAGTGCTTTTGTAAGACCTGACCCCTTAAAATATTTTAAGAGTTAATGTTCCACATTTGCCTCAGGTTAGTTCAGGTTTTGTGTCCTCTTTCCCTCTTAGCAGTTTTTGTCCCTTTCAACCAACTTTCTACTTTACCTTTCCTCCTAGATCTGTCTTTAAAATCAATTCACTCACACATTCACTGAGAACAGTTAATACTTCCAGGAGATTGTTTCCCTCTGCCATTCCCAGTTTCAGCCCAGAGTTCTTTAGATGTTCAGCAGCATCTACCAATGGCCAGTCAAGAATTCCAGTAATCAGCCTTTCCAGTACAAAAATACCACAGCAGTAAGTTCTTCAGCAAGGTAGCTCAGGCCCAGAGCCCATCTGCCTTCTTTCCTCCTCCTTAAAATATGGCAGATGGGAAATTTCTCTTTCTACTCTGGCATCAGCAGCTAATGGGGTGTGAGGGTATTTGGTCAGCACTCCTCTTGCTGTGACCGTGCTGCAGTTTTAAGGGTAATCTGCATTTTCCTGGCTATGAAGCCACGTTCTCCCTTCCCATGTATATGTAACTGAAACCCATTTTTAAAATTGCATCTATTATTGGTATGTGTTGATCTTAGAGTGTTGCACTGGACGTTCCCTAATTCAGCAAAAAAAATTTAGGATGTGAATGTGGGCTCTGCATCACATTGTTTTGTCCTTGTGCTGGTCCTGAATATGTTGGTAGTTTCTCATTGGTTTGGTTTTGTATTTTTCTTTCCATACAATTGTATTTTATGTAAAGCTGGGAACACAGCATCACCAGCATTGCCTGCAGGATGTCCTGGGGTTTTAGACACTGAGCCAAAGCTTGTGCCTGTCAGTTCTCAAAGTTCTTCCTTAGATGCTTTTGTTACTTGGATCTGCCCTTAAACTTTTGAAACAGGAGAGGGAACACATTAAATAAAATCAGAGATTAATGTGGTTAATATTTTCTGGTGGTTGCATTTCTAATGAGCTAGACTTAAGTTTAATTATTTATCTCCAAGGAAAGCATTGGGCAACAGTGCTAATGCTTGGTATAAGTGGTGCTTTTTTCTTCACTATAATTTCTGGGAAAACTGTTGCTGTCACAAAGAGGTTAGAAGAAACAGAGGTCTTTTGTTTGCCAATGTTTGTTGCAAAACTTATCATTCCTGTAGAAATATGTCACATGACAAACTGGTTACAGTTCTGTAGGGCAAAACTGACTTTTAGAAAAGTGTAAAAAAAAAACCCAAATCCAGAACCTAGTGAACTTAGAAACATAAATTTCCTGTCACAGCAAACAACAGTTTGTCTGTAAAAAACCTTGAAGAAATCAGGAGATCAAACTGAAGAAAGAGAAAAAAAAGTAAGCCTGGAAAAGAAAGAGTGGAAACCACTGAATTTTATTTGTATGTTGCATGTAACTATTTGTTATCAGAGATCAGGACTGTGGGTTGAAGAGTGTGGTTGCTATTTCTGGCTATGGCATAACTCTATAGAATAAATATGCTCTGTAGAGGTAGATTTCTATGGTGAAATCCTTCATCCTCCTGAAACTCAGGTGATCATCCCTGTGCTGCCAGAAACATTGATTGAATATTTTGTGCTATTCAAATCTGTTTAATTCAATGGTCCTTGTGGGTCCCTTCCAACTCAGGATATTCCATTGTTCAAATGACAACATTAGAAGAGGTCAGCAGAAGTTCTCTTGCCTGCTTTCTATGTGGTTTTCTTTTTAACCCTGTTTTGGGGGTTTTTTGGTTTTTTTTTAGCTTTCAGAGGACATAAGAAAAAAATAGAAAAGAATAATAATATGTTCACTTTCATTTTTTAAATTTAGAACCTCTCCAGCTTCCTTGTTCTCTGCCCACAGCACCCCATCCAATCTCTTTTTCATGCTTTACTTCTCACCCTGCATCCTTCAGTACCTGACCCAGTAAATTATCACTAGGTATTTCTGCTGCCTTGAATGTGTTCATTTTGAGGAAATGAAGCTCATTCCTTTTCATCTTTTCTATTGTCTAAGATACTCGATTAAGAATTAGGTCTTTGTGAATGGCTCCTGCCTGTCTGTAAACCAACAGGAACCTTTTGTTTTTTAATTTCTCCCTGTTCATCAATTCCCATGTTGTCCCTACTGTTGTGTTTGAAAGATCAGTGCAATATTTAGGATCCAGCACTTCTTAAATATAACTCCTTGATTTGCTATTTTTTGTAGCTTCCAGAAGCACTTTTTCAGCAGATGTTTCTGCCATGCAGCTTTCAGAATTTAATCCAGTAATCAAATACCTTTTGGCTAAAAGTGAACCAAGTCCAACTCTCATGAATTTGGATGCACAGGCTGTGTGATGTGGAAGAGGGAGTGCAGGTTTGACAAGTGGGGATGTCCTTGTTCTTTCCCCCTTGACCAAGGAAGATCACAGTCTTCTTCCGTGGCTGCCTAGATATCATCCCAGTATCAGTTTGGCAAGTTTGGAAATATTTTTAAATCTATATTTGTGTAATATATTTTCTGAAACAACTGGAAGATATTTTATTCAACATCCTATTCTCCCTCGCTGTTGTAGATGTGATGGGTGGAGGCTCTGGCTTCAGTGGGAAAAGTGAATGGGACAGCTGAAAGTTATCAAGGAAGTTGGTTGTCAGTCATTCTCATCATCACCACCACCATAGACAGGCATGAGTTCAACGTGCCAAATGAAGGTGATTTTTTAAAAATTACCATGAACAAAAGAGCCAATTTTTGTTTTTTCTCTTTGTAGATTGGTGCTTCTCTGTTTGCCAGCAACATTGGCAGTGGGCACTTTGTGGGAATAGCAGGAACAGCAGCAGCTGGAGGAATTGCCATTGGAGGATATGAATGGAATGTAAGTGGCATATATGTCAGTGAAAGTACTTGTGACATCTGGATTATCTGCTCATCTTAATCAAAACAATATTGCCTAATAATGTAGGACTGTCAAAGTTTGGGCTTGGCAACACTTGTTTTCCATGCAGACGCATAAGAGCCAATGTAATCTACTATTTAACCTGTCCAAGCCACTGGGAAAATATGACACTTTTCTGTTGAGGCTTTTTAGAGAGAACTTGAACCAAATAAATTGGTGGCTTGTCTTCTCTATGCATACCTTTTTACTACTTTTAAAGTATTTGTGAAGAACATTTTCCATCTGCAGGATCCTGGGAAGAATTTATCAGGTTTGTAATCCATGGCAATTTTTGCAACATTTTGCTCTGTAGAAATTATTGAAGGGGCTTCAATTTCTTCACAGGATGTAAGGAATTTGGAACGTCCTTCACAAGCACCTGTATTCCAGAAATCTTTTCCTCTTTACCTTTTCCTTCCTGTATTATATATGTGTTTTGTTATAATTCCAGTACAGGGTAGAGATACCCAAGCTGACTTTAAATGAGCTTCCTGGAGAATCAGGGAAGTGTAAACTGCAGCAGCACAGAGACTCCCATGAACTACTGCAGTCAATTTCCTGGTGTTCTCAGGCTCTGTGGGTGTGGGTGACAATGCCTTGTTGTGCCTAATTCACCTTCTGGGAAGGGATTAGGCCATGACACAGAGGCTTTAATGAGCCTCCACAGGTCCATACTTCCCTCACGTTTACTTCTGAGCAGTGAAAGAATCACCCCACCCTGAGGAATTTGGCTTGTGCTCCTTAGCAAATAAATGGTTGTTGTCAATAATCAAATACTGGTATGATAGAAATGTTTAAGGAGAAGGACAAAGCCTAAAATGAACTGTAGAAGATGTTCAGTTTATCTGTCAGCTCCCTCTTCTTGGTTGTATTAGGCCTGTAACAGACTTGATTCTCCTTTTCCCAGCAAAATAAAGCAAACCAAAACAGAACACAAATCTCTAGAGCCCATATCCTTCTTCAAACATCTCTAGCACTTTATCTCCTGGGAGATTCCAGTGGACAGATATCAATGCACAGTGTACAGCAATGGTTGTTTGGGAAGCAGCAATGATATCTGTGTGTGTTTGAGCAGACACACTGCAGAGTTCATGACTCACAGTGGTGCAGTTAACAGACATAGTGGAAGTAATGAAAGTAATACCAAATTTGACTGTTGTCATCCTTGTTTATTCCTATTCCATTGATACTATTTCTTTTTTTTTATCAGAATGACAGCAGAAGCTGACCCAGTATTTCTTGTCCATCTTACAGTTTTTAAGGGCAGAGCTTAAAAGCCCTCTGAGCTCTGTGGACAAAATAAATACAGAGTGCATGGTTTTGTAGAAAATACATGATTGTGTGTGCTTCTTTGGGACATTTAGCATGAAATCTGGGCTGCATTATACCTGAAGTTTTTAGCCAAGATTTCATCCCCAAATTTTGAACTGTAAATCAAAGGACAGAGCAGAACCTCCTTCCCCTCCCCCCCCCGCCCACCCCTGCAGTATGCAGCTTTTTGTAGTTTCACTGGTGTCTAGCTACTGTTGGGCCTGATAAATGGTGTTTGGGAGCAGTGTCTAGAGAGATGTGGATGCTGAAAGAGCTTTAGCAGTGAATTTCTTCAGCTCTCTAGCATTTGCCGGATTGTTATGGCTTCAACTAGAAAAACACTTGGGAATGGACATCTTAGAGTTGGGCCAATCCCCTTGAGGGGTGGATGGCCAGAGAACAAATCACTTTATGCCATTTAATTCACTTTTTGCGAACTAACATATAAATACCTCAGGAAAAAGCCATTAAATCGGCCTTGCTGCTATTTCTACCTGACCCTGGACTTTTTGGGGTTTTTCTATGCATCTGCATTACAACAGCGACAGAGAGGATGCTAATTCAGCTGATCTTGTCTTGGCTGCAGGCTCTGATATTTGTGGTGGTTCTAGGATGGCTCTTTGTACCCATCTACGTCAAAGCTGGGGTAAGTCAAACCACTACATTACACTTGTCTTTGCTGCTCATGTTTGCAGATCAGGGCTGGAATATTGCAAAATCATTATGAATGGCATGAGATCTGAGTGTGCCAGAACAGCACTATGTTATATCTGTGTACTTGAAAAATGAGGATTTTTTGTTCTAAGATCTGAGCCAAGAAGTATTGGGTGCTTTCTCCTTGTTCTCCTTTGATTCCTGGAGCTGCTCTTCCTTGAAACTGCATTTGCAGCTCCCCTAATTTTGTGCTCCACTCTCAGAGTATCTGAGCACCAAAAATCTTCCTCTAATTTGATTTGTACCTGTTCCCCATTATCTGAAGCCTTCTCCACCCCCACAGGTGGTGACAATGCCAGAGTATCTGAAGAAGCGTTTTGGTGGGAAAAGGATCCAGGTCTACCTGTCAGTCCTTTCCCTGATCCTGTATATTTTCACAAAGATCTCAGTAAGTGAAACTTCTACAGCATTTCTTCCATTCTACACTGATCTAAAGAAAAGAAGCACCCTTTTACAACATTGCTGTCACAACTGGTCAACAGTTTCAGGTTTGGAACCCTTGGTTGAATTAACAACTGTAAAAGTATGATTTTGTGTTTTCTTCATTCTGTCCAGTGAGATTCCAATATCCAGATCTGTGCTGCAATCCAAGGTTTTTTCTTCCTGGCAGTTCTTTTGATGCTTTCTGTGCTTTGTCTTTCTTTTTAAAGTTTTAGGGTTTACTTTTACATTTGCTCTCTTCTAGAAAACAACAAAGTGGAGGGAAACTTGTATTGTATTATGGCCTGTTTCTTAGGGATCTGTGAAACCTGGGGCAGGAATTTTTGTCCCTAGATTTCATATTTATCTGTTTTAGTATCCTCAGACGAACATGCCATACAGATGAGGGAAAAGAGCAAGTGGGCTATGGATAAAAAAAACAAACCAGGAATTAGAAAATGGAAGAGTGAGGAAACGGAAATGAGGGAAACTGTAACAGCTGAGGTGAAAGGAGGGAAGAGGAGAGATCCTTTTAATAGGCAAGTGATTGGTGTAAACTTTAAGGTGCTATGAAGCTAATGTTTATTAAATAAATGGATGTGCTTCTGTACATTCTGAGCTGGTATTTTCCATATATTTTGAAACTACCAAGCTTCTAAAGAAGTCCACAGTTCAGGCATACCTCAGTCTGTTGTTTTGCAGAAGTTGTCATGGCAGATTACTCTTTGCCCTCTGAATGGGAGCTGAGTGATAATAGTGCAATTTAAACTAAAAGATTGGCCTTTTGCTCTCATTCTCACATCATGATAACTGATCCTTAGAAAGGTTATAAATTAAACAGGCTGATAGCATGAGCTGGTCTCAGAGCTGGATTTCTGTATATTTCAAAAGGATTAGACAGTTTGCTGTAGTAGTGCTCAACTGTCATAATCAGAACTCCCAGGTACAACACAGAGTTCTGGAAGTTCCAACAGCTGAGAAACTCCTCTAGTGGGGTGACTCAGTCCTTTTCAGCAACATGTGTTTGTAGTGAACCTATCAAGGTGCTATGTAGGTTCTGAATTTACTATCTAGCTTTGATTTCCAGCCTGTGCCATGCCTAAGGATCTGATTATGGGATTTTTCACTTTCAGTTGGAGTGTCCTGTGTTCAGCAAAGACAGGTTCTGCATTTACGTTTCCACTGCAGTCATGAGGATGAAACACCCTCTCCATAGCTGAGGGATCTATACAGCAGCAGGTTACCTGGGCCCCACTCTACCATTAGCCCATCCCAGCTTCCCATCAACCCATATATTCCAGGTGTTTGTGGGGAAGTGCCTTGGAGCTGGGTCTTTGTGCTATGCAGGGGAAAAAATAAGGTGTACAATTTCCTCTAAGCATTTCTTTTGTTTTCCCCACCTGCCCTGATGCAGCTCTGGCAGTGTCTGTGCCTGTACAAGTGAGATTCCTGCAGTGTACAAACAGGTCTCTGCACTGCTGCCTCATGTCACCATGTTTGGATGGGCAGGATCTGCTCAGGACTGATTTACTTGCTGTATCTGATTCAGATTAGGCAGAGCAGTCAGTGCTTGGAGGTTTCAAGTGCTGTCAGAGGATCTCAGAGTAGGTTTTGCTATGCCAGGCTGTGCCAGACCATGTCCACGTGGTGCCCAGAGAAAGCAGCCCCGGAGCAGGGAGGGCAGGGCTGTTCCCTGCTGGGCTGTACGGAGCTGTGCTGTGGGAAGAGGCACAAACACAGGGAGAGAGCACAGGCCTCCCTTCCCACAGACACGTTGGATAGCCAAACACATCCACGTGTTCACAAGCCATTGTGTTTTACTTCCCTGAGTGCTGCCCTGGCAAACAGTCCCTTGTGATCTCTGGTGCTCTTTGAGATTCGATAGAGAAGGATGAGCATCTGCCCTGCCCTGAATGGGAGGTCACAGCTACCAGTGTGACTGACAGTGATTCTCACTGCCCTTTATTCTTGCAGAAGGGTGGCATCTCTTGCTTCTGGGGTAGTTATTTCAGGTGCTACTTCCTTGATGTGTTGAAATACTATGTAGTGTACTTAATATAATTATAAACAATGCTTCCTACTGAGCAGTATCACATATCAGGTTGTGTGACTCCTGCTGTGCTCTTTCTGGCACAGTGCCACCACTATGTGAGGATCAGATTCCCTGTGCACACCTCTACAAGGTCCTCACCATTTCTCTTTCCCTGCAGAAACCCATTTTCTGTGGGTTTTGTTGATTTCTTACCTCGCTTTGTGGCTAATCAGCCATTTGACAGACAAGGACATGCTGCAAGGACTTCATCCTTGGGATCAGGACACATGAGATCTTTGAGCCCAAAGGATTTCTGTCATACAGAAATACAGGTGAGGGGCCTCACCTGTACCTGCTCCCTAAGCTTGCAGCACATTGTGAATAGTGCCCATATCAGCTTCCAGAGGCTTTTTAGCCACATTGTTGATGATATTGGTCATTATGCCAAAGGAAATGGTCTGGTAAAAATAAAGTCTTGATGGATAGTAATAGACTAAATTATGACAAGACAAAAGGGAATTAGGGTTTGAAATCAGACCTTCTGTTTTGAAGAAATCAGAAATAGTAACCTGGAACTTCTAAATCTGTTACAGCATTTTCTTTCTGTTCATTGTGCATAATTTCAGTAGAAAATCTATAGGCATAGACTTGCCAGGGGGAAGAGGAAGAGAAGGATAACCCCCTCCTAGGAGCCCACAGTGCAGGGATTAAGGAGTAGGTGCCCCTGGCCTGATGCCCACAAGATACACACAGCCAGCATGG
This sequence comes from Rhipidura dahli, assembly GCA_013399225.1. Lineage (NCBI taxonomy): Eukaryota > Metazoa > Chordata > Aves > Passeriformes > Rhipiduridae > Rhipidura > Rhipidura dahli. Next base: position 262,926 of record VXAC01000847.1, read on the forward strand.
GTCTGGCCAGTTGCTCCTTTGTGATGCCTTGCAGACATAGCTTGTAACGTAAAGAAACTAGTCACTCTAATAAGAGATTAGGTAAAGATTAAATAGTGTCCATAAAAGAGTATAATAGAGAAACAAGGAAATATTGGAAGGCAATAATCTAACTGAAGTTGGAAGGTAACTCAGCAATTGGAAGAAACAGACACATTGCTCAGAATGCTCAATAATTAACTGTACATTTCTTTCTGGGAATCATTTTAGGACCATTACTGTTTAATGATATGTAGGCTAAACTAAAGCCAAGAACAATAACAGAAAGGTCTGGAACATAGACTGATAAGTGGTGTGAAAAGATAGGAAACAAATTACCGTAGAGAGATGGGGCAAAGTGTGTGATCTGACAGCCACCAGGATAACAGCTAAAGGACCTGGTTCATTGTTCCAGACTAAAGTTTAAAAGAAATCTGCTCCAGAGTCGGAGTTTTGGGAGTGGGATCCTCTGTTGTGACTCCCACTCTGCTCCACAGAAGTTGCTGTACCATGCCAGGGCAGAGGGGCCGCCCAAGTCCGGCCTCTTCCTCGTTCTTCGGCATGAAGCAGGGTGAGGTCCTGCCCTGCAGTCTCAGTGTCAGTGTCTGGAATGAAGATGGTTTTTCTCTTTGGAATCTCACGGCTCCCAGGCTGAACCACTCCCTGTGGGGATGCGTGCCCTGCTTTTCCCGGGGCTGCGATCCCCGCCTCCGGCCGGCCCCTGGAGCCGCGGCAAGGATGCTGTGAAGGGCTTTAGCCCAGGGCTCGGGCAGAGCTGTGTGCCTTTGCTTCAGCTTGTGAACCCACGGGGACTTCTGTTACCCGGGGATCGGAGTCCCTGGGCAGAGCCCTCGGACCGGCGGTGTGGATATAAAGGGAGGAGGGCGGGGGGGCTGCTCGGGACCCCACGAGCTGGATGCTCAGGAGGAACCTCCAATGAAAGCATAATTTATAGTGCTGCATCACAAGTGCACTGGGGCAGATTATTTTGATTGCAAACTTGTAAAAATAACATCGATGCAAATTATCTGTAAATCAGGAACTGATTTAATGTGATTAATATCTAAGAGTTACTTTGAAATCTGAACAATTCCTTTCTTACGCAAGAGCTAAAGGTCTCTGTTAGCCAACTGCTGTCAATTCTTCTGACAGGAACTTAAAGAAACAATGTACGATGTATCCCTTTAATGTAAATGCTCCGTTTGTCCTGAACCAGCTAGACGAGCTACACCCCATGTGAGCAGTACAGAGACAGAGCCTTGTGGAGTGAAGGAAGAGAAGTGTGCCGTGTCTTAGAGGTGTCACACAGCCCAGCCCTGCACACCAGTCCAGCCCTGCAAACAGAACTCACACTCAGTTTTCATCAGTTTGTTTTCAATCTGTCTCTCAGTGCCTAAGCACTGAGCAGTGAGGTGACTGACTGGAGAAAACACTCCTATTGAAAAAGGCCAGGAAATTCTCTGATAAGTGTTACACCTCTGGTACTAAGAACTCCACAGTTCTGAGGGGACACTGGCAGGTGCACAAAAATGGCTTCTTTTTGATTTGTGTGGGCAGTACTACAAGGGGCAGAGTTATGTATTTCAGTGCCCTCATCACAGAGGGCATCAAGTGTAACATGTCATCATGAACCTAAACATTGCTGAACCTATCATTTTTTCTCTTCTAGGCCGACATATTCTCTGGAGCTGTGTTCATCCAGCTCGCCATAGGGCTGAATCTTTATGTGGCCATAATTATCCTGCTTTCTATTACTGCTCTTTATACCATCACAGGTGAGTTTGCAGAGCAGTGTGATAAATCAAAGAAGTTGGGGGAACCAGAAGAAAGAGAAGGGGGAAGGTGGAAAAAAAAGGAGAAATGAAAACCTGAAAGGGAGGTTGTTTACAGTGGTCTTTGAAAGACAGAGGTGGTGAGAAAAGGTGGGGGGGAGGTGGGGGGAAAGCATTTCCGCTGAGACATTTGCCCAGAGCTAGCTTATTTATCCTGACTTTACTCTGCCATCAGGTGGCCTTGCAGCTGTGATTTACACAGACACCTTACAAACATTCATCATGGTAGTGGGATCCTTTATTCTCATGGGATTTGGTAAGTAAATCAGATGAATTAAACTGGAATGTTCAGCCACAAATCCTGCAGTGGATATAGGAATGAATCCTGCAGAGTGAAACTGTTACCTTAACCAGCAGGTTTCAGCTCGTATATCTATTTATCAGGGAAAAAAATGGGCATGTTGCCAAAAGTCAGGCATATTGCCAAAGCCCTTTAGCCACTGAGTCACTCTGTCTCCTAAGCACAAGTGAATGTGTAAGGTAATAAACAGCATCCCATGACAGCATTTTTATCTCCACATTAAGGAGGTTTTCCTTCTCATGCTCTCAAGCTCTATTTGAGATTTCAGTAATAAACCCTTTATGGCTACTTTTATTTTGTATTTTTCAGCATTTGCTGAAGTAGGAGGGTACGAAGCTTTCATGCAGAAGTACATGGAAGCGATTCCATCCAACATCTCCTATGGCAACACCGTGGTGGATCCCAAGTGCTACACTCCCCGTAAGGATGCCTTTCACATCTTCCGAGATGCTGTCACTGGGGATCTGCCCTGGCCAGGGCTCGTCTTTGGCCTGAGCATCATCGCCATGTGGTACTGGTGCACAGATCAGGTACTGTGGGAGCCAAGTGCCTTGGAAAGGCCAAACACAGAACTCTGGGGTCCAGTGTGATCTTCCCCTGCAATGCAAAGCTGGGCCACAGAACTGGCTGTTATTTCAAGTCTGGTCAGTGACTTTTCAGTTCCTGGTTTCTAGATACCTCTCACATGTAAGAAAATGGAATGGATGTTCTTTCAAATCTTCCAATACAACTGTGCCCAGCAGATCCTGTGTCTGCCTCCTTTCTCATTTTTTTGTGTGTGACCATGTCTGAAAACACAGAGAGGTCTTGCTGTGAATGCTTACTAAGGAAACCATGGAACAAATGACCCCTCTTGGACTGGGTCTAGGTACCATTCCCTTTTCAGTAAGACAAGTTTGTTACCTATATATGCAGCTTTCATCTTTGCCTGCATAGTCCTGGGGGGATGTTCTTTATATGTCTGGTCTTTCAGCCTCCCTTTGATTGGGGAGACTCTTTCCCAATCATCCTTCTGTCTAAAACCTACTGTCCAGTTTCCCCAAGAGATCACACTGACATTAGTAAAGAAAAGTGTGCCTCTGCACCTGCAACATGTGAATGTGTCTCTAACAAATGATCTGTCTGCATTCTGAATTGTGAGAAAGATCATCTTCACAGTTTCTAAACAAATTAACAAAACCCCCAATGTAACTTGTATTTACTGCTCAGTTAAATATTCTATTCCCTTTTGGCTTTTTAGTCTGTCTGCTTAAAAAACTTCTTGTGAGAGAAGGCTTGCCTCTCAAATATACACCAGATAAGTGATATTTTCCTTTACTTATTTCATTCATATCCTTTGATTTTCATATAGTTTTCATTTTTCCTAGGGGCAGAAATGCTAAATAGGCTCTTTTGCTACCAGAGAAATTAGAAGCCCCTTGTATCTGGAACATGGCACGGTGTGATCATGGAAATGTTATACCTGCCATGTCTCATTGACAGGTTATTGTCCAAAGATGTCTCTCTGGCAAGAACATGTCCCATGTGAAGGCTGGCTGTATCATGTGTGGATACCTCAAACTCTTGCCCATGTTTATCATAGTGATGCCTGGAATGATCAGCCGTATTTTGTACACAGGTATGATATGGATACAGAAATGCAAAGTTCTTGCTGCCTGCCTTTCATTGCCAATCTCTCTGTCCTTCCATAATATCTGTTAGATTGTCATCTTCTCATCCAAATAGTCAGGCACCTACAGCTACCCACACTGTAAGAAGCCACAGGTCTTCCTGTTTTCCCTGATCCCAGATCTCTGCTAATGCTACCGCTGTCTGTTTTCAGGGAAAGAAATGCCACAGTGTCCTTCTCCAGCTCTATTACAGCCCCACTCTGACTGAATGAGTGGAAATGCTGTCCAGGCTACTCTGCTGACAGTTGGAGGGACAGGGCCATCAGTCACAGAATGCAGGGCTTGGGCCATGGGCAGTCCTGAGGGCAGAGTGGGGAAATGCCACCCTCCCAATCTCCCTGACCAGCAAAGAGTTTGGCTGTTTGGCAGAAGGCAGAGGAGAGAGGCTCAGGTTGCAGGGAGTGGGCTTTGTGTTCCTCTGCTTGTTTTTCTACTTGCTCTCCTTGTGTTGCTCAGCCCTGGTCTGACAAATGACTGCTGATTTTCTTTTGACCTGCAGCACCTGTTAGTACTCTTTCAGAGAGCAAAGGAAGGAAAGAGGCTTAGAATCACCTTCCTCCCTTCCAGCAAACCAAGGATGAAATCAAACATGTCAATCTGGTGGCTCAACACAGAGATACATTCTAGAAGCTCTATTAATTTGGGAGCAATCTGTTGTTTATATGACCTTGTCTCAGTGTCTCATTATCCTCTCCTCAGATGTGGTGGCTTGTGTTGTGCCTGAAGTCTGTCAGCGCTACTGTGGCACCGCAGTGGGCTGTACAAATATTGCTTATCCAAAAATGGTAGTGGAGCTTATGCCAAATGGTAAGACACTGTCTGTATTTGTTGTTTCTTTGTTTTATGAAAGCTGAAGCTGTTAGAGTCAGCTGAAAGCTGACTGTAAAAACAAGTGATAGAGGGAGTCCAAGACCCATCTTTAGTTACAAAATTCTTGCTAGAATTAAGTACTATTAACCAAAGGGGTTGTCTGTATTAGCTGTATGTGCAGAATAGCTCCACACTGACAGTGTCAGCTGTCACCTGGCAAATACTGGGTGCTGAAATGGTAAATGAGCTCCCTTTTTGTGATGGTAAAAAATAACCTGCTTGGCCAATGATTTATAAAGGACTCCTTGCCAGATGTCTGAGCTGGAGTCCTATTCCTGTGGTCCTCCTGCCAACCCCACGGAGGTGGGTGCTGGCTCATAAGGCAAAAAAGCCAGGCTATGATACTATAGAGACCATGGCACTTCCATGATAGCTTTGGTACTGCCCTATCATATGATAAGTGCTGTTCATAGGATTGTTAAAATCCTGTAGTACTTCCCCATGCTCTGTGACCCGACCACACCACCTGGAAAAGTGGCTCACTCTGGTTTTCTGACAGCAAAAAACTAGTTTTTTTTTGGGGAAATACCTGGTTCACAAATACACTACAAGCAAGTGAGCACTCTCCTGTAAATGAGAGGAATTATTTTTATACCTGTTGGGAAAAGTCTGCTTAATACTATTTTCTTTTTACTCCAGCACTTAGTCAGGCAGCATTCACTAAAGAAGTACCTATGTGCTAAAAGCTTGAGACTTTCCCTGGCACCTCTGTAAATAGCTTTTTCCAAGCTCTGCTTGCCCAGCACGGGAACGTCAGGCAGGATTTTACGTCAGGCACATAAATGTGCCAGACACGCTCAGAGCTGGCCAATGGAAAGGGTCGGACAAGCACCTGGTGCCAGGTACTGAGGCTCTCCACGGAATGCTCACCCCTGTTCCCATCTTCTTGTTTCAGGTCTGCGTGGTCTGATGCTGTCAGTCATGTTGGCCTCCCTTATGAGCTCCCTGACTTCCATTTTTAACAGTGCCAGTACTTTGTTCACGATGGACATTTACACCAAAATTCGGAGCCGGCCATCCGAGAAGGAGCTGATGCTGGCTGGCAGGTGAACGCAGCCGAGCCTCCCCTCTGCACAGACCCCAAGCACTCCATGGGCACAAGCTGCCTCCTCCAAAACCCCAGGGCCAGCTGGATGCTGCCTGGCAGGGCTGCAGTGGCTCCCGTGGCTGGAGAGGCTGTCCCGCCCCATGCGCTCCTTTTGGGAAAACGCACCGTGCTCCCGAAGTGTGCATGAAGCAGCTGAGCTAATTCCCACTGCTCCCCATTGCTATTCAAAGAGAAATCTTTTCAATTATCTTCCTGGCCTCCGTGCTACACCAGGCTGCAGCATCAATGTTCTAGTTAATCTGCTATTGATTTGTCTCTGGACATAACAACCAGAGGAAAAAAAGTTATTTTCTCTGTTTTGATTGCATATTTAACCATGTACTGATGGATATTTGATACATACAATACCCAACTTGGATTTCTTTCGTTTGTTCAGTGCTAATTGGCCATTATAATTGATTTCACTCGTTGAAATACAAAATGAACATGTAAACTATTGATTAATTGCTGAGTTTTTTCTTTCTGATAGATCATAGATACTTCTAAGCAGATGGTTAATTGAATATCTGGATATGTTTACAGGGCATTTATGCTACTTTTAATTGGCATCAGCATTGCCTGGGTTCCTGTGGTCCAGTCAGCTCAGAGTGGGCAGCTCTTTGATTATATCCAGTCAGTTACCAGCTACCTGGGACCTCCCATTGCTGCTGTTTTCCTGCTTGCTGTCTTCTGCAAGCGTGTCAATGAGCAGGTAAGTGCAAATTAGGAAACAGGTATGCTGCATGCTCCTTTAGGAATTGGGAGAACTGGTTGTTTGGTTTTTTTTTTTTTTTTTGTTATGAGCAACTGCTTTCTGTTTATTTTAATCCCAGTATAGCCCAGGGATTCTGTGTCTCCATACCCTAAGGCCTGAGGTTTCAGACATGAGTTTGAAAAAGTTCTTTCATAGTCTGATAGATAAACAGTCACCTAGGAATTCATAGACAGCTCTGAAGCTTAGGATATCTATCACTTTGCCAAGAAGTGTGTTAAACGGGTAATCTACGGACACATATTTGAAAGTTATCCTTTAGGATATTGGTCACCAAGCTGCTTTACCAAATATATCACCTCTTAAATATCCTGTTGATTTGGGTTTGGAATATCCCCAGGAATGAAGACTCCACAGTGTCTCTAGGCAACCTGTTCCGATGGTCAAGCATCTTTACAGTAAAACAAAAAATTATGTTTAAACAGAATTTCCCATATTTCAGTTTGTGCCCACACATGTATGTTATACTTTGGCCTGGAGTACTGCACACCAGGCACCCACCAACACTAGTGAGAATTAACTCATTACCTACATTAGCAGGTAAACCAGACACACATTTAAGAATGACACAACATGCTGGTTGGTTCCATTGTGCTAGAGCTGTCACAGATTAAGCCTTCAAAGGTAAAAAGGTATGAGAACAGCCCCTGGGGTCTGCAATCCACGGCTGAAGCCTGTCCTGTAGAAGGAGAGAGCTGCCAGATGGATTGCAAGAAATGGTCTGGGCGAGGTGTCCTGAGGTGTGCCTGAAATCTCAGAGCTGGTCATTGCCCCTTTCAGCTGCACTCATACACTGAGCTGTAAATAAATTCACTGAAAGTATCTGGGTTAAAACCCACCTGCCAAAGCCATTGTAACACATAACTACAACCATGTTTCCTCCAGCAACTGTTTCAGAGCTCAGAGTTTATTTCCATCCTGAAATTACTCATTTTGATCCCTTCTTGTCACACCCTTGTCCACAGGGTGCCTTCTGGGGTCTAGTTGTTGGGCTGCTGGCTGGACTCAGCAGGATGATTGCAGAGTTTGCCTACGGAACTGGCAGCTGTGTGGCCCCTTCCAACTGCCCCTTCATCATCTGTGGCATTCACTACCTTTACTTTGCAATGATCCTCTTCGGGGTTTCTGCCATCGTCATCCTGTCAGTCTCCTTCATGACCAAGCCTATTCCTGATGTACATGTGAGTATTACTGCAGTCCTGCTCCTCCAGAAGTGGAACACAATGAAACCATCAGTTTTAAAGCCTGGTACTTGGTGTATTACCTCTCGACATTTCAGCTACCCCCAGCATACAGCTCTCATACAAAGCAGAGGAAATAGTCTTCATTTACCTGTCACAGATCTTCAGTGACTCCTAACAGCCTTAGACATCCCAGACATTTGGGAAGCTGTGGTCTTACAGCTGGCTCAGGTGCTGGCCAGGTTGGCTGGTCTCTGTGTAGTCAGACCATGGATCAATTAAACTCCTTTTGTTCTGTGGCAGCTTTACCGATTGTGCTGGTCCTTGCGGAACAGCAAAGAGGAACGGATTGATCTTGATGCAGATGAGGAGCAGGACAAAGCTGATGAAAAAGATGATGAATCAGGTAACTGTTGAATATCTAGAGATTCTGTCATATATTTGAGTATCCCTATTTCATTCCTGAAGGAACATTAACATGTTTGATAGTTGAAGACATCCTCCCTTCCCCCAACAAAACCTCCACCCCCACAAATTTAAATGGCTCATGAGCTGCCTTTACCAATCTGCCAAGCTCAGTGCAAATCAGAAGTGAAGTGGATTTGAAGAGAGAAAATATTGTTCTCTTGGTAGCTGGGTGGCAGCTCTAGGACTAAACCAGTGGCAGTGCTGTGGGTCAGAGGCACTGTGCATTGGCAGAACTGTGTGTGACTCCAGCACTTGGAGGGAATTCACCCGGAAATAGTGGGTTGTGGTCAGGATTGAGGACACCATGAAAGCAGACTGCAAGCCCATCTGTTCTCTTTACTGGGTTTCTGGTTCTGCTCACAAGTTCATTTTCATCAGTTTCCTCAAATTCATTTATTTGTCTTTTAATTAAGAGTGTAGAAAGTATTGAAATTATGGAGTTTAAGCTTTGAAGCATCGTCTGCTTCTCCAATGCCAGACCAAGTCTCTGGGCTGCAATAGGCCCAAGTGCCTTCTGCAGAACATGTAGAAAATCTCTTCTCTTGGAACATGTAGAAAATCCCTCTTTTTCCAGGTGAGCTGTGAAAACACAGTATTAACTTGATTCCTGTAGTGTTTTGTACTAAAATGTTTCCACTGAATTATGACCATAAATTGGAACGGGAATGTGCTCAGTCCCAGAGACCAAGTGAGTGCTGTGATCTGTACTCACTTTTCCTTACCAGAGTGTTATTCCTTCCAGTTAATGAGGAAAACCAGGAGGACCCAGGATGCTGTAGGAAAGCTTACAACTGGTTCTGTGGCTTGGATCAACAGAAAGGTCCCAAACTGAGCAAGGAGGAAGAGGAGGCACTGAAGAAGAAACTGACGGACACCAGTGAAGTGCCACTGTGGAGAAACATTGTGAATATCAATGGCATCATCCTCCTGACTGTGGCTGTGTTTTGCCATGCCTACTTTGCATAAAACCCTGATCACAGTCCTGAAATTGTACTGCATTGTTCAAGCAAAAAATGATGGCTTGTAGATTTACAGAGTTAGATACATATTGTATTTTCATCATCTACATTTGTAAAACAGCAGGGTGATTTACTCACTGATTTTGTGATCATAATTCCCACAATCTAAAGATGAAGGTCACTGGGATTTCAAGAGAGAGAATTTCTATTTAGACATTGAACCAGTCCAGGGGTAACCGAGGTTCAGAATTTCCATCCAATGTTCTCTCTGCTCATGATACATTTCATATTTTTGGTTCAGAACAAGGCTGTGTGAGCCATATTTCGTATCAGGTTTTGTGAACTACCTTTTAGGGTTGATGATGGATACTATTTTGATTTTCAACCCGTCTTCTGATCATTCTATTTTCCTTTCCCTTTGGCTATGATAATTTGATTGAAAAATACCAACAACCATTGAGGGACTGTATTACAAACTCAAATTAAAACATTGTTTTCGTCCCTGCAAACATGGGATATCCCAAGTAAAGAATTTATGCATATCACTATATATAACTTTCCATATCACTTTCCCCCCCTTTTTCTCACTTTCCATTGGGTTGTGTTTCTCAGTTGTCAGTGGAGCACTAACCTCTGAATTGATCACATTTTGAAATTGGGGAACACGTGTCTTGATGATCCTAAAAGAGTTTTGCTTACATTAGATTGTCTATTTAAGGTTAACTCCCAAAGGTCCTCCTCTCTTGATATTTTAATATGTACCTAAACTTGAATGTGAAGCTTTTTTTACAAAATACACATATTATATATACACAGGCAATTCATTATATATATATGCATTATATATAGTATATATATTTTAAATATATATTTATGTGTGTGTGTATATATATATTTATTTCTTGCTGATCAGTTCCCACCCTGGTGTGTTAAGGACCTCTTTACTGTGAGGTTAGAGTCAATGTACTGCCTCTCTCTATGGACTAAGCTGCAAATCAGCCCATGCCCATGTGAAACATCCACAGCATTGGAATGCTGGGCAGCATTTTGCAAATACATTGAAGGGCTCTGTACCACTTTAAATCGTTCCTCTGAAGATTTCATTGAGAAATAGAATTCCTGCTGCATGGCAGCATGAGTTAGCAGTTCAGGAAGGAGAATAGTCACAGCTGTGGGATATCAGCTAAACCAGGCTGATTGTCTCCTCTTGATAAGTTTGGTACCAGCTGGGGACACAGGAAAAGACAGATTTAACACTTCAAAGCAAAAAGCAATAGATCTTCTTTTCATCTCATTCAGCTTCCTAGGGAACACTGGTTACTCAGTCAGGCAGTGCCACAATTCCCTGTTCCTTGTTGCAGGTGTTGGTGGGGCTGCACTGTCCCAAAGCATTCCGAGGTTCTGCCACAGGATGCTCCAGAGTGGCAGCAAGGGGAAAGCAGTGCCACCCCTGCATGTGCCACAGCACCCTGCTCTGGCTCTGGGCTTTCACCACACTGCTCTGGCTCCAGGCTTTCACCACACTGCTCTGGCTCCTGGGCTTTCATCATTTGAACTTCATAATCTCTGGGCAGGATCTTTGCTTTGTTCCTATCTGATCCCAAATGCTCTGGATTCCATCAGAATTGTTGCTCTTCAGTAGAATTGCTGCCATTCATCATAATCCCTGCAAGGTCCTTTGCATAGGCCAGTTCAAATCAATACTTCAGAAATACCAGTGCAAACCTTGTTTTCCTTACACTTAACACAGTGATAGAGTATTTTAAAGACCATGGAAATAACTGTCTTTAATGAACTATGAAGATTATGTATTAAAGTATTTGTATATTTTGAAGTATTTGGTGTCCACAAAGTGATGGGGTTTTTATATAATATGATGGAATACAGAGAAACTTCATTTCATGTCTAGGTTTTGGCTCTGGGTAATAGTAATGGATGAAAAACAAACAAGGAAGACGTCACTGAGGATTGCCCAGATCCCTCTTTGTCATCCTTTGCTACAAAAATATGGTGAAATTATAAAGCTATCCAGATAAAGACAACACAAGTGATTTCCTGGCAGTCTGAGCAGCCTTTGGATGACCTACTGGTTAATCAGGTATTGTTGCATGATTTTGCTTCTCAGAACTAAAGAGTTTTGAAAAATCTAACCCACAGTTTCCATGGGATATTCACTGTATGTACTCAGCAACCTGATTTCATTCTGGTCTGAAGGTGGATGTGGAGGGAAGAGCTCAAGTGTTTACAGGAAGTTTGACAGCTACTGTTGACTCCCGTAATTTTGTAAAATTTCAAAGAAAAATTGCCTGATATTGTGAATAGCTGATAAAATCTGGGTTTACTCCTATTTTGTTACTGAAAAAGCTCATGCACTGGAATGCCAGGGGAGGGAAGGTCTGTGACTTCACTTGGAATAAATTGCAGAAACCATGGCTTGGTTTTAAGCAGACTGTCTGGCCACGTTGAATTAGGCCATGGCACAAGGCTGAGTTCCTCAGGTGCAGGAAGTTGTGGTGATTTGAGCCCCATCAGCAGCTGGGATTATCAGGGCCTCAGCTCCTGCTCCCTGACCTTCTTAACTGCCAAAACCAGGAGTGTTCATAAGAAGTAAAAGCCAACATAAAATTGAGGAGTAAAGGTAAATAATAAATCCATGTGTTGTTAGTTATTGAATTTGAAGGGCACTTGAGCTCATTGGTTTGAAGTGTTGAGCCAGAGGACTTCAGAGCTGATGTTTCTTGGGCCAGACTGCACAGAAAAGGGTTGGTCACAGGCTGTGGGGTGACAGCAAAGCTGTTCTCAGGAAAGCTTCTGGGTGTTTTAATTTGTTTAGTGGTCTTATGTGCCAGCTGCAGGTGTCTGTGCCCTGCCCTGCAGTTTTCTCTGAGGGAGCAGAGAACCCATAGTGAAGGAAGGGAGCAGCAATCAGAGACCTTCCCTTGTGCTGAACTGAAAATCCATAGTCCCAGATTTAATAACAGCAGGCAATACACTGCTGAGACAGATGGGTAATGCAAAAAACCCCAGGTTTTACTTGGTGGTTCATGGCATTTTCTCATGGAGTGTGTACTGCAGGCCTGTGCTGCAGAACCTAAAGGACAGAGCAAAACTTCACTCGCTCCAGTTTCTAATAGTTGTTCTGATACAAGACAATATAACCAGTGCCTCAGGTTATCATCCTTATTATTAATAAAATAGGTTGCCTTTTTTGTGTCTCCTGAAGAACATTCCTTCTTGTCATCTACCACGGGCAGCTCTGAGAAAGAGTAATTCCCCTGGAGCTTCTGAGCCCACCCTCTCCCCACCTGGCAGAGTAGAGGCCAGAGCAGCTGTGCCTGCCCAGGTCAGCACCTCCCCTACTTTTCTTAAGGTACCTGGAAGAGACTCAAGCTGGGGTGAATTTGTTGTTACTCTGTGCAGTATTTTTGTTTACAATACTTCAGCCTGTAATTTTTAAAATGTAGCTTAAGTGCAAAGTATCCTAAAACAAATTATTAAAATGTGTTTTGTTCGTTCAAGTTGCAATTTTTGTCGTGCTAAAAATAGGTCCCATGCATTGAGCATATTAGCTTTGTGTGTAGCTGTCTCTGCCCTTCTGGTTTAATGTAATTAGCCAAACCTGACTTTCCCAGACTATTTTGTCCTTAGACAAATCTCTCACTATATGTTTTTTTTAATATATTTTTTAATAGAAAATGTAGTGCTGGGAAGCAAATATACTCCCTGCTTTGTAACATGAAGGGATGGAATTAAAAGCTGCAATTTTCCAGAGCAGGACAGAATGGTTTCCACCCCTTGGCCTTATACAGGGACAGGGGAAATAAGTCTGTAGTTGCAAGAACAAAGAGCCATGACATTCTTAACCTTCTGGAAACTGTTAGAAAAAATTCAACATGAGTTCTGTCTGGGTGGGACACAAGACTCCACAGGAGGTCTCGTTTCCCATGGATGCAGCTGTCTTGTCTTCTGGTGTTGCTGAGGATTGTAGGGCAACTGGTTTGAAAACTCAATCAGTGTAGAGTGTAACTGCATTAATTCCAGTATTGATTATAACTGGGCCTTAATAATTGCTGGCTTCAAGCTAAAAAGGCAAATTGCTTTCATTGATGTTAAAAATCTGCCTTGGTGCTAAAGCCATTGGAGCATAGAGCACTGGGGAGGGCAGAGTGCTAAAACCAGAGACTTGCTGTACACGCAGCATTTCCTTTGAAACAGTGAGTTTAATTAGAGTGTGAGGTGCCAGATCCTGAGATGTTAATTTAAATGTGTACGAAGTGATCCAAAAAGATCTTCAGCATTTTTGTGACCGAGTCTGTGGAAGCTTTATTATGGAGTATTCCCAACTGAAAGCTAAGTCAGACCAGGGAAAGTGTTCATCAGCTGTATCTTTGATCCAGCCAACTGTTTTACTGACACCTACAGTGCTAGTTAATTCCCAGCCTCATGAACTAAGGACTCTTGTCTCTCATCCCAAAGCAGGGAATTAGCCCTCAGCAGAGCATGTGACTTCTGATTATTATACCTGCAACTTTTTTGTCAATAATGCAGCTTTGTAAGTAGAAAACCCCAACTAACAGTGGTTTGTGGCTGTTCTATAGGCAGACTTTGAATTCTGGTGTTTACAGTGGCAGCATGTGGTCAGTACAGTCCAAGGGAATTCCTGTCATGTTTGGACTATAATGGTTTCATGTTGTCAGGTGTAACAGTGCCAAAGAATTGCTGAGACAAAAGCTGACATGTGGGAGGGCACCACTAGTGTCCATGTCTCACAGTTCACCTGAGGCTTTGTTCCATTTCTGTACTCTGTGTGTGTAAGATGAGAACACTGACCCATGTAGGGGCTTTTTGGGGAACAGTTTATATTGTCTTTAAAGCACTGCTCAGGCAGATATTTGGAGTGCAGTACTTAAGGTCCAAGTCAGCTGAATTCCTTCTACTCAGAGCAGTTCAGTGTGGATGGTCTTATTTCCACATTTGAACAAGCTAATTATTTTGGGAAATCATTGAAGGGAAATACCTGAATTATCAGGGAAGGCAGTGACAAGGTTGGAACTGGAGTAAAATGGTGGTTGTTACCAGATTTTCCTGCAGTTCTGTAAGAGCAGCTGAGCCTACACTGTGCTGCTCTTGTTCTTTAGCATGTTATTAAAGCTGCCTGGCTTCTCTTACTGAGTTGGATGCACTCTGGCACCAATATGTATTACGTACTAGTGCCTTATGTGTTTAAAAGGCAGAGTTCCTCCAAGATCCTGCCTGGAGGGAATGAATCCAACTGACTCAATACTTTTAAATCACATCTTTATAGGAGAAGAAATTCACCCTTTGGTTACATTACAGAAGAGAAACATTTTAACTGTAATCACTCCTACAGGAAGAGTTTATACTGTGTGTAAGGGTAATGCAGTGTGCAGTGTGACTGTGGGTTTGAACGGAAAAGTAGCCCTGACAAATAACCCCATTTATAGACCTGATGCAGCTTCTTTGTAGCTACAATTCTAGATATAAAATTTCCATGTGAGAACAAAACCCAAGTGAAAACAAATGGGATGTGCTATGAAGCTGTGCCAGCTTCTCTGTCACATCATCCTTGGTGGCTGAGAATGGCCAGGGTTGTCCTGCTCATCTGTGTTATTTCTTTGCCCAAGACTCCTGCTGAAGCCTCTTAAATTACACTCTTGTAACTGCAGACAGAAATTTGCAACGTGTCTGTAGTGACCAGCCTTGAACTCAGAGTGAATAAAATGCTACAGAAACTCCCCACCACTTCCATTGCCCTTCAGCTCAAACCCTGAGGTGTTTTTGTTCTGTATTATCAGCAATTCCAAATAGGGTCCATACCCCTCTCTTGTTGGAGGAAAGGGCTCTGGCCTTCTTTTAGTTTTAGCAAAGGCTACCCTAGTAAAGGCTTTTTGACTTTGGTCTCAATCCCATGTTCAACAAATGTTTGCAGCAAAATTCATGTAAATTCCCATTGTTAGATCGATTTGTCAGTACAGACAAGACTTCTGGAGGGGTTAATTGTGAACTTTTCTTTCTAATATAATGAATTATTGATTAATGCTTGATAGGCTGAGGTTTCAAAAAAAGAAAAAAGAGAACATTATGAAGAAAGCAAAAAAGGTTGGTGTCTTGTAGCATAAGAAAATCTTGGTAACTTAGGCAATAACTGCTACTGGAGAACACCACAGTTCTTAATTTTTTTTCTCAATTTTTTTGCTTGTAATATCGATGTGAAATTGTTGGCAAATGACTTTTTAGGAGGAACTGATCCAGAGTAAGTGAGGAAAAGAGTTCTGGTGTTGAAGGTCTCATGTAATCATGTACCTTTTACAGCCAGACAACAACAGAGGGCAATAGATCTCTAGAAAAGATCCCGGCTGCAGAGGGGTTTCCACTGGATCACGGTGATGGCAATGTCTGCAGCTCTTTGCACGGCCTCGCTGGGATCATCCAGACACCGCTGAAATGTGTCCCTGTGACCCAGCAGTGCCTGGCGGCCCTCTGGCAGCTCAGCCAGCAGGGTGAGGGTTTTGATTGCATTCAAACGGGCTCTGCTGGTTTCCTCAGCAACCAGCTTCAGTAAAGGTGGAATGGCTTCAGCACCCATGGCCGAGGATCTCCCTGTAGGGAAATAAACTGGCTTTGAAATGTGTTATGACATCTAATCGACATCCTTTTGGACTGATACGTTCCATTCCCTGCCCAGCTATAGCTCTGAACAGCCCTGGGGGTGCAGTGCACAGAGGCAGAATATGCTCTTCTTTCGGAGACCAAGGCTCACTCCCAGCTGTTCATTTTTAAGGAAAAAGATCTTTCATAATTAAGTTTATTTGCATTGCACATTAGTATTTCATTTGCAACAAATTATCTAAAAATATGTGAGGCACCAAACGATAGAATAAACTATGCTTTGGAGGGGGGTGAGGGGGAGTGGAGTGTGTTAGGTGCCCTTAAGAATCTCTTCCAGTCTTTAATTTTTAAAGATACTTCTAAGACCGAGATCCATTCCTGAGTCGTCTTTGGAAGCCCGAGGAAGGTTTGCAGAGGAGGACTGGAACACAACTGCTGACATTAAGAGTCTTTTATGTCTAATTACTCATTCATCACACTGGAAATTTAGCAGTTAGTATTTTCAGTGTCATGTAAGTTACTTGGGAGAGCTACAGACCTTATTAATATTCATTGCTCTCCCAGCTGTGAGAGAGGAGCTACTTCTAACCCCAGAATGTTTGCAGAAAGCAGTGCTCCTCTGCTGAGCACTGGTGATTCAGCGTAGCTCCAGCTATGCAGATCTCTGGGTGGTCTGCACCCCCGGACCAGCCCTCTGAGGGTAATGATGCAAATAACTTCTTGACCTGCTTCAGGGCAATGAAATGTGGAATATCCTGTCCACCCTAGGCACTGAGGAAGCAACAGTAGTTGCTCAAGACAGTTATAAAGAAATGCCCCAATCTTAGAGTTTCTTGACGAGCATTAAAACTGTCAGAAACTGAGGACTTGGGGAAACTGAGGAGTAAGGGGTGGGACAAATGTTTTGTTTTGTTACTGAATTGCCCTAGAATTGGATTTCTAGGAGGTACCCCAACAGAATTGCCTCTGTCTCTCACCCTGAGGTGTAACAGCCGCAAACATCAGCGCTCCTGTTGTGCTAACTTGAACTTCGGGCTGTGTGTCATCCAGCAGGCTCACCAGCAGAGGAATCACCCCTTCTTTACACACGGCGATTTTCCCCTCTGCATGAGAACTGTGTAAAGAAGATGGTTAAGTTGCTTCCTTGCACAGAGCCTGCTGCCCGTGCAGCTCCGCGGCCTCTGGGCACGGCTGGAGCCCGCAGGCCAGCCCCCGGTGCCGCCAGCACTGCCCCGTTCCCGCTGCGCTCCCGCTGCAGGGACGGTCCCTCTGGGAAGCACCGGCCAGTTGCTGCTGCTCAGGCACCCGGGTGCCCGAGGGGATGGCTGTGCCTGGTGGCTGCCGAACCCACGTGCTGATACAGTCCTGAGGATACCACACTGAGCTGGGTGGATGAGCTTCACAGTGTTTTAGGTTATTTTTAGGTGATATCTGGATTTTTTAAAAAAGCTTTCTATGGTACACTGGACACTGATGGGCAGCTGCATGTAACAGGATGTAGGATTAACGGTGTTGCTGGTCCTAATTGCAATGAAGTCACAAACCTGGCTGGTGAAGCCTCTAGAGACTTTAAAACCTGCTAAATCAAGGGGCTGAAATGAATTCTTCTCCCAGGTCACTTTTATCTCTTTCAAGTCTCTCTTATGAGAAGAATATTTAATGTGGCCCAGCTATTGCAGGGACTGAGAATGTAGCTCATGTCCATATTTCAGTTGCACTTTGCTTTCTTTCTATGACTCATATTAATTATAATCTTTTCCTCTAAGACCCCACTTTATTATAGGACTTGAGGAAATGTTTTGCGTCAGTTGATATGTAAACTACATCATCTGCAGGCCTTTTTAAATTAGACATTTGTTGAACACCTTTATTGTATTTTCTGATTGCAGGACAGTGGATGAAAGTTGTTCCTTTCATCCCTTCTCTGATACACGAATTTAATATAAAGATTGCTTTTTCTGATCCATCAGTGATGTATGTGGCAGCCTGTGGCAGAAAAATATTTCTGTCTTCAATCACAGTGAAAGTTTCCCAGGACCTTTAATTTTCTGAGAGAGAGCACTTTTCCAAAAACATAAGGGAGCTTCTCTCTGTCTCCACAGTGGTCAGAATCCTGTTTCTATAAGAATTTTCATGCAAGAATTTTTTCCTAGTGGTGCTGTACCAGGGAAAAAAATCTTGATTCCACTGCCAATATTGAAAACGAACAGAAGGAGAAGGAATGACTGATCAGCATCTGCTTTCTTCAGTGATTTGTAACAGTTAGGAATTTTTTAAGTCTCATGTGTCTCATTTTGTTTTACCCATGTGTGTATTCAGGCTGATAGTGCTTTATGTGTGAAATGTGGCAGCTTCAGTGTGTAGTGGAACACAGCTGTAAGTGAATGGCATTTATTCATTCCTGGAATTAGTTCTTTTTTGGACTAAAGCGTTAGAGAGGTTTCTTTACCTGATTTCTAACAGGACCCAGGCTGCTTTGCTCTTGATGACTGTGGAGGAGTGTGAGAGCTTTTCCTTCAGGACAGTAACAGCACCAGCTGCCAGGGCTTCAGAAACTTCCACACGGAGACAGTTGGAGAGGGTATCAAGAATTAGCTCCTGGATCTCATCCAACTCTGTCTTCAACTTCAGCACCAGTGGGGGAATCAGATTGGCCTGCAGGACACCACCAGCCCCTGCAGAGGAGACAGGGAAGGAACATGGACCATGGCTGAGTGCAATTACTATTGCTACCTGCACCTGGAATTTCTTCATAGGATCAAAAGACATGTGGGAACTCAATTCCTTACACAGAAGTGGAATTGAGAGATGGAAACTACTCCAACACTGCCCTGTTTATAAATGTCATCTTAGCATTGCTTCTTCAGGAAGCTTCCCCAAAACTCCTGTAAAAAAATCAAGACCAGGTAATAACCAACAAGACAATTGCTCTGATGTTCCCAGTTTCTTCCACTATAATATTTATGCCAAAATTATCCTTGCAAGGAAAATACAGGAAATATATATACATTACAAAGTCACCTTCTGTCCAGCCTTCCCAAATGTTCTCAACATGAACAGATGCTAAGAGAGGCAGAGATGTTAGCCTCTAGAGCTCATTCTTTGGTTCTCCACGGTGGTTTCTGGGGGGAATGTCAAGATTTTGGGGACAGTCAGCTTCCTCACACATTTCTTTGTAGTAGTTCTGTCAAGGCAAAATTTTAAATTCTGGAGTTTCCAGCAGTCAGTACTCTTGCACTGGCTCCTAAAATATAACATCAAAGGCAGAGACAGTATATTTTTGTCCTGCAAGTGACGTCTTTGCTATGAGCAAGAGTCTGATTTTACCATTTCTTACCCTTTACTAAGTCAACACTGCAACAGCAATGCCAGGGGAAAGCAGAATGTACTGTCCACAAGTAACTATGTGAAAACAAAATTCTCCAGCTAGTCTAGTTGCTAAGACTTATTCTTTGGTTGCTAAGAGAAATGTGGCTCCTTTCAAAGTGATTCATATGTGGTTAGATAAGGAAGTTTTGTGGATAAGAGTCGTCAAGGTATTTTCAAATGAATCTCCACAGCAGAGACAAGCTGGAAAGAGATTTTTATGACCCTTGGTAGTGCCTAGGAGAAATCCCTCAATTTGCTAATTGCATGAAAAAGATTATTCTAATCTAAAGGGTTTTCAGTTGTACATACTTCTGAGGCTTTGCTAACACTGAATAACTTCTTATGTTACTGACTTATCAGGATCCACGTTACAATGCCAAAGCAAAGGAAATGCCTTGGGGTGATATTACAGCTTTACTATCTGTGCTATATGTGGAGGTCAGTTTCTGTGAGAATTCAAATAAGTAAGGAAAACTAGTTCTGAGACAATTCACTTTGAAGGCTAACAGCATCTTGCAAGGATTTCTCCTTGTGCCAGAAAGGTAAAGCAGAAAAGGAAAGTGAAATAATGTTCTTTGAAGCTGTGGCTCTGTGTGTCACTACAGGGGGGAGGCGGCGCTTTCACAGTGAAAAAAAACCCCAACCAACATTGTTCCCTGGAGGAACAAAATAAAATTTTCAAAGAGTAACTCCAGCCCATTTATAGTGTTTCTCCAGAAGGATGTGATAAAGGACACCTGCACTATTGCTCTGGCAAAGGTCTCTGTTGCAGGGTCCCTGAGAAGGAGGCCCAGCTCATCTGTCCCAGCATCAAGCCTCTTGACAAGGATTGCTGGGTTTTGGATTGGGTGTTATAGGTATAGAAAGATTTTGGTAGGTTAGACAACAGCAGGAATATGTCTGGGAATTCTCCATGCCTTATGAAACACCAAGCATTGGGGAGCCCACTAGTGAACTGCTCCCAAGGAAGCAGACTAAAGCAGTCTCAGATGACTTTAAATCATACCCAGAATTCCTTTAACCACGTTTCCCAACAGTCTTTTGAAATGGCCTGTGAAAGACAACATTTTTCAAAGGCAACTTTTTGTACTCCTCCCGAAGTTTTTAATGAAAAGAAACTCCATGGCCTGAGTGCATGAAATTGGGATCCCCAGACTGCTCACACAGTTACCGCATGCACTTCTAAATTCTGGGTTGCTGTGGAAATCTGTACAGAATGGCAATTTGGGAGGTGCAGTTTCAGAGGAAGAGTAATGAACCAGAGGTGACAGGCTTAAGCTTACACTGCCTGTCGCAACCACCCGTGTGTAGCTTTAACTCCCATGGACCCCAGCGTTCCTTGGACAAACCTTCATTGCACAGAGCAGACACACTCTGGCTAGATCCCAGAGAAACCACTGCTTGATTTAACTCAACTTTCCATCTGTCTGTAACAATTGCTGCTGTAGCATTCCCTCTACCTCCTTTGTGCTGGGAGACGTCATTTGTTCTTTTCTATTTTTTGTACTTGCTTTCAAATACTTATTAGCCATTTTTTAACCCATCATCTTAATTTTCATTTTCACTTTTCCACAATTCCCTCTTTTTTGGGAGTTCCTTGCTAAGTTCTCTGAATTTTCTTGATCACTTTATCATTGTACAGCCAGGAAGTACTACCAGCATTCAGGTTTCACTTTGTGTCTGTGTGTTTCAATTATCTTTAATATATTCCACCAATACATTCACCCAGCTAGGGCTGCTTTCCCTGGCCCTTTGCTTTTTTCCTTGCAGTTAATGTTTATTGACTTTCTTTGCCTCAGCCATCCCTCATTCATTGCACTTGCACTTCATGTCTTCTTTTAGTGCTGGCCTTTACTATTGCACTGCAGTCCTGGGTGTGAAATCTGGCAAAGCCACTTTGTGTCTGTCCATAAGCTGCTGAAATAATGTACAGTGTTGTCTAGAACAGCTTTGATTTTGTGCAGCCATTAAGCAGTATTTATTCTGGGGCTAGTGGTGCTTATTTTGTCTGAACATTTGGGATGTTCTAATTTTTTTTAAAATTAATTTTGTTTTGCCAGGCCAGGTCTCTGTACCAGGAGCTTTCTTGTCTACTGTTTTTCTCAGGCTGTCTGCGCTGAAATGCTGTCGTGCTACTAGAGGGAGTTTCCCAGATATAAATATAGAAAAAAAGATTAATTGTTTGACCTCGTCAAAAGTCTCAATGTGGTGAAGACAAAGAGGTTGGAGAGGAAAGGCCATCAACAACAGCAAAAAGAGACTACCTAACACTGAGACTGAAATTTCCACATGGAAATTCGTCATGGTTTTACCAGGGGAACTGCAGGTTGAAAGGTCTAGGGAGGGAAAAGGGAGGAGGCAAAATCAGTGGCAAGTTGTTTTGGAGTCACTTGTAAATTACAGCAGTCTCAGAATCTTGGATCTTAGTGAGCGAGCAATAGGAGGGGAAGGTAAGCTGGGGTTTTGAGTAGTGTCCTACACTGAAAAATACAGTGCCATCCTCAGGATATCGAGTTTTTCATTAAAATACTGCCCTTTCAGAGGGGATTTATCTATTGCAGAGAGTGTTTTAGATACCCTGGGGCCCAGTGAGGTAGTTGGGAAAAATGTTTTCAAAATGCAAATAGTTGCATTTGCAGATGTGTAGGTAACGTCATTATTGATCTGTTTTTCTGAGAACTTGTAATCTTCCCTTAGGCTGCTTTTTATCTGAGCACTCATGTCTTCCTTCTCATAACCCTCTGGGCACTCTCATCCTCCCTTTCCTGATTTTTTTTCAAATAGACCCAAAGAGGAGTTGCCATTTATTCTGTTCTCCCAGTATGGCTGCAGGGCATGTAAACAAGTTAAATTTTCTAGAAGACAAAGAAGTCATTTATAGTATATAACAGTGGTGTTTTGTTTTGGTTTTCAATTACATAAATAAATTAAATCACATTACAAATCCTTTTCCTTAAAAATGCTGGTTTTAAACCCAAAATGTTTGGTTTGGTCTGAAGCATGTGCCTCATGAATGGCCACAAAGGGATGATTGGTGTAAGAGAACATAGAAAAATAATATAGAATATGAACATGATTCTTTGATGGCACTTGGATGTCTCTCTGCAATGGTCACACAACTATTTGAAATGCTCAGTGAAGGCATTTGTGTTTAGGAAGGGGCACACCAGGAAAAGCAAACCACAGCCAGACATCACTGGAAGGGAATCTGCTGCCTGGCATCACACCCAGCTGTGACAGCCTGCTGGGAGCTCACTGACCAGGGAGCCAAATGATCCTGACAAAACTCCCAGACCAGCAGCTCTCTTGCTCACCCTGCAATAGTTTGTCATTATTTTAGAGGGAATAAAAGGTTTATTAACCTTGTGAGTGCCACCCTATATCGCAATCACTGACAAACACAGTGATGTTTCAGGTGATGTTTCCTTTGTGACAAGAGTGATGCCTTGAGTGACAAGATGAGCACAGGGGAGCTGCTCCTGCACATCTTCCTTAATGATTCCTTGCTCACTACTGTTTAAATGGAAAAAATATAATTTATTCTGGGAAGATCTCTGAGTCACCTGTCACAAGAGCACAGTTTGAGAACCTTGTAGTAGCTTATTTAATATTAAGATTCAGCATTTTGATTTGCAGTGCTTCCAGCATTATGGCTGTGTCAGGGAGTACATTAAATATAATACTATAAATACTATAAAACTGGGCTGAACTTTCTGGTGAGTTTGGAGCAGGAGGCAGACCGCATTCAATGAATTTAATCACCTGTCTATAACCCATCAGCTTCCCCAAGCCTACCTGAAGAGGAAAATTCTCTTGATGTCTTTGAAAACCAGAATATTTTCCTCTTCTTTGCAAGAACAGTTCTCCATCATTCCATGACAATTTAACAGGAACAAACAGTAGTGTCCCAAACGATGACTATGCCTAGAGACAGAGGGTGTCTCTTATCTGAAAGGACTGAGGGGTGGGAAGTCTCTGTTTACATGAATTGAGGAGCTACTGGGATATTAAGAGAACTGAGGAAAACACTGCAGAGATTGGATCAGACTAGAAATAGTAAACAATTCTGTATCAAACCATTTCAGATGTGATCACTGGCTGGATGCATTTATCTTAGGAGAGCCCTAGGGAATTGCCAGGTACAAAATCATAACCTCAACATTAGTGTCTGTCAGATCCTTATTAAAAATACAAAAGCTTTAGAAAACTTTATAAGCTTTATAAAAGTATTATCTGATCTGCTTTTGAAGCTACTGAGAATTTTTCCCATACTCAGGATTTTGGGATGTTGTCTGAACAAAAGACATGACAGAAATTAAGGTTATAAAAATATTAAAAAGTGTGCAGTACCCTGCAGGAACCCATAATGTGGCTGCCTCTGGGGGTGCTTTAAAAACCCAAAATGTTTCTAGCATTAACAAGGAACAGGAAAGACTGGTCTGATAAACAAGAGATTCCTAAGCTTCAGTAAAGAATGAAAGAGATTCCTGCATATCTTTTTTTTGTTGTTAGAAACTTTGCTTTAAAGTGTGTGCAATTGTAATATCAAAGCACTACTGAAAAAATTAAAATAGAAGCTACATTTGATATACCTGTATTAGCTTCTCTGGTATAATTTAAAAATCCAAGAAACAAGTTACTTAAAAAAATTTGTCATTTTGATAGTAATTAAGACTGCCTGTAAACAGCTGCTTGAAAGGAGTGGGTTTAACTATTTAAATCATTCATGACCAATGATACTACCTCCTATGTACCTAAATGTGTGAACACATGTGCCTACACATAGCATGCATTCACTGATCTTCCATGCATATTGATCACACAAATTGGGAAATTACTTGGATTTTATTTCTCTGACAAAGTATCTTTATCATGAGAACGTTTTCTAAAGGCAAACATTTGTTTCAAGTAAGTCAGTTGGACAGCTGAGAAACCATGCAGAACCATTTTACAATGTTTTACACGAATAAAAAAAGTTTTAACCTTTTAAGTCCAAGTGCCTTACAAGCCCCTCATGTGAGATCAATGCACAATTGCAAGTTTTCAGAACTTTTGCTGAGAAAATAGATTGAAAGAAAAATAAATCCTTCCTCTTTTGGGACAGAGGGCCAAACAATTAAAGCAACATGAATGAAGTTCAAGAAACGGTTTTCTCAACAATCTTAAATTTCTATACCTGGAAGTAATACCTGTGCAAATGGAATTCTGCATTACAAAATGGCATTACCTAGCCAAGTGACCATTACAACATCTTGGTTATCTTTAAGGTTCACCTTCTGTAACTAGTGAATTAACCCCACACATGGTCAGGCATTAAACAGCATTTTTTTTCAGTTTTGTTCCTCAGGAGAAACATGTCATTAAGATGGTGAAAGTATTCTCTGAACTTCCATAGTACAACTGAATGGCAATCCATCAGAAACAGAGCTATATGAATGAGGAAGTTTCCTATAGAGATTTGATTATGCTACTGTCAAACATTAAAAATGAGAGGCTTAAAGCAACCAAATATTGAAAATTAATTATGTGTCAGATTCTGAAGAATTTTGTCCTGAAAATTGACATAAACTTACCTTGATGATATGAATCATTGCACAGACTGAAAACTGAATAGAGTGAAAATAATGGTAGAAGACAACAGGAGGAAATTAATGGGAACATGAATTCAGTCTCATTGTGTAAGCACTTCTTTTTTAAATTTTCTCCATTGTCAGAAGGGTGGGAGGTTTTATGATTTTATTTTATTTAGTTTAGTTTAGTTTAGTTTAAAAAATGACCTGATAGAAATTTCAAGGAAAAAGGAACTGGAGAAATTGTAGAGTTGACAAATCTGCAGGCATGCTGGCAAAGCTGCAATAAGACAATTTTATCCTACAGTTCACACTGCTTCCACTGGTGCCAAGAGGAGCACAATTGACTGGTGAGAACTGATAAAACCTCCTGAAAAGAAGAACACAGTACTACAGGTGGGTGAAATCCTTTTCTGCTTCAAATGCTCTGGCTTGGCAATTTGGTTTGAAATGAGAGTAGAGGATGCACATCTTGATTAGAACCGCAGGCCCAGATGGCTGCATGACGTGAGTGGAGCTGTGTGAAAAACGCAGACTGAGCCTCCCCTTTCCACTCTGCTACTTTGCAGATTCCACATTTTCCATGGGAAGCCATGTTCTTAAGGAAAACTACTTTCTGCTACTCAGTGAAAATTGCATTCTGTTCTCACTGAGGTTCTACAATACTGCTTTCCAGTGTCTTTTAGCCTATATTTTATTTCAAGCAGTGAAAAACTTAAAAGTTGTAATTGAATACAAGCCTGCCAAGGTGTGGGCTGCTTTGAGGATGATTTGTTTTTTGAAGTACTTCCCCAGTGAATGTTGAGCACAACAGCAAAATGAACCTGTTACTTAACCTGGACTAGAATATTAGGTCTAGCTTCTGTAAACATGCCAGATTAAGCACAGGCACTTCAACAGTACTACTTATGTGCTTATCTATAAGAACATTATATACAGAGGATTCAAAACACTGTTAAACAGAAACAGAGAATACACTTTGTGTATCTACTTTGTGCTTCATAAATGGGTTGGTAGATAGATGGGGAACTCTTAGAGTTTATGTAGATGCAAAACCACCTATGGACGTAACATTGAATAAGTGGACAGTTGTCTAAACCAATTACTTAGTCTTGACTGCAATATTCCAAATTTTTGAAGAACTGGACTGGCATTTGAAGTCCCCATAGTAAAGCTTCCTGGATGTTCCCAGCTCTTCTTCCATAGCTTCCCAAAATCACTTTTGTTCCTCAAACAAAATTGTCAGCCTTTTTTGTTTTTTTTAAACTACCAAATAATTTCTGTTAATCAGACACAAGGAGTTTATAAAAACCAGACAATTAACAGTGCCTGGTGAAATTGCAGTTATATCTTGTGGCTCTTATATGAAGTAGAATTATCATGCTCAAAGGATACAAGAAAATGTGAAGTCCAATTATAACACTTTTTCTAAGTAACTATTAAAATATATGTAATCCTTCTGAGGTCCCAATTTGATGTTTCTTTAGCTGGTAAGAACATAAATGGCAAAACTAAATATATTTGACATCAATACATTTCTTCTTTTTGTTTGTTTGTTTATTACAAAAATTTTTAAAACCCACCAAATGCCCACCTGTATCCTCAAGTGGGAGAGACCTACTTTGAAGCCACTCTTCAGTGAATATTTAAACGTCCTTATGAAACCCCCAGCCAGGAAGACTGCAGGAGGGAAGTGGGTACCATAAGAGTAACCAAAAAGCCATTGCTCAGACAACTTTAACAGAAATTAGCTGGTACAATTTGTTTTAAAAGCTTCCATTTCAAAAAAATCCTAGGACTCTCTAATTGCATCTTCTGGGTGTAATTCCCAAATATCTCTGTATTTTGATCTCCAGTGATTTTGTCTGTTCAACCTTCACACATCCTTTGTTGTATACTTTACTAAGTGATCCCCAATTTGGGTTAAAGTTTGAGGGGTTTTGTTTTGTTTTGTTTTTTTCCCCATTCCTTTGAAATGAGCACAGAGTACTTTGATTTTTTTTTTTTTAATAACATAACAATGCAGCCTTGAATGACAGGCTCATTACAAAGAACTATGTTCCTTTACCTTATTTCACAGTATCTCTATAGCTTTCTTCCCATGGAGGCTCTGAAAAATTAGAGGTCCTTGTATCCATCCCAAAGCTTAGGATAAGCAAGGACTGCTGTGTAAGGTTTCCTGCATAGGAAAGCCATGGTATCTTCCAGGGCTCCAGGAGAACAGCTTTCCTCCAGCTGCTGGATGTAATGTTTGTTTTTCTAAACTTGGCTTCAGTGGTTACTGCTGATGCAGCAGCTGAAACAATGACTGAGCTGCAAACACAGTAGGTACATAATAAAATTTGGAAGGTATGTAAAGCACTCAACATTTGTAGGGTTTGGTCATTGTTTTCTTTTTAAAGGAGTCCTTTTTCAGACGATTGTGATATTAGATGCAATGCATTGTCTAGGTTCACATTCTAAAATGTTTCTCATGATTCGGTCTCATAGGGAGAGTAAACTGTTGATACTAAGCAAAAGCTTCAGTTACCTGAAGGGCAAGAGAAGATAAAAGGGTGAAATCCTGGTAGAAAGTGAATTTTCATGCTAAATGATAAAGCCAAATGATGTCAGGCTCATACCTCCTGATAGAAGGTGCATTCGTGATTTTTTCCCCAACATCTCACAGTCATTGATACAGAGCAACAATATATCAGATAGATATAAATATCAGATCTCAATCATCTGTACATGATGCTATTTTAAACTCTTCCATGAGAGACAAATGTATTTTTATTTATGTATTTATGTATTTAAAAATAAAAATACAGCCTTTTTAGTCTCCTTTAAATGTTCTGTTCAGTTCTTCATGGTGAGAGAATCACAGACCTATCTATAAATATCTAACCCAGATCTACAATTGCTTGTTAAAAAGAGGGTGTTTGGTAGAAGATTGAATGAAATACGAAATGTCTTTTATTATATTGTTATTACAGACCAGATGTGGCCTCTCAATTTACCCTCTATCATTTGGAGATGTACATTCACCAAGAACATTGCATGTGTGCATATAAATATTTGGATGTTGTCATGATATAATACTTAAGAACACCCTTTTCTTTTAGCAGTATTGTCTTCAAAATA
Source organism: Rhipidura dahli (assembly GCA_013399225.1). Taxonomy (NCBI): domain Eukaryota; kingdom Metazoa; phylum Chordata; class Aves; order Passeriformes; family Rhipiduridae; genus Rhipidura; species Rhipidura dahli. Next base: position 290,776 of record VXAC01000847.1, read on the forward strand.
AACATGTACGAATGCATCTGTTTTGATTGATCCAGCAGAAGGCAACAGTAAACAGGCAAGGCTTTGGCTTTTGGTCAATGAATAGCACTGGCAAGTTGAATGAAACTGGCGCAGCCAGTAGGCCCAGGAAGTTGCATCTTGGGTGCTGTACCTCAACAGCCAAATGCTTCTCCCTTCACATTCAAGTCAGCTCTGGCAGGGGAAAAATGGTGACCTCCCTGATGTGGAAGAGGGAACTGAAAGGGGACCAGTCAGATTGCCACAGGTCCCTAAAATTACTCTTTATATTTCCACACAAACTATTCACTTCCTATAGTTATTTCTGTGTTTTCAGTCTATCCATATACAAAGCACAACATTCAGAGTCCTGAGCTAAGGACCTGGATTTCTGTGCTGATTGACTTTGGCATTTAATCAACCTGTCTATGCTATTTGGGGGCATATTTCTCTTTAAATTCCTGTGGGAGCTGAGCTAGATGTAATGCAATCAATACATGCTGAAAGGCCCTAATTGAGAATTTCTGGATGCAGGATAAGGCAAGCCTGAAGAAAACTTAGACATATCTGCTGAGGCATTTTTTGGAGAAGTTTGTTTTTAACTCTACCATTAATCAACAGCAAGCTCCCATATGGTGGTGTTGAAACAATAGCCCCCAAACTTCTGAGACCTGTCCCATTACTCAAGTACTGCATGTTTGTAATTCCTTCACTGCCAACATTTGATCTACAGTTTGGTGCCTCCCTCAAAGCTGGAGAAAAGCAGGTGTTTTGTTGTAACAATGGAAAATGCCTAAAAGTGCTCTCTCTGTAGACAGTATGCAAACGATGATCTTCCTACCCAGGATGACGGTGGTTGGTGCTATTATTTCTGCCACAGTTGGTTAGTGTGTGGAAGATGCCTTTTCTCACGTATCAAGTACTATACTAAAGATACATGTAATGTGACAGTTTCTATAGTAACTTGTTCTTTATGGAATTGCAGATTAAACCTGTACAACCTTGTTATTGTTCTTTTATCCTATTATCTAGACTACGCAGTTATCACAGGTAATTTTTTTTTCCCTATTCCCTTGCCAACATAACTATATCAGGGATTTATGCACTTGCAAGTAAAGAGTTTATACAAAAACCAAAACACTTAGAAGTTTCAAATTGACCACTGTCTGATCTTATAAATGCACTGAGATGTTTGTGCATATATATTGAAAGTTAAAATTTCAAAATAAGACTGTAGAGATATTTTCATTAAAGCAGGTCAGATTTATGATTTGAATATTATTGTTTTGCTGAGAGAACAATGCAAGTTATGGATGTGAAATTTCTTTTTTAACAAATTTTACTAGAACAAATTTGCCAGCCTAGATGTATTGGGAAACTCTTCTAATGTGAACAATGTCTAAGATTCCTTATTATAGGAAAATTTCCTCTACATGGTATACTGATGTGTACATGAAAGTATTTCATTATTATAATTCATCAGTGCTAGAGGTCTGCGGATAATATCAGTACTGGAAGTGATATCATTTACAGGAATCAGATGCTTTCTGCTTCATATTATGTTAGCTTTATTGTGGGAAAAAATGCCTGCATCCCATCTGTGTGTGAGTCTCTGTTGCTATCTCCAGCAGAAGTGTATCAGTAACAAATCAAGCTTATAGCATTAGCAGTGTAGGGAGAAATCAGCTATTTGATCAGGAGTGCAGATTCAACAATGCAACTAGTATTGTAGCCAAAAGGAAAAAGACACTAGGAAAAATGTAAAATATAAATTGCGTAAATCAATTAATGAGATAAAAAGAAAATCACACTCATCGTTAATTAAAAAAGCTATGGCAAATTAAACATACACAAATGCAAAAGGCAGAAAAGGAAAATCAGAAAAAAATATATGCCCAGTACTAAGAGCGACTGAGTGATGGCAGAAGTGGAAAGCAAACAGTAGATAAATTCCATGTAACTAAAGAAACTGTTTTTTCTCCCTTTACCCTTGACCGCATCCTTCCAACATGTATGTGACTCGTTCCCCCTAAACCATGCATTGTGAAATCAGTCATAAAACTCCTGCTGCCGCCAGAGCCGGGCACCGCCGTGCTGCAGCGAACATGGACCCGCGGAGCGGCCCCGGGTGCGGATGCAGTTGTGCAAAGGCAGAGCCCGCGGCACGTCTGTACCCGCGCATTATGTAACGCGCGAGTGCAACGGAGCGTACGAGCCGGAAAAGAGCCACAAACCCCTCGCCAACACCCAGCTCCTTCTGCGCCGCGGCGGGGTGGGGGCTGCGGGGGCTGCGGGCCCGGCCGCGGAGCCGGAGCCGGAGCCGGAGCGGAGCCGCCCGCCCGCCGGCCGCGCCGCCGCCCCGCCCGCGGTACCCCCGCCGTTGGCGTGGAAACGGGCTGGCGGCTCCGGCTCCTCCTCCAGCGCAGCCCCGCGCTCCCCCTGCCCGGCTCCCCGGCGAGAGCGCGGAGCACCTCCCTGTCTCCCGCGGGGGGTCGCCGGACAAGTGTTCCCATTGCCGCCTTCAGAACAGCCCGGGTTTTTACGGTTGTGTTTTCTAGGGAGAAGATGGGAAAGGGCAGGTTCCTCCTCCTGCTGGGGCTGTGGGGCTAGTCCCTGCAGTCGTGGTGTGTCTGCTCGGCAAATCACAGATGCTGATGTGAAAAAGGGCCAAAGCAGAGGAGAGGCGTCAGTGGATGCGAGCGTTTGTACTGATGGATTGAGGAGGTGGAGGCTTCCTTGCCTGGTGCTGGAGAGGTGAGTGCAATATTCCGCGTTTCCTTCTCTCTCAAATCAGTTCAGTGATGAACATTTCCAAAATAAAAAGGCACTTCTAAAGCAAGAAGGAAAAGATGTCACTTTGAAACAATCAGCTATGCTTCTGCTGGATAAAAAATATGAGTGTCACTGTGAGGTATGAACATTTCACTGTGTGTAGACAAAAAATAGTGAGGGGAGACAGGCTGCTGATACTGTGAAAATGACCTTCTCAAGGGATACTGGCCTTCTATTAGCTGCTGCATCAGCTTGGGCCATTTTTCTAAAAATTATGTGGTCTCCCTTTCCTAGCCTGAATCGTTACCCATTAATAGCCAATACCTGAGCCTTAATAAGATTCGTTGCGTTCCCTTAATGATTCAGAAAGATAATCCATTAGATTCTGAGTGTTGGGGGAAGAACCTCCACGCTATGTAACACCTCCTCCCAGAGAAATGCTGCCTGGATAACATTCTGAAAAGGCTTCTGCTGCCGAATTTCTGTAATAAATCCTCCTGGTAACAGTCACATCTGCTCATTGGAAAGATGTGTGGCTCTGCAGAGCCTGGATGCATTCCCTCTCCATGTGTGCCCATGCATGTGAAGGAATGAGGAGGGGTTATATTAATCTGCACCTGTGGACGGCTCCCATCTGCACTTGTGAGCCACAAGTTTTTTGGTACCTTTGCATTTTGGGTGAGTGATTCAGACACAAAACCCCCAAGCCTTCAATATTAGCTGAGAGAGCTGCAGACAAATACATGTCAGTTTAATTTCTGCTGATAGAAGTGATCTGGTCTGCTTTTGGCTGTTTCACTGTAGAAGCTGTTTAACGTGTGTTCTTGCAGTATTTATTCTGCAAGATACAGACCTATTTCCCCATCTTCCTGTGAAGATTTGAGAAAAAAATCAGTCGTTTTCCCTCCATAATTTCTTTATATTTGTATATATCCATTTTCTGATAACATCACACCCACAATATGATTTTTATTTGGACTCCGTATTTCGCGCCATTGTGGGTCACACCCTTCGGGTGGCCATCAACATTATATCTATAAAGGTTACAGCAGCAGGTCAGGTGCTGTGAATACCTACTTGTGGATCACAGAGGAGCAAAAATGAGTGTGTATTTTGAACCTAGGGGATTTTTTTTCTGACTTTGTGGATATAGATATTCAAAGTCCGAGCTGAAGGCTTAGGTGCTGTTACAGGCAGAAATACTCACTTTTCTTGAACAAGCACAGATTTGACAGCTGAACAGACACAGCTCTGCAGAACAGAGAGTGTTTTGCCATTAACTTAGCTGTCTCCATCAAATCATTTGTTTGGAAGCTATCATGCAAAAAGCACAGATCCCTGCCCTTGGATAAAGGACATTATCAGAAGAGAGGCCTATGTGTATAGAATGATGAAGATCCAGTCTGCAATAAGCCAGTGACAGGTGTAATCAAAAGAAAACCTCTTAGTTATATAGCATATTTAGGAGAAAAATTCATGCTATCTATCATTATCAAAGCACTGACTTGCATTTTCAGACAAGAATCCCCTTCTGTGTAATATGTATGCTTATAAGGAAAAACAGCTGATTAATTCTATGTAAGCCATGGAAATTTCATTCTGACAGTGGGCCTTACAGAGATGAATAAACTCCGCGTGCTATGTAAAGAATGCTACACCTCTGTCTGAGATTATGTGCTTGTCACATCACTGGTGAGCAGAGTTGAGTAAGTCTGGAGGCACTACCTTGAATTTTGTAAGTGTCCAGTACAGTTTCATATTTCATTTGCAGGCCTTGGTTTTGAATTTACTGGTGATAATCTAAAAATAACCAGACAGGTAGCTCTGAAGGACTGAAGTGAAAGTGTTCTGATTGTCTCAATTCTGATTACACACAGATGAAACAAGGTATGTTACAGTTTAAGAAACAGGCAGAAACAGAAATTTGTCCCTTCTTAAGGAATCTACCTGCTAAGAAGTGGGGAAGGGGATAAAGGATAACAGAAAATTCTGTAGGCAATAAATGGTGGAGTCAGCTCTTCCTTTCCAGCTTAAGCAGATAAGGATTTTGACAGCAGATAGAGCCTCTGTTGATACACAGGGGTGAGGCACTATAAGGGAATGATGTCTTTTTCTCTCCCCCTCCATGAATTAAAGAAAAATACTCTTAATTCCTTTGGGTTAAATCACAGTAATCCCACTTATTTCAGAAGAGATTCTTCATATTTATGTGACTGAAAATGAGAGTTGAATCAGATTATTTCTTCTAAAGTTTTGGTCCTGCTTTCACAGGAGTCACTGGGAGTTTTTGTCACTAATTTCAGTGGGAGAGAGCCCAGGCCACCACACATGGTTTCACTGATGAGGTTCTCCCTTGCCTTTAGGAACAACACTGTTGAAGAATTTTGTATCTGGTTTCAGTGAGGTCACAGGCTCAATGACAAATTCAGTAACTCTCTACTTGCATCACAAACTGTAATTCATATATTATCAGTGATTTGAATCATGCTTTTTTTACTGAGAAAACTGGAGTGTTATTCCCATGTTAAGGTTGATGGTACTCATCTTCAGCAGTAACAGTTTCTACACAAACAATCAACTATCTTATTTTATCTAAGACTAAAACTTATTCAAAGGCCCTTAAAAATCAAAATATTGGCCTAAGTGCATAAAATCGTATTTATACTTGGAGAGAAAAATTGTCCTATTTATATTAAAAAAGAAGGCTAAATTTTGTTTTTTGTGATCCACAAGGTATCCAGGATAAATCCACATCCATTTCTAGTTACAGTAGATTCCCCTCACTCTACTTGAGAGGATCATATGACTTATATTTTGTATGCTATATTCAAAGTCACATTTTTATTAAACTTTCCAGAATTCAAGAGTGGTGTTCAGGAAGTCCAAATTTCAACTATTATATTGATGAAGGAATAATCCCAAGAGGGAAAAACTATACTGTTCCAAAGCAACTAAAATTGATTCTCTTCGCAAAGTTCCCTGGCAATTTAAGGTATGTGGAATAGACAAGACGACAGAGAAGGGCTAAATTCAGCTTGACTTATTCTGTTATTGAATCAGGAGTTGATACATATTAGCAATTCAAGTTGTTTATTCAAGTGTAATCAAGGACAGAATTTCCTTGACATGAAAGCTACAGAGAAAATATTCCTCTCTCAACTGTTGCTTTTCCTTAACACTGAAGGGCACTGGTGGAGTCAGATGGAAGGAACAGATCAGTGATGGGGGTCATCTCTCCCGTCTACCCAGACTTCAAACATTTGCAACTATTAAATACATTTAAACTCACGACTAACAAAACACCTGGCAAAAGTTCAGAAGACAACAGTTTTTTTTTTTTTGTTTGTTTGTTTTTTTGGGTTTTTTTTACTTCTTCAGCTCAGAAGTGGTTCACAGTGGTTTTCTGTGGTTCAGCAGGAGCTCGACTCTCCTCAGAATCCCATTTTATTATTTAGTATTGGACATCCAGTGAATCATTAGGGAACACAGTTTTACCCAACAAACCCTATTTGCATTTTGTTTTCTCTTTAAGCCCCTTAAACCGGAGAGTTATTTCTTCTCTGGATTCCTAGGTCATCATATCAAAAAGACAAATGTGATAACACTCCCACATGATTCTACTTTGCAGAAATAACCTGTTGGATTACCAGTCAACATCTTGGCCAATAGAAAAACCTAAAGAGACAAATGTAAAAATTCTAAGTATTCATTTTGCTCACACACATGAAGAATAATGGCCAGAAAGTAAATAATAATTTCATAGGAACTACAATTGGTTAATCTGTTATTTTTACAGTGGATTTATTAAATAGTAATTGCCTGGACTTGACAGTTGGAAGGAATTATTCTTATCACTTTCAGATGTCTATAACATTGACATATACATAAGGACTAGTTGTTAAGACTTCCCTTTTAGCTGGTGGAAGAAAAAGAGATTTCTCCCTTGGAGTTAACCAGACTAGTTTCTGGCTACCATGTTACAGTGAGATTGAGCTGACCTCTGGAAATGACAGCTTCTCTCCACAGCCTCCAAGGGAAGCACTGAATGAGTAGCTCTGAGGTAGCCACCTACATGCAGATGCTAAATCTGCATAGATGAATCCCACTGTTACTGTCTATAATGTAATGTTTAACAAAGCTTTACTAGTTAATTATGAAGATATTTTCATGGTTCACCATAAATATTTGTAAGTCATAACACAGTTGCTATTCCCTACCTACCAGCCCTGTTTCCTTGACAGTAACTAGGCTGGCGCTGGCTTCTTCCTTGGAGTGTGTCTTCAATGGTATTGGTCATGGCACTGGAAAGACTTCACTGAAACAGCACCAGTAATCCAAATCTTTTATCAGCTTTTCCTGGTGATCCAGGCAGTATTCTAGCACACATTCCCAGTGTTTTTCTACTGGTATTCTGTGCCTGCTTTCAATATTTTCAAACCTTACCCAGACAATGTGGAATAAGCACCTTTATCGTCATAAACCACACGAACACAAATACAATTAGGCAGCATAGCAAGTGTTGATGTACAAATACAGTTGACACAGTTGTGCTGTGGAAGGAAACAACAGAATTGAACTGAATTGATTCCAGTTCAGTGTCATGGCACACTAACGAAAGCCCAACAGGATATTTAGCTCTGAGAGGGCTTGCTGTTCAGAGGGGTACATACCTGGTTATTGTACTTCTTCCTTTAAAAGAGAAATGATTCAAAAGGATACTTACCTACCATCTAAGGGAACATCTTTCTGAAGACAATACAATTTGAGTTATTAGGCTGGACTTTTTTGTCTCTTTGAATATTACCAGCTCAAGTCGTATAATCCAAATATTGGAATGTATTAACAGAACATGATTTCTTTTGGATATATAATATCTGTTTATATATATATATATATGCATTAGAATATATTTTTTAGTTTGGATGTCTCATGAGGAAAGAAAGACCAGGATACTGGTTGTTACCCCTCTTTAGTGTTTCTGTTATAGGAGAAGATTCAAGCCAATACTACAGGAAATATTTTTTATATCATTCAAAGCACTCAATTCAGTAAATTAATGCATGTGATGTTAACCAAATCCATTACAAACTAAAATTTTCCAGAATTAACACTGTTGCACTGGAGCATCTCTCTGTACTGCCAGCAAGTCCTTGGCAGGAAGATTTTCTCTCAAGATGCCTTTCTGTGCCTGACCTTTTAAATTTGGCAGAGTTCAGGGTACCACAGTAGAAGCCATTTTGTAATGGGAAGATTAATACATTCTTACAATTGCTAAGAACCTATTGAGCTTCCATGTTGTATTGCTCAGTAATGGAAGAACCTCACCTTAACCAGTAATTTCAGAGACATGTTTTGAATAGTATTCAATCCATCTATGTCCATGAGCAGATAAACTCACCTTAATTTGTAATTCAGTGACATTTATGTAGGTATTTAAAATTCTAAGGCTAGCCTACTTCAAATTTGAAGAATTGTTCTATTATATTGTTTCTGGTCCCTGACTAGATATGCAATAAGTCCTCTGATTATGTTTCATGCTGTGAATATTACCAAAAGCAAATCTGAACTTTGCTTCATGGCTGTGATTACACAGGTGTGTCAAGTTTGCTTTTTGCGTGTGTGCTCACAAAAAGAAATGGAATACTGAAGACTTTATGTATTTTTTTAAGTTACAGGAGCAAAGTTTCAGCTACTAATTTCAAGGGATTGACAATTGTTTTAAATGTGGCAAGACTGAAGGCTGATATGCGGTTCATTATTATATCAGCACAATATTATTTCGTCTCACAGGTCAAGTAAATATACAATGGTCTAAACAAATTAAAATATCAGGTATCAGCATCAAGAAGAGGTAGGAACCAGTGACTTTAAACACAGCAGACTACAATTCTCCCTTTTTCCAGAGGCCTGATTGTACATTGCAGTCCTGAATGGTGCAAATTCTATATAACAGAAGTTAAAACATCAATAAAGTAATAACCTACCATATAGACAAAGAACTGAATTATTGAATCTTGTACAGTCCTGTTCTCTGTCAGTGCAAGTGGGTTATAAACTAAAATGAAATGTTTACAGAGGATATTACCCTGGTCTGTGACAAGAAAAACCTCTCTCTTTGCTGTATCCATGGCATAGCAATTCTACCCTTTTCCCACTTCTGCAGTCAAGGAAACCAAGAACAGCCATTGATATGGTGGCCTCTTGGGATCATACCTGGAAACTGTTCTAATTCATGCTGTGATTTAGGCAGCCCCGACCTGGCTCTGCAATAAAGGCTGGATCGTGAAAATTCCTTTCTCTCTCAGATTAAGATTATAAGTATTGGAGTTTCTCTGTATATTTGATTACTTTATGTTGCTGTCTTTTGATGCTGGAAAGCAATGAAGCCCAAGTAGAAAATACCAGAATATTCTAATTCAGAAATCATTTAGGCAGAATTGATTTAAAAGAAATGGGTGATGCCTATTACAGTAAGTGTGCTTTGAAGGGGAAGTTGGGCAGACAGGCATATGGAACTCTGGGAGTACTTTTAAATATTGTAGACTTAATTACCAAGTGATGGGAGAACTCAGTGAGCAGCACAGTTACAGTCTCTAGGTATTTTCATTCAGTGTCTTATTAGTGGTGTTGCATATCTCCAATGATAGGAGTCTGTAACTAATCAAAGCTTATCTAGGCAACTGTAACTTTGGATTTTGGATACTTTATGTTTTCATGATTAATCTGTTAAGAATTATTCATAGACCTCATTGAAAGTTTACATAAACAAGTCTATTCAAGAAAATAGTAAAGTGTTTGTTTTAAAGGAGACCAGATGGAATGCTGTCAATCCATGTAGCCCTGCTCTTATTCAGCTGTGAGATATGAAGTGCAAATGGAATTTCTTAGACATGGTGTTTATGTCTTTATCTATGTTGCAAAGATTTATAGTTAATGGAGGTATGCTAAGAGTACATCAATGTCATTGTTTACTTGGTGTCTGCCTCTTTTTGTCAGAACCATCAATTAGATCCCATATTTTCTGGTTTTTCAGAGTTATCTAGTTCCAAAATGCCTAGAAAGTACTACTTTTCATTACAGTTTCTAAAGCTTCTATTAGGATTGGTCAGAGGCAAGTAGTGATAAGCAGTTAGAAGGTCAAGATTAAAAGATTTCAGATAATAATGCAGGTGTGCAAAAGGAAGACTTGGCTCTTCCTTTTAACTTTTGCAAAATCTTTAGAAGTGTCATCCTTATCAATGTGCTCCCTCCTGCAATCAATACAAAAAATGGGAAGGGATAGTAAAATTATTTTTGTGCAGAGCAGTCATTTACACAACTTAACAGTAGACATAAGAATCTGAAATACAAACCAAAATTGTACCACATTCTTAAGAACTGAATAAAAAAAGAGTTCTCAGAATAGCCAAGGAGGCACAACCAGTATCATGATGACAGTATACTGACTTGGTCAGTGCCGTTCCTGTGTCTCTAACAGAGCAGAGCTACTTACAACTTAAAGTGGAGGCTTCCCTATTGCACTGAACCTTCAGCTAGCAAACAGGTGACACAAACTGGGATTTATTCCTCCTGAGCTTTTTGGCACAAAATATACTTTGGGATGGGGAGACTGCCAGTAGGTGTGTGTCAGTGGCATTGCATCCTAATGGGATTGCAGCCAGCTGGAAGAGATTGAAACTAAATTGGAATTGCTGTAAGGTGGGTTTGGGCTGAAAGCTAAGTTAGCTGAGTTCTGTAGCTATTGCCTGCTTTTGTGCCTTTGGCCATGGTGGGAAGACACCTTATCAGGCATTTTCCTGGAGTTGAGAGGTAAGAAATTTTATGCGCCTTGTTTGCTGGAATACCTGTATCTTTTTGGGTTGAGAGTAGATCATGAGTTGTTCTCTTACTAGTAAGGTGCATCGAGGGGGAGGGGAGAATTTTTCAGCCTTGCTACAACAAAGATGCAAAAGCTGTTTGAAAGTTGGAGATGGCTTTAAAAGGCAGTAACCCTTTTCATTTTTTCATAGTTATAACACTGATTCCAAAGAGTCAATTTAAAAGTCTTGAGGTGTGCTGTAAATGAACCAAAACACAACAAAAACTCTGCTTTTAAGCACAATTATCCTGATAGTTATCAGTAAAGGAACAGTGTTATATCTAACCTGTGGTAACTGAGATCACTGAAAATGCAGACCCCACACCTCACCCTAGTCAGCCTAGTACTCTGAGTGCCCTCAGAGGTGTCCTTGTAGTCCTTTAATGAAGTTTTCAAGATGAATTATTGTTCTGATGTGCATTGTGGATATTTCCCTCCCACCCTCTCCCCTTGGTAAATCTGCTTTGCAAGTTTAACATGGATTTGGAATCCCTACAGCTGCAATAGCTTTTGAACTGTTTTGACCCAATATGGCTTGCTGAGAAATTTGTGTACAACCCCTCTGCTGAAGGCTGGATGTACTCCGGGTGACTTCCACCACGTGTATTATTTTGTGTCCCAGCTCTGTGCCTGTTTCACATAGTTGTTTTTACAACACTATCAACAGTAGTTTTTTAGTGAGCAAAAAGAAATAAAATGGTGAATCATCACCTTTTTTCCTGCATATCTCATCTATGTGAAATGCAGAATGCTAACTAGAATAGTTAGGAATCAGTGATAAAATTTCAGCTTTATGTGCCATCTTAATAGTAGGCTAGAGTGTTACCAGAAGTATTTTTTTCCTGGTAATATAAGAAATGACTAACTAAGGATCTGTTGCTGAATAATGAATAAACTAAAGGCTCGATTAGCACCTTTCAGCTTTAAGATAATTTTAGCAATGCAGCTACTTGAGTCAAGAAGAGATGTCACTGAGACTAAAAGGAACAGAAAAGCAACCACCTGAGATGCTGCTGTTAAACCTGTGCTGTGAGGGTGGTGGTGTACATTTGACTGGTTTATGAGGTTCCCCCTTAAGCTGATAGGACAGCCTCATGCAGAAAAAAAATGCAAAATCTGGGACTTTTACTGTTAACAGTAGCAGTAGATCATCTGTGTAGGCTCATAAATTAATCCATCAGTTCTCAATATATAATTCAAGAGCCTGATTCAAACAAAATGAATGAAACTATAAGGGTCACAAAATGGTGAGCTGACCTCTGTGTACCTTAAAGAGGAGGAGACAATTCCAGGTGAGGTGTGATACGAAAGGGAAAATTTTCTGACCTCAGCAAAGGAGAACTTGTACAACAGGAGAGAGGTGAATTATTTAGAGACTGAATTGAAGGGTTAAAGGATAAGTAAAAATACAGACATATTGGCTGCATACCTAGGAAGCTTGCAGGACTATAGAGAATAAAAAAATTGTAACTGGGGGAAAATACCTGAATGATGAGGATGCCCTTACATACAACACAACTTGAACAGGAGCAGTCATTACCTTCCTCACCCCCGCTCTCTCCACACATACACACACAAAAGTACTGGTAATGTTAGTAGAACACCAAAAAATCAGCAGTGTATGTAACTAAATTTGAAGCTACACCTGTTAATAGTAGTAGTAGCAGTACAGTTACCAATGAAAAATAAAATATCAAGAAAAATTACTGGACTTTGGTTTATCTCTAATAACAAAAATAATTCATATGTTTCATATCATTTATATGTTTCAGGTTTGGGGAAAAATAACTATTTACAAGCTTGCTTGAGGCTGAAAAACAACATCTTTGCCCAGCTAAATCTAAATCACGGTACTCCCATGCTGAAGTAAATACCCAGATTAAAAATCTATACAAGCTTCCTCAAAAAATGGACTTATATCTAGCAGCTTATTTTGTTAACTACCCATTTTAAAAGTAATTAATATTAACCAATATACATTTTAAAAAATATTTGTTTTATAGGCAAAAATCTAATCTTGGAATGATATAAAAGTGATCCACAATACTGACAGAATCAGTATAGCCCTACGAATACGTGAAGCCATCTGGCCAAATCTTGTCGTAGTATGATTCCAAATGTATGTGGTCAAATCTGGCTTCTGTTCTTCTAAGAGTGATGAGACCTATGAACAAACACAGTGAATACTAGCAGAAGCCAGGCTGGGAACATGTGCACAGAGGCAAAAAATTAATGTTGAAACGCAATGATACTGATCATGCTTCAGTATTTCCTAGCAATACAGTAATGCTGATATGATATAGAAGTGGGGAGCTGAAAGTTAAACTATTTTCATATCCCTTCTTACAAAAGTTCTCAGCATAGATATTCTGATATATGAAGAGTATGAATCATGCACTAAATACTAAATTTTCATCAGTAAAACAATCTACATTGCTGGCACTTTGGTATCCTGCTTGCAGTGTTTTTAAATATATTGTGTTTATTTTCATCCTGTTCAAAACAAAATACAGGCTCATTTCAAAACCTATTGAAGTCAACAAAACCACCACTTTTTATGGTAATTGGATCACAGCCACAGCACTTTACAGGGTTTGGGAAGTTTTTACTCTTATTTTCCCTATTATTAATATTGTCACTGTTTCTGATGAGGAAGAACTATGAATACCCTTGCCCCAAAGTGTGGCTTATCATAGGGCACCATTTCAGCACAATTACTGAAGTTCCTCTAGGTCATTTTGCATTTGCATTTAGTGCCACAGAGAAATAATCTTTATCTCAGTAGAAAAAACAAAGTTGAATAAGAGGAAAAACCTAACATTACCTAAGGAACTTAAACTCTTCAGAGCACAAGTGGTGAAAAACACACTGAGACTATTGCTAGAGATGTTTGCACTGCTGCTTTAGCTTCACTCTCTGGATAAATTAGGCCTTCACCCTCTTCAAATCGGAAACCTGCATCTCCATCCATGACCAACTTGCTTGTTAAAAGAATTTTTTAAAAGTCTGATGAAAGGAATTTAACCACTCCAGTGTTCTTTAATATTCATTGTATGTTTAACATAAGCTTCTTGTAATCAATCGTGAGTTAGGAGCCAGCAGGGAGTGAGTCGGATCCCTCTGCCGTGTGGTGGTGGGTGAGTAACTGCAGCTGGGGTGTGAGGAGGGTGTGATTACCCCTCCAGAGGGAGGAAATTGAAAGGAGAGACTGAAGAGAAATCCTAGTAGCTGCTAAACCTCAAAAGGATGTTAGGTTCTTTCTGGCAGCAGCAATTAGTGGGTGGTGGGGTTTTGTGTTGGTGTTTTGTTTTGGTTTTGTTCAGTGGGAAGTGTCAAAGAAGGAAAAATGGGAGCTAAAGAAGTTGATACATCAGATACCAAGGTCTTTTTGCTTTACTGTGAGTGAAAAAAACCCTTAATTTCTATAGGTCTGTACAGAACTTTATCTAGATCTCAAAGTGATGTACAAGTCTTGGGTTTCGAAACCAGGAGCTTATTAGCCATTGTACAATGTTGTACTTAAATGTTTCTGGTTGCAGAGCTATGTCCTGTGAAATAAAGTATATCTGTGTTTTGTGTTTGGCACAAAGCAATTTCATATCAAAACCAGAATATAGGTAACTTCCTTCATATTCATCTTATTAAAAAAAGCTCCTTTGAATTAGAGAGTAACTCCAACAATGGCTCAGCTGTCTGAGATGTACCTGCTGAAGCTCTTGCAGGCAGCAGGATTGTATGACTGTCAAAGCTTCTGAATTTCAAAAGAGAAGCAGAATGAGACCAGGCGTAGGCTGCAGCTGTAATCTGTGCTTGGTAGCATCCAAGTCCTCTCCCATGAGTCACACTTCTGAGAACACTGTGGATTCTCTTTAGCCTCTTGGGATGTTTTTTTTTGGCCCTGGACTGCAGTCTAATACTTCTTCCACTTCTCATCCCCCTTCTGTGGATAAAATCATGTTTAATTTGAGTTGTTAAGATGAAACCTAGAAAATCCACAGTTCTGATGTAGATACCTTCTGACATAGTTCATATGGTTAATTTTACACGTGGCCTAAGGCTGGAAAATACCCTCTACCCTACCTACCAAATTAATCTCTGATGATAGCCCTGCCTTTTGTGCTGATATTGACACTTTCTTCCTTTCTTGCTCCTATTATATCAGGTACAGCACTTTGATCCATGATTCTGCCTTGTTGTGAGGTTGCTAACTTGACAAAACTGCTGAAGTTTTCTTGTCCATCCCTAAATTAGACGATCATGAGAACTATTGGCTTTATTCTTTCACTGTACTGCTTTCCTCTCCTAGTCTTCCATTTTGATCAGCTCTTTGATACTTTTTCCACCCCATGTTGCTCTTTCCTCTCATGCTTTTGTTGAGCTGCTGCCTCTGAACTCCCTTATGATTCAGGCGAATCTTCTATGTTCCTTTTCTGACTTTTTCTCATATTGGTAACTTACTGCTCCTGCATGCCCATTCAATCTATGTGTGTTTTTCTGTTTTTTCATTCACCAAGGTTCTTTTGATTTGCTCTCTGTGAAACATTACTCATTCTCTGTTGCTTAGTTCCCACTTTAACTATCACACTGACAGTCCTCTTATCCCATGCTTTTACCCAGCTTTCCATGAATTCAGAGTTTATTACTTCTACTGAAACAGTTCCTGTATTTTGGTCTTCTGCTTCCAAAACCTTTTCCTCTGCCTCTCCCTGCAAGGTCTATTCTTGTCACCTTTCTAGTCCTGACCCACTCCCAGCAATGTCCTTTCTCTATCAAAACCATTTTGATGGAAGTCTGATGACCTAGGCAATTTCTTCCACCATGAACACCCCAGATTTATTCTCCCCACCCCACCCCTCCCTTTTTATTTTCTCCTAGAGTAATTAAATTCTGTATGTGCAGACCCATCTTTACAGATTCTGAGTCAATCCTTTCCCTCTGGTCTTTTTTTTTTTTCTATGTGCAGGTTTCTGCTGATCTTATGCCAGTATGATATAGTAGTAAGATGTGCCCATCTGCTCGTCTTGCCTCATCTTTCCTTCCTCTATTGCTCTCTCTTCCTTCTTTTTTTCAAAGATACAGGAATTTTTCACTTCCTGTGTTCATATACCATTCAGTTTACCTGAGAAATCTTACCTAGCTTCTGTGACTTTATTCTCTCATTCTTTGCCTTAATCTTTGCCTTTCCTTCAGTTCTCTCCCTTAAAACCCCAAAGCAGAACAATTGTGATATATTTCTCTCTCCAACATGCTTTCTTATGCTTCACCACAGATAAAACTCATCTGTTGTTTCCATGATTCCCATTTACTGGAGTATCTTCTTCTTGCCTCTTGCTTGGCCTTGAGCGTCAAACTTTGAATCTTCACTGGCTGCTTTTCTCTGTTGCATTAAACAAACCTCTTGTATTCAGAGCACTGTTATCTGTACCCAGACTCTCATGTTCTCACTACAGAGATTCTCATTAGCTCATGCCTGTTACTGGAACAGCTGAAACAAGCATAGTTTTGCTTTATTATGTCACCTTTTATGCACAGGAACAGAAACGTCCTTTTACAAGACTATATTGTTCTTCTGTTACAAATCCTTCTTAAAATTTCTTTTGCTATAACTACCAAAATGTCCTTATCTTTCATAAGGTATTGTGTACAATAAGGTTGAATGAGTGATAGGAAATTTGCCATTATATTTATGAACAAACCCAATGTTTACTAGTGCTTTTTTTAATGTAATAAAATAATCTCCTTAGCCTAGTAAGATTCATGAAATAGCAACACTGTGGCAATGAGTCTTAGCTCTGGAATCACCCACATAAGGGTTATGGTCCCACTAATGACAAAAGCCAAACATCAACTCTAATGAAGACATAACCTACTCTGCTGTCATCACCCAAGCTTCTTACAAAACACTGAGTGGCTACTGCATTTTCTTTGTTGATTACTGCACACTTTTAAATGAGTCTGATGTTTCTATGTCCCTAAAGCAGATGCTGTGTGTGTTGTTTCTTCTCACCTTTGTCTAGCAGCCAGGATTTCCTGCACACCCACTGTTAGACCCACTGTAATATTCTTGTTCTGGCAATGCTTTTTTATGCCAGTCTAAAGGTCACCTCTAAACTGGCTGCTGTGGCAGACTCTGGGCTTAGTCAAACTGGTGTGATGCGCAGGCAACTCCCTGTGCAGTCACTGACACTGTTCTGAATTTTTGGCTATGCAGCTCAGAACAGAACTGTTGTGTGTCTGGCTCTGTTCAAGAGTCAGTCAGTCTTTTGTACTGGTTGTGTTGGTGCTTCTTCTCACTGTTTCACAGTAGTTGGGAGATGTTCCTAAAACAGGTCGTAATTGAAATATCTACCAAGTATTTTAGATATTAATGCTTCACAGGATTTATGTTTCTGGCTTCCTGTAGTAAGTGGGGTGTGCACAGTTAAAAGAAAAATAACTAATAGGTTCTTGTTGAATGCTTGGTTTATAAGAAATATTATGTTTTCACTATAGGTTCTTAGGTTTCCATAAATCTTGGATGAAGCCTGTATGCTAAATTTTGGCTGGATGATATACTTAGCTAGTGGATATCCCTAACCAGCATGATTTGTATTGTGGTACTGCTAAAGTATGTTGGATATTTTCCAAAAAATAGACAAAGATGTTTAAGCTAATGAATATAATATCTCACTTCAGCAAATCTGTTCTATCCCACGTCAGATACACTCAATTACATACTGAGAGGTCTATGCCTACACAGCAAATCAGTTTCTTTGGGTTCTCCATAATTTCCTTCCTCAACTTCTGTCATGTATCACAGAATGGTATCCCTAGGTGGCAATTCTATTAGTTGAGCTCATATTTCATGCTACAAATCTGAATATTTCTATAAAATCACAGTGAGAATCAGCAGATGAGAATCTAATGGACCTATCAATTGTTTTTCTGGCGAGCACTCTAAAAGCAGTTGTCTGCAGGGCTGGTAACAGTCAGCAATGGTGACACTAAGGAGCTCATGGTATGGCTCTAGTTCTGGTCAATGCCCTTCTCATTCCCTGCCTTGGACTGAGTTCTGAATTAAATTTTTAAAATCATTGTCCTTTTACCTTCTTCAGCATTTAATTTATTATAAGAATCCCATCCTTACACAGCAGCTTCTGTTATGTGATGTTGTTTACCATGGGCAAGGTCCTGTGCCATGAATATGCATTTCTTGACTGACTTTGCTATTCCTCTCATTTTGTTATTTTTTGCACAGACATTAATAATTTCTTGGCTCTACCTCCGGGAGCTGGTATAGAGGTTAGGCCCTATTTCTCAAATAGAGATCAAGTGAAAAAAGATTACTTCTTCAGTATTTGAATATATAGAGCACAGCTATCACTGAGGCTGATTGTACTTGAAAACTGTGCATTTCATGGTCACAAACAGTATCTCGAGTTGGGCATCTAAGAAATGAAAATCACAAGCAGAGATCATCATTGAAAAGATTTGCTTAAGGGAGCTAATTGTCACAAAGAACCTGTATGACAAAAAGGGACAGAATTTGGCAGTGTCCACTCAAACACTCAGCTAATTAAATGATGACACCTCTTTCTTCACTCATCTGACTAACAGCATATGCATTTTAACTGCTGCAATAAATAAACCACAGAAGACAGCAGCTTTCTCTGCTGTTTTCTTGTTCAACAACTACATCTGGCCTATCCTTTGTTTTGGGTGGGATTATAGTGCCTTAATGTGTAATTAGAAGTTTTGTCATAACTTAAACATACTTCCTTGTCTTTCAGGTTTCAGTGATTGTATAAAAAGAATGTCAGTAGTATCTGTGGCTGCAGATTTAAAATAACTTTCTTCTGTAATAAATGGACCTCAATCACCCTACATTAAACAGTAAATTAATTTCTGGGAAGTTATTTCAACCTTGCATTTCTACTGCATGCATCTCTGGGACTCTTTTCTGGATGCTTCCCAAATTCAAAAATCTAGACCAATTTTCCCATTTCTTCTGAGCCTCAGTTCTTTTCTTTTTCTCTCTCTCCCTCAAAAAAAGCCTGCTTAGAAGAACACTTGATTTATTCCTCAGTAAATACCTTGGGTATGTCCTGATATAATCCCTTGTGTTTTCTTATCTTTCATTAATAGTGTAAGAAATGATTGAAAGTTAAAACGTGCAGAACTAAGGTTTTGTTAAAGTACAGGAATTCTCAGTGGATGTGTATAATCATTAGAAGCTGATTACAGTAGCTTGGCTTACACTTGTGAGTCTTAGATGTGTTCTGTGCCACTTCTTGCTAGATTTGCTTGAGTTTGCTTTTACATGGGTATAAAAGCTTTTTACTGTTTCTGAGTGGGCTGGTGGTCATGAAGCTAAATTATCAGACTACTGGTACCACTTGCATTTGAGGGATAATACAGCTTTGTACCTACAATTCCAGCTGAAATTCCTGATGCCAGCAGCATACTGTGTGCTCGGTCTCTGTGTTTACTGTGATAGCCACAGCCTTTGGTTTTGTTCTCATCTTAGGAGTCACTGCCTTTTTACAAGATTGTGGGGGAAACATCTTTCAAGGCACATTCTGTAACTCTGCGCTCCATGATGATGTGCCAGTAGTTAATGAATCCAGAGACAATACTTGGATCTTTCCTTATGGAAGTGTTTACAACTGAATTGTGGTGGTGTGTCATTCTCCTTCCCTATCTCTCTTCTCCCTCTGCTGTCATAACTTGAGAACATGCTGGGAAAAGGGATAAGTGTTTATGATTACACACACACGGATCAGTTTTCACGAGCCAGAAGTGACGGATAGGGGCAAAGAGCAAGCCTAGATATGAAACCAGCAATAATGACTGGTTTTATTGGCTACAAATGGGTGGTCAGAAGAACATGGTAGCACTAAACAGCTGCTCAGCTTAATGGGCTTAAACACTTTAATATAGTAACCAGTGCAAAATTTTGTTCGGGTGCCCTTCCCACTCCAGAAATTGGTAGCATTACTCTTTTGATAATGGAAATAGATCACTGTAAGGTCAGGATTTGGGGCATGTTAATCTTGTGGGAAAAGCTACCCATTCTAGTCATGACAAAATAGCACATCTATATCATCAGACTTAAAAACCAATATTTTCTTAACATTTTGAGCCTTCAATCATCAGAAGAAGGCAGATGTTAGTTTAGACACACATATATGGTATAATCTGGTCATTCGAATAATGTTTTTAAACAAACTTTAGACAAGTGCACACAGGGAAAGGAAGCACTGGGGCTTTCCACTAGAATAAGTGAAAAGACACTTCTCTAATTAGAAACTTACAGCCATAAAACACTTACATTTTTAACATGAAATCTGATTTTAAAAACCCAGCAAATTCTAGGTTGACTTATTTTCTGAGTGTATTCCAAGAAGAAGTAAACCTGATGAGAGAAAATTCATATGTTTGTAGCCAGGGCAATAAACTGTAGTAATGTAGTAATTTGTGAAGTTTCCTGAATTTTAAACAGTATTGACTGGGAACGTGAGAGATGTTTTTCACTGTATATGGGAAAACTTACTCAAATAAACCAAATTTTCTTACTGAAGTGCCTATTTGAAAATAGTATTTACTACTCTGCTTTACAAAGCAATAATATTATTACCTCGTTGTGTTACTACCTGAAATAGTGATATCCAAATATCATTGCAATGTATACAGTAGGAATGACTAGAAGTCAAAGAAAAAAAATTGAGAGTGTAAAACTAATGTGTATTTACATACTCCTGCTCTTTCCTACAATAAGGAGATGCTACTTTACCTCTTTTTTTGGTGTTAAATATATTAATGAATGGCAAACAAAACAGTTGATCTGTAAAACACTGTGGAATATGAATGATGCATCTGAATGTGTTGTGAAAATAGGCAATAGGAAATATTCCACAGAATGTATGAGCTGGATGAATAGAAAAAAATATTCTTTCTACCAAATAATTTCTCATAAGTATTTTGAGGCAAATAACATGAAGTTTAAAAAAGATCTGCTTGTCTTTATATAGTCAGAACATCTCCAGAGTTATCCTAAGCACTGATGCCTTTTGGAAGGAGCATGTGACCTCTTGCTCCTCCTTGCAGGCAAGCCTCTTTTGTTCAGAATGGAACTACGATAAAAAGAGGGAGTCTTATATGTGTTCCTTGCAAAATTCTTCATCTGTTCACAGAGATACACAGAAAATGTCGTAAAGAATTCAGCAAGTGGTTTTATCAATGACATGAAAATGAGGCCTGTGATGATGAGGATTTAAAGGAGAACCAGTTTGAAATGTCCTGAATGTGCCAGAGTAAGTGTGATAAATGGAAGCAAGTCTGATTTTTTTTATATACATAAAATAACAATCTGGCCTGATATCTAATACAGGAATTTCATTCTCTCTGTGTGGCTAGAAAGTTATTCATTAAGAAGCAGCAGCTTTCTCAACTCTAATTTTTTATTTTCTTTGACTATTGGAAAAAGCAAATTATTTGAAGAATGTGTAACTCCTCTCTTGGGAGGGTTTTTCTTTCTACATCTTCAGAATAAGTAAAGTTGTGCTAATTACCATTCTATTAATGTGTACACTGTTCTTTTAATTTTTCGCTGATTAATCTGCTCTTCATGTGCTAATGTCCTGTCATACAAAGAGAAGTAAGATAAATATAGCTGATATTAAGACTCTCTTGTGGAATTTTGGACCAGGTAAGAGCAATACATGGTGCATTTTGCAAAGGATTTGGATGTCTTTACATTTAAGATACCCAAAATCCCTAAATTGCCAGCCTGTTCAAGCACTGTGGTCCTACAGGCATAACAACAGAAAAGCACTTCAAACTGCTATGGAGAGGTAACTCTCTGTACTGACTGGCTAGTTTAGAACAACTCAGAATAAGATTGTCATGGTTAGTTAGAAAGTTAAGTACATGAGCTTGCAAGTAGTTGTAGTTATATTTCTTTTCTCACAAAAGCTTGAGGTTCAGCATCTGGCTTGGAACATTCTATCTCTCTCCTGGTAGTGTGGAATCATTCTCTTTAATATGTATTTTAATTTATTGTCACATCAACATATAAATATTGGTAAGTTCAAGCAGGGAAAATTCTGAAGGCTTTTAGGGCAAGTTTGAAAATGGCATTGGGAGACTTAGTTTTATTAAAATATGTAGAAAGTTTTCTTTATAAGACTCTGAAACTTTCTGTAAGGCTGCCTCTGAGGGGATCTCAGTGATGTGTAATTCCATTTGCAAATATACTCACTGAGGACCCTCTAGACACAAGAAACTAGGCAGCAGGAGAGGTGCCAAGGTGTGCTGGGGCAGCACTCAGTGAGGAAGCTGTGACATCTGTGATTCTGCTGCCCACTGTGCTCAGAGCTTAGTGGGAGCAGCAAGCCCTTCCTAGAAGAGAGGCAAATGATCACCAATCAGCTGTTAGTAAAGTGTTTTCTCTCTGTGAGAGTAACTGCTTCCTGCTGTTGCCTTCTGCAGAGTTCCAGCTAGTAGGCTTAAACTCTGATTTGGGAAAGAATAATTGCTCTAACAGTCACTGAAAAGCTCTCTGCCCTTGCTTGGGATGGTGTTTCCTGTGCTTCTTGTATGAAAAATTCACCTTGTAGTCACTGCTGCCTTTTATTGTATCTCAGAACTTCCTGTATTGAAATGGAAGGAGAGGAGGCTCATTAACATTTTGCTTGGCTATGGAAAGAACCTTACTGTGGTAATGCATCTCTTTATTGATGAAGCAAGATGCAGGTACTGTGTTTAACAATACTGTTCTCCAAAGGGAAAAAAAGAGCTGTTATTAAGATAAGTAACTCTTTCTTTCTCAAATTTATAAAGCAAAGTTGACCAGCATATTTTGCTTCTAATTTAGTTATTTAAATGTTCAGTGGAAATAGATAAGATGAAAGAAAACTCAGGAGGACAGCTGTCTGAGTACAAGATATTGATATAGAGAGGCTGGGAAAAGTAGTTGTGAGTCTTTCATTTTCTACTTCAGACAAACCAGTCAGAACAGAACTGTGCAGGAAAAGCACTGCCATAAGCTCTTGCTGAGGGAGAAACTGGGGCACAGCTCAGCACTGTTTGTTTTCATGTAGGTTTAGATAATAAAACACAGAAGGCTGAAAGGGAGATTTGATTTACTATTGTTCAGAAACCACATTTTCTTACTCTGCAAGCTTTAGCTGTCCCTATGCTTTTACTATAATTTTAGATATTTGCTTTTCTTTACGTATTTTTTCCATCTATACTTTCCATTTGGCATATTAAAAGGTATAGAAGCCTAGAAGAGGAGGAGAAAGTGAGTGGCTTGCTGCAAGGAAGCAGAGTCTCTCATTCATTTCTTTTCCCATTGTTTGGCAGGTGGACAGCACAGATTTACAGAGCTGAACTGGATCAGCTGAAGAAGTGGGGGAAGAGAAACAAAACAAGTACAGTACCAGTGAAAAGAGCTTCAGCTTTATCTTGCAGCATCACCACAGCAACCAGAGAATACGTTTAGAAGAAAAGGCTAGAGCAGAGAAGGCGAAAGTGTGGCTTCTTACCTTTGGACAGAAGGCAGCAAAATAATTATGCAGAACAGAAAAGGGTATTTGATGGTTCAAGACAAACTGCGCCAAAGGGAAGTGTCCTGTCATTAACAGGAATGTACCACAGTTTATGCACTGGAAAGGGGAGTGCCATGAGATCTACTGAAGAGACTATTTCTGTGGTTGCATATCTACATGTGTTTGCACCCCTGCTGGGACTCAATTAGGTGTCTGTAGGCATAGGGGATCATCAGGTATTGGATAGCGACCTTTTTTCCGTTCAGTGTGTACCTGGCACAAGAACTGAAAGACACTGCAGATCTTTTTGAGAGATTCCAACAGAGTGAGACCATCTGCACCCCTTCCCTTCTGTAACTGCCTGCTGTACCATGGGATGTCGGCAAAGCTCTGAGGAGAAAGAGGCAGCGCGGCGGTCCCGTAGGATTGACCGCCACCTGCGCTCTGAAAGTCAGCGACAACGGAGAGAGATAAAACTCCTCCTCCTGGGCACCAGCAATTCTGGGAAGAGTACTATTGTAAAGCAGATGAAAATCATTCACAGTGGTGGCTTTAACTTGGAGGCCTGTAAGGAGTACAAACCTCTGATTATCTATAATGCAATTGACTCTCTCACTCGTATCATTCGGGCTCTGGCCACCCTTAAGATAGAATTTCACAATCCTGACAGAGCATATGATGCTGTGCAGCTTTTTGCCCTGACAGGCCCAGCTGAGAGCAAAGGTGAGATTACCCCGGAGCTGCTGGGGGTGATGAAGAGGCTCTGGGCAGATCCCGGTGTGCAGGAGTGTTTTTGCCGCTCCAACGAGTACCACCTGGAGGATAACGCTGCCTACTACCTGAATGACCTGGAACGGATCGCAGCTCTGGACTACATCCCCACAGTGGAAGATATTCTGCGGTCTCGGGACATGACCACAGGGATTGTAGAAAATAAGTTCACCTTCAAAGAGCTGACTTTCAAAATGGTGGATGTGGGTGGACAGAGATCTGAACGCAAAAAGTGGATCCACTGTTTCGAGGGGGTTACAGCAATAATTTTCTGTGTGGAGCTGAGTGGGTATGACTTGAAGCTATATGAAGATAACCAAACAGTAAGTACGCCTTCTGTTCCTTGTTCTCTTTCCTTGTTTTCCTTTTTCCTTCACCAGCATTGTGGTCTTTTATCTCCCCCTCCTTCCTTCCCTCCCAAGGCAGTAATCCCCAGCCTTTTGGAAAATCTAGAAGCTATGGTTCCTTTATTTGGATAGTTTTCCCCACTGGACAGAGCTGGTTATTTAATGTTACTTTTGGGAAATGGAGGTGCTCTTCTCATGATAGCCAATTTATTTTTTGGTGCCTTTAGTGAAATGTTTACATGGTTAACTGTCACTTCAAACACCACTTAAAAAAGTAGGCAGTAGTGACATCCTGGTGTACAGGGATGGTTCATTTGGACACCATGTGTGAAGGTCCTGGGAAATGTTGAAGGTAAAATAATTATGAGTAATAATTTCCTCCCTCCCCCTGCCCTGCTTTTTCTCCCCCCAGAATTTTCAACAGGTTTTGTGATGAAAATAATTTTTTAAATTAATAAATATGGTTTTAAAATAGTACGACATTTTTATATTGAAAATTTTCTCCTACTGTTTTTGGTTAAATGGCTGATTTGCCTTGTCCAAAGAACAGCTATTCCCATTTAATAGTCTTTAATGTTCTTAGTTTCTGGATTTCACAGCATGCAAATACAGTTTTGTTGGTATATCTTATTACATAGATAATATTTCCCTATTCTTATCTTCTGTAGTGATTTTACAGTTGTAAACTGCTCTTCTATTTTCTTCTCCGTACTATTCTGATGAGCCATTCCACTGTCCTATGTGTGGACTTCCAGTTCATTATCTGGAAATTGTTGCCTTGGCAGTAGTGCCTTCTTATTGTAACAGATTTCTGTATCTGATTTTTGGTTAGTAACCTCCTCTTGACATGAAAGAAACTTTACCACATGAAAGAAACTTTACCACTAATTCATTCTCCTCATTTTCAGACATATTAGGAAAAGTATTAGTATTAGTTACATCTAGACCCTGTTTTCCCGTTATTTAGTTTCTTGCAATTCTTTTGACTTTTTCTGCCTTGCTGTTCAGATTTTAAAATTGAAAAGAACTACCTGAAAGGGAAAAAATCAGTATACTCTGAAAAATCCTAATGGACATTGGTCCATCTTGGTCCAACAATAGTACCTACATTGGTATGTTACTGGAACTGCAATACTGAGACTGCCACTCATGAGAAAAGCCCTACAAATTATAAAGTTTCAGAGTGTAAAATACTTCCTGGTGTATTATCTATGGTGAAGAGAACTGCTAAATAAAACTAGTCTACTGCCAAACATAACTTACTGCTTGAGAGAGCATGGAAGAATCTGGCTGATTTTATAAACTGTGAAAGTTGAGCAAACGATCTGCATGAATACGATAACTTCTGTGACCCTGTTGACAGGAGTGGAGAAATGCTATGCATGAACTCTGTCTTTACTGCAGATGCGTTAAAGCAATGATTGACAGATATGGTAAAAAATGAGGGGAGAACCAGTTCTGCATACTGTGGGTTCTGATTATAGCTGAGTCGTGAAGTCTACTGAGAGTGAGATTGTGGTAGTGACACCAGTGTGCAGCAGGGAGAACAAAAATAATGCCTGAACTATCAGCTGCCTGGACAACTTTTCCTTTGTGTGTAATTTGAAGTGACTAAGTTAAATTTATCCTGCCTGAAAACAAATAACAGAAGGGGAAGGCTGACTTTCAGAGGCTTTTGTCTTTCTCCTGACACACTTTATTCTGGGTAACATCGCGTCCAGGAACAAAATCACCTGAGTTGAGAGTTTGTGGAACAGGACAAACCAATATTTTCACTTGTCTGTTTAACATAAGTGATATTTAGCTGTTTGCTAAAGAGAAAGATAAATGAAGAATTCCACTTCACGTTTTTCCTCCACCTTGTGTGTTTTCCTCTGTCACCCTGTAACAATACTTTTCCTGCGTATCTAGGGTTATCTGGAAATTTGATCTGTATCTGGTTTCATTTCTACAATGTCTTGGGAGGTTTTATTCCCCTACCTAATGTAATAAATACAGATTTATCATTCCATGTACCATAGCTAGTTAGCATGACTCAACCATGTAACAGCCGCCTCTTCTTTTGACACAGTTGCAAAATTGGTTTGTAAAAGACCTTTGAATTGGTATTCATTTATTGTATGATTATTATTCTTGACCAGCACTCTGAGAAGGTTGCGTTTTTATATCCCATGCTGATTTCTTCTCTATTATGTCAAATACATTACTTATCTTATTTTTCATGGCCCTTAGCAGCTGATTGACCCATTCTATCTTTTATTACATATGAAGATGCCATCTGTGGTCTTTGATAATGTTAAATTGTCAAATAATCTTTTTTTTGCCTTCTTACATGTTGCATCCTGCACTTTGAAGGCACAACCCATTAATATCTAGGTGTCTCATCTTTATTTAAATTTCTCCTTAAATTTATGTATGCTAGAGAATGTTAAATAATCTCAAAAGTTAGTGCTGTTGCCTGTCACCATAAAAAGGGTTCTTGCAGTTTCTTTGTGAGTGTCCCCATCCGTCCAGCTCTGACTTACTATACATTCTCATGGATGCTTTTCTTCCACAGCATGTAGCTGCAACAGGGTTTGAGACTATTAGAAACACTTCAGAGGTGCAATACTAAAGTACATAATGAACTGAGTTAAACATGAGTGTGTGCCTGAGAATTCCAGAGGTCAGTAGTAACAAGAGATTCACATGGTGCAGGAGATACCAAATAAAGGTTGTGCAGGTCTAAAAATAACACTAGTTCAGTAATTTTATCAATATGGATGTTAAAGGAAAACTGCTTGCAGGTAACAAGTAATTTTTATTCCCTTACAGCCACTAAAAATGAATATAAAAATTAAATTTTAGGCTTTTTGAAACTATTATTTTAGTATCTTGTTAAAAAGAAGATGTGGGTGAAAAAGGCAAAATGCTGCAGCAAACAATTCAGGCTGGAGTAGGCCTCATGCAACACTAATTGCTGGGGACATAATGGAACCTCTCAATTATCTAATAATAACTGGGAAACCTTCTGTCATATATTAATTGTATGAATTCTGAACAGAAATTCTGTTTCCGCCAGGAATTCTTTTATCAAGTAAACAACACTGGTAACATTTTTTTCTTTTTTTTTTTTTTCCCCCTGAAGCCAAATACTTAAGGTGCTTATTTGCCTTTCCTGATAGTTCAGCTTTTTGAGCAACACAGGGTATTTTTTGGCATGCAGCTCTTTTCCTGCAATGCTAATACTAACAGTCAAGACAGAGGGGAAATTGTGATCATGTACCCATAGCCCTTCCAGCCCCTGTTATTATCAGTGGGAAAACATCATGTCAGAAAACGTTTCTCTGACATATCAAGTCACTTGGGATTCCTAGAAAAAGATTGACCTAAACTGTTCCACTTTTTATGAAGCTTTTCCATTTCAAGATTTTTCAGAGTGAAGTTTGTGTGGGAGCAAAGCCTAGATGACTTCAACATTCATGTGTGTAATCTTCCAGCACTGCAAATGAAATTCTAGCTTTTTTTCACTTAAGAAAGTACTATATATAGTCCCTTACTAAAATTTAACTGTACATAGTAATGCACCACAATTCCAGCCTCAGGACTTGTATCCAAGCATGTACCTTCTAAAATATGTAATCAGCAGTAAAATAACCAATATACATAACAGGAAATGACTGATCAATTGCCAGTTTTCAAGTTTTTTACTAGACATTCTTTCAAGTCTAAAGATTTCTTTTTGGTTACATTGTTCATTATAATTGTATGATTCTTACATGGATATTCTCACATAGAACACACAGGACAGCATTTTTTCATATTTTGGATTTGTTGCCATACCCTGAACTTTACATTCTATGTAAAGATGCTAACTTCAGATATAACTTCAGATACTAACAGTAACTTTATAGGCAAATAATTCTGTCTGTATGTTCACTAAATTATTTCCTCTAGTTGGGAAAAAAAAGTCATAAATATGATAATAGTCACACTAGTCACACTATCGAATATAAAAAATAGACACATTGTAATGCCATTGTATGATTGCAGGAAGATGCCAGTATCAGATTGTAAAAGCCTGCAAAGCTTTGCTGTGAGGCTTATCTATTTCATGTCAATAGACTAATCCCTAAGACAACCCCATATTTAGACCTACAGATAAATAAGTATTATTGTCACTGTAGAACAGTAGCCTTAAATGAGAAGAAATTCATGGGGGCAACAACAGAAAGGCTTTTACTTGTTCTGGAAAACCATGGCACAGAAGTAATGGACCTACTGGGCAGTATTTGTCTGCTTTGGTATCCAGTGTTGGTTGTTAGACTTATACCTGAATTAGACAACTGAATTTCCCAGTGTATTTAGGTAACAGCAGGCAATGGCTGAAAATCCCCCTATGACAAATGCCTGAGAAATTATGTAACTCTTTTTTTGGTCTCTGTGTCTGGCTGTATTCAAAACTCCTAGACTAGGTAAGGTGTTTTGCTGTGATTTTTAAATTCATTCCAAGCATTACAGCACTAAGGTAAATAAAACATTGAAGCATCAGGAGTGGCAGAATGCTCCTAAATATCCTATGAACTTCAGGCTCAGAACAGTTCTTAGGTGGAAAGATATGGGTACTGATAGATCAATAAACAGAACCTAAGTTAAAATCTCAGTTATCCAGTAACACTACTGTTCTTCAAACTATAAAAAACGAAAAACCCCCAACCAAAACCCAGCTGAATTCCAGTAATGTCTATCAATGTAGAGGCAGTAAAGCTTGCTCTGTAACTGCAGGGTTAAAGCAGCCACCAGCGTAGTACACATGAACACAAGGCATCTATCAAGCACTGGGAGATCTGTAATGAGTCAGAAAGCCACTGACACTGACAGGCAGAAGAGTTGATCATTTACAGTGGATAATATCAGCTAGTTAAAGAATCAGTTTGTGAAGGAAAGGAACTGAATGTCTCTGCCTCTCTCAACAGGGTTGGAAAGCCACAAACACCTTCCCAAATATATTGTCATAGAAAAGATACAAGTGAAATTGGAGAACTGGTTATAGCAAGGCAATGACAGAAGTTAGAAGAGGAACACACCACAGCAATACAGGGTTCTTTGACAGCATATTGTCATCTTTACGTGCAGCTGTCTAGATGACTATACTGCAAATCATTTACTTAAAAGCAAATTCTAAATTTTTCCTTGAAGAATCCCTTGAATGGTAAGGAATGCCACATAATTTTAGGCCCGTGAAGCACATGTGACAGGCCTGGCCTAGCCTTATAGAAAATATGCTTCTTGGACATTTAGAGGTTTAATCTTCGTAAGTTAATGGGATTCTCTGAAACTTAATGCATATGAAGTAGTGCGGCATAGTTCAGGCAATCAGTTTTACTTCTTTGTGATGAAAATATGTAGCTTTTAATGCAAAATTTACAACAAACTAAGCAACTTTTAAAAGACTCATGAGAAATATCGATGATATAGATGAAGCTTGGAAATTCACTTGACTGTATTGTAAGGGGTCTAGGTCCCACTTGAGGTCCAATGCCACGAAAAGAATAATGTGTGTTGAGTTTAGAAACTTAAAATCTATCCAGTGTAGAGAAGTGTTGATATCATCTCTCATAATTCTGTATGTTGTCTACTTAACAATCACAGTGAATAGGAACATGCCGACGTGAAAAAAGGGAAAATTCCATCCTGGTCTAGAAAAACAGCTACTTTGGGTTATTTTTGTAAGTGTGTAAGCTGTAACAACTCTCTGTGGTATGCCAACCCTGGAGAGTGTAGTGGAGTCCAATTAGCCTTAAAAACAGCAGAAATGCTGGAACAAAGAAGGATCCTTGCTGTTCATACAGCTTCAGAGTGAGTTTTGGTGGTAGTGGATTTTTCAGAACTTTCTTCCATTATTACAAGTCAGTAATTTAGGTTGCAGGTCAAATCAACTATGTTGTCAGGTCAGCATTGTCCATGGACCAGTCTCTGAGCATTCTTGCTCTTGGAGGGCTACAGGATTCATCATGTTCTCTTTTTTAAAATTTACTATTAAGTCTGTCTACTGCCTTTGTACTAATATCCTTACAGGGTAATCATCCTAATAACCTTTTATAGTAATCAATGCAACGCTGTCAAAACCACTTGGTGGTTATACTATCAGCGTGCTCTGGCTGAGGTGAATGGCACTGGTAAAAGCAGCCATTCTAGACCCTGACAGCTGAACAAAATATAGGTATTTGTTATAGGTTTCTGGAGAGATGGTCAGTTTTATTTAAGCTATAAAGTTTTGCAAATACAAATATTTGACCGCCATACCATATCTAGAAATATTTAATGGGGCAGTTTGAAGTAGCACTTAATCTAGACTAGAGCCTTTCAGATACACTTTCTTTGTTCCTTTTTTTTTTTTTTGCATTGAAAATATTCTGTGGATGCAAAACTCTTATCCCAACTTGAAACTCATTTGGCTTGTTTTCTTTGTAAGGATCATTAGTGACTACTCTGTCAATTCTGCAAAATCCCTGAATTTAATTACTTTAATGAATATTTAAAAATCTCAGTGACTTGGCATGCAGCTGAAATTAATTCTAATTCTGCTATATTGTTGTCCTAATCCTGGCCTGTGTTTATGGCATGTTTTAATGCAGTGTTATCTGTGACTATAGTTACTCTTTCTGTCATTAACTAAGATATTAAATAAGCTTGGGCATTAAACAGATCCATACAGAGATTTAGTACTTTGCTCTTGTTGCTGCAGTTCAATTGCTTTTGGCCTTTTTTGTTTCCTTTTTTTGATTGTGCACTGCCAAGGCCAAATGCCTATGTCTGTATCTTGGGAAAGATTTTTGAGCATCAAAATGCATTTTTGCAATCTATTAATATGCTCAGTTAAACTTTTAACTTGTCAACCAATGACAGTATCCCCTGATTATACTTCAAAATTAGCAGACAATGAATAACTCCTCTACTCCCATTAATTCAGCTAACACCTGTCACTTATTTTTCACTTATACTTAAGCTTGATACTGTCCTTTCTTTCCATTATTAAGCTGATTGAAACAACTTGCTTTCAAAATACACAGTCCACATATTCTCTGTATACTTTTTCTCATTATTTACTGATTGGCCATATTTTATTTTGCAAACAGGAACCAACTCCCAGTCATTTACCATCAGTAGAAATAAAACTTGATAATAGTTTAAGACAATTTAGCATAAAATGAGAAGCAAGACTCCATCAGTCTATCAGTTGTGGGGAGAAAGGTTGTGACTAAACTGATTTTCTAGAATGCCAGGATAGTATGTCAGACATGTGCTGCACCTCCTCCAGGACAGCTGAGCCCTCCAGTTTAACACCCTGGTGTTCTCTCCCTCTGCTGTTTCTCTGGCAGCATGGTGCTGGGGTGTCCCAGCAGCTAACAGTGGGCTTCAACCGTGTCCTGCCAAAGTTCCCAGTGCTTCCAGCAGCCTGAGCTTTCCCACTGCAACTCTGACACAGCAATGAACTTATTTCCATTAATATTTTCCCAGATCAGTTGGAATTCCCCTAGTGTAAATGCTTATGCAGTAGCACCCTGATAATACTGACAAGGGATGTCATTTGATTTGTCAGAGTACACTAATTTTTATAAAGCCTGTATTAGGTGTAGTCTGATAGCATAGATTCTTCTGGCAGTGCTACAGATGGATGGTTCTAGTAGGAGCTTGCATAGTGCCTTTGCTGCTCTTTAGAGATCAAATGAAAGCAGGAATTAGAAATAAATAAATAAAAAACCCCGGAACAACCCACACATGGAAAAAGGAAAATAATCCAACTGAATTGAAAATGTGAGAGGTTAACAAAGGAGGTTAAAGATATGTTAAAAAAAAAAAAAAA